>VWZN01003841.1:233642-248408 GCA_013396955.1 Regulus satrapa | reverse complement strand
AAAAAAAAAAAAAAGAATGGTCTACAGTATTAGCTTCGGATTAAGAAGGTTAAGAAAAGAAGTCGTCTTTGTCATTCAATAAATAAAACACTTGACTGAAAAATGCCAAATAGTCACACTAAAAACAAAGATGGCTCACTCAAAATGAATTAGATAGATCTGATTTTAAAAAGCAAAAACTATTATCAGTTTAATGCTAAACAATGTTTTTTAAGAAGAACATGGCCTGATTAGAAAGTGAGCAAGCTGCTGTTCCACATGGCGACCACAGGCAAGCAGAGGTGCTGGTTTCATGGGAGAGCCTGGATAAAAGTCAGGCCTTTATGAAAATGAAAGCACATGTGAGTCCCAACAGAGAGGTGCTGATAATGGGAAATACAACCTAGTGAGCTGTACATAAAAGTACACGGAATCTGTATCTGTCAAGATTTTCTTCTGCCTGTTTTTGTCTCCAATAATTAACTAAGGTATTGAACCTCAGTGTTACGACTACAGCAATGTAGCCTGATGGTACATTCATGTAAAGTCCTTCAAAATACCAGTTTTCCACTGATGCACTGCTATCTCAGAAGCAGAGATTTTATTAGACATGTTCTTCCTGTAAAATTTTGCAACAAGTTAATGGAAGCAAACTTGAGGATGGTACTTAAGTTTCATATTGTGTATGTTTATGCATGAAAAGGCAAGGTTTCCAGAATGGTGTTTATTGGTTTGTTGGTAGGATTTTTTAACATCTGCTTAAGATTTATTACATACAATAGAAGCTGAAAAAATTGTGTGTGAAAATACAGTAATAGGAATTGTGGCAAATTGTTTCAACACTAAATATAAATTACTGCTGTACAGACTATTACAGGTAATAAAAATCTTTTAAACAAATTATATTTTAAACCCCAAATTTAATCAAACTAACCAAAAACAATTCAACATTCACTTTCACTAATCTTTAAATTGAAATGCTTAATACACACGCTTTGAAGAATTATTCATCGATAAACACGGAATGTAAATTTCCAGTAATTATGTATCAGTGGGGTGTTCTTTTTCTTTTCATTACAAGATCCAAAGCAATAAATTCCAAACTCCTCTTCTTCAGGGATATTCAAACCAAGTAGGGTGTACAGTTGGCTGCAGAAAGAGAAGGGAGGAAAGAGACTTTAAATTCAGCAAACATAATGGATTATCCATTTCAAGGTGGACTTAACTCCTAAGAACTTAAGATAATGGTGTAAGGAAAGCATTCACAGCCTCATGCCACTGATGCATTCTTCCCTTTCCTCTGCAGCACTGACCCAAAATAATTAAGAAACTGTTTAGTCAACTGCTCAAAGGGTTTTGGTTTTTTCCTAAGAGCCTTACAATTTTAAGAGACCCCATTCTTCAGTACTGACCACATTTTCTCATCATACACACAGACATTTTTAACTGAATTTCATAATACTAACCCTTTGTTTCACCCTCACTGAACACAAAATATTAATGCAAACAACCCTCGTCGTCCTATCAGATCATTGTTCCGAGCTGTATTAGCTACAAACATTACACCTATCCTAGCAGCAGTTATTCATATTGCATGTTTAACACTTTAGATCAGTCTACAGTCAACTAAGCACTGCAATACCCACTGCAGAGGCAAAACCCAACTCCACTGTGATCGTCACTGGAGAAGGAAAAAACAGGTTCATTCCATCCTGTTTTGAAGTGACTGACTCTAGGGAAGGCAGACAAGTTATTTCACAGATAAATATGGTCCAACGGTGTTATATCTGTTTTAATCATTTTTTTTCAAGTTCTCTCACATAGGCCACGATTTACAAATTTGTGTTCTCTGTCCATTAGCAGCAGCTGAACTGAATCTTTGGGAAATAGTCTGTGTGCCTGAGATTGGAAGCTTCCAGCAGTAAAGTTTACGCAGAGCATGGATTTAAGGCCATTTGCAAACTGCCTTGTAAGCTTTCAAAAACTATTCTCATGCCATTCAAAAATTTTAAAAAAAGCCTCAAAAGTGACAGATACACCTAAATTCATCTTCAACAGCATATTTTAAAAGTCAAAGGAGACAAGAATCTCTTACATGAAACTAACTAGCCACTAAGTAGTCCAAGTATCCAGAATAGTAAGAGCTCCAACTTCTGTGCACAAATTTAAACCCAAGTTGGAAAGGCAAATGATAAAGAAATTACTGAAAAATTACTCAAGAGTCATTTTAGGAGTAAAACCCATAACCTTCCTTTGTGCTGCACAACCAAGGAGAACAGGAGACTGTGGGATCCATCAGCAGGTAAAGGGCAGTACAGGTATGGTCTCCTTTGGGAAAAAAGGCAACAGAAAAACCTCTACCAGCTCTCTTAGAGCTGTGTGTGTGAGGAAAGTACAACTTCTCTAACAAACAGTGCCAACAGTGCAGCTAAGACAATGTCTGTGAGAGGGCAAAAAGCCCCAATAAGCAATCCTGAGAGGCTTACTCACCTTTACTGTCCCACCAGGCTGCATTCAGGGACAGCAATGTTATATATGCTTGCTCAGGGGCTGCAAGAAAAAACATAACGTGTAAGTCATCTGGTAAGTATTTCACACTTCCAAACTTATACCCTTAAAAAACTTTGTCAACTACAAAGTTGATGAAGCCTTTCTAAAGATCACTAAAAACCCCCAAACCAGGAATTACCACTTATCATCTGTATTTTCTAAACAAAGCAAACAACTCCCATATTTTTTTCAAACATTTGATGATTTGTGGCTGTTGATTTGATAAAGCAAACCAAGGCAATGTTTGAGTAAAGGCAATTACTATGATAAAACATGAAAACCATCTCACTTGATCTTTAGGTTTGATGTCCAAAATTTAGAACAGCAATGTGTAGATACACTTGCTCCAAGACACAAATCCCACATACAGACTCTCAAACTAGCTTAAAAGTTTTATCCTTGACTTGCAAACTGCTACTGCACGCAGTATCTAAGATACTTAAACAAGTGAATTCACAGTTGTAAGATAAAATGCCTGCTCCACCTATTTAAATGGATATATACTATATTTACTACAAAACTCATATATAGGGGAACCGAAAGGAAGCTGTTATTTATGTGCTATAGTTAGTTATTAAAAGACTTTTTCTTGAAGGTTTATCAGTATATTTTTCTTATATATACTTTAAAAGGTTCTTTTCTACCAAGAAAATAGTTTCATGAGTTGTGCCTCAGGAAGCTGTACCACGAAACAGCATGTGTGAAAGTACAAAGAATACTCTATAGTGGAATACCCATTTAAAACCTGGCAGATCCCCGAAACTGGAAAATCCAATGAAATTTCTTCTGCTTTTCCCCATCATTCTTAAGTCAAACTCACTAGGGAGAGCATTTCCCAGGACTCAGCCTTTGCTATAGAGGGTGTTATCTTAAGGACTAGAAATAGGTTCTGACATGTTCTGGTATTTCCTTCAACCAGTGGAATTCCACCAACAGCTAGTGAAAACAAACCAACCAAACAACCAAAAATAGTCTTCAAAAGAAGGCTCTGCTTTTCCAGGCTTCAGCTGTTTACTCTTACCACAGGAAGGGAGGTGGGAGCTCTCTGACAATTGGAGGAATATCCACACAAGGTCCCTTTTTCCTCGGTGTGCTCTGAAGAGGTGGGGATGAGGCAGTACCACACCCACGTTAGGGATGCAAAGGACCCGAATGGTAACACCAGCTCCTGCTTTGGGACTGGCTCTGCACTGAAGCTGCTTCTGGACACGGCTGGAATATCAAGTGTGGGCTGAGGACACGACTGCACGCTCCCTCAGCTGGAGCTGGCTCACATTTACCCAGCCTCCAGCACGGGCAAGAGCAGGAAGCCTCACGTGGTTTTTCTAACTGGACGCCACCTTCAACAACTTGCAATTGACATTAAGGCGTTGAGTAACTTCTGAAGGGACAGACTTCTTTGTGCAGAAATGCAATTCAAATTAACAGCAGAGGTATGAATTCTTCTACAGGACATTCAGGCGTTTCTCTGTTCAGCTCCCTATCCCCCTGACAACATTCACCTTCTGAAATTTCAACAGGTAGCTTTGCTCCCCTTCTCACAAATGGACTCCCAAACATGTGATTTTCACACATTTACCCATCCCTGATGGATGTCTGTTTGCGGTTTACCTAGTAGCATTAAAATATTGCTTACTAATCTTTCCCTGACAGCACAGTTTTCCTGTCTTCTAAGAAAGGATTTTTACAATATTCAGGTGACACCACGTGGTTAGTTGCTGCACTGCAGTCTGCTCAGGACTGCTGTGTACCAGTACTATATAAACCTGTGTAAAAACCAAGTATTTCATAATCTGTGAAAAAAATAAAAAAGGCAGAATGCCTTGAGATTATTAATCAAAGCAGCCCTTTCTCATTTACTTACCTTAGACTAGTTATATGCTTAAAAAAAAAGGCAAAACTCAACCTGTACACATCATCAAAAATTAAGTAGCCAAAAAATTAAGTTCCCTAAAGAGAAGTTACTTACCAGAAAGAATTAATCCTTATGTCACTCTTTGCACATTTCTGTTTAATAAACTGCTTCCATGAAACACACTCAGACTTCTCAAACCACTGCTAGTTATCAAAAAAACCCAAACAGACAAAACCCCAAAAATCCACAACCCACACATCCATCAGCAGCACCAGCATCGTTCTACGTGTCAAACCACACAGTACTTCATGAGAAGGAAGGATTCTGTTCTCATCTAGCAACTCTTCTTTACCTGAAGATATTTCTTTCAATACAGAATATATACTAATCTGGAACAGAACCAATTTCTTTAGACTAGATAGGGAAAAGTAATTTTAGACTCCTTAGGGCTTTATGTTTCACAACAATGCTGACATCAAAAAGGGGGTTTTAAAGCAACATAGAAGATGTGTTATCTTTCCAAAGTCAGCCTTCTATGTTTGCTTCAAATCAGGGCTCTGTATGCTCTTCACAGGCCCAAATCCTCAGAAACCAGAATGCACAGAGGCCATCAAAAGAAAAAAATAAGTGTTATTCAAACATAAAAAGACAGCATTACTAGCACTAGGCCATCAGATAGACAGCTGTCAAAAAACAAACCTGGTGTTTGGGAATTCTGCTAGATACCAATTCACATTAACTGTGCTTGTGGCACAAATTAAGTGCTAAAAAACTTTAGAATACTATTAATTTAAATCTACTTTAAAACCCTTTCCCTACAGCACTTTTAATTATAACTGAAGAGATAAAAATCTCAACACATACTTTCTTCTTTTTTTTTTAGTCTGTGTTTGAGATTTGCCTACATCTGCGAATAATCACTCTTAATTGAACTTTAATTGTTCCCTTGATTCTTTCCCAGAGAAGTACAGGAGAAAAAATGAAAGAAGCAAACTGGGCAGGTACACATGGCCAAGCACAAAACCTGCAACTGTCTTTATTCTTCTTTTAAGAAGAGCCTCACACCACTACTTTGAGTTCAGTACCCTTCCCATCTTTTGTGTTCAGGATTACACGGGCTATAAAGGTGTGGCCCTAATTTTTTTAAGCTAGGAAAACATGGAAACAAACACTCAACTCCTCGAATGTGTACAAAACCAGACACAGACACTCAGCCAGTCACTACTCAGCACCACTCTGAAAGCATCACCAAGGCACACCAAGCACACCACTGTGCTCCAGCAGAGACAATGTGTAAGACAATGGACATATAATGGATGTTGGTGCCTCAGAGCTGCTTCTTCCCCCAACATCTTCTGACCGTGCCAAAGCCAAACCCAAGAGAAGGAAGAACATAAGCAAGAAGAAGAAAAAGCTCGTTTGCATTTTAGTCATGGGTTGCAAAAATAAAGCGTAAGAGTCAAGGCTGAAGTAAGCCTGCTGTGAACTGATCCAAAGGAGAAATCTCCCCACAGCCCACACACACCTCAAGAGCCCTCAAGAACAAGAGCTAAGCAGCGGCATGAGGAAGAGAAGAGTGCAACCCTCTCCTAACAGTGTGCTGCGAGCACTCTCCCAATTCACCAAAATTAGATCAGGAGAGGGGAAACACCCAACCAAACAAAACAAAGAAAGTCCCAAACACCCTCACACACACACCAATTTTATAAGACAAAAAGTTTCCTCTTCTGGTAGTTGCATTCTGATTTTTAAAAATGCAACATATATAAATGAAGATGCTAGAACACAGACATTAAAATAAATTCTCAGCATTGTAATCATCTCACTATAATCACCTCATCTAAGGTTAAGATAACCTTAAAACTAAGTTGCTTACATGGCATCCAATTCTTCCTCATACATCATTCCAGTAGATAAATGTAAGCAAAAATTACCCACTGGCACTGGACTGGTATTTACAGTGTTTTCTCAGAGCTCTCATCTGATGGTCCAGACTCAACAGACACAAGAACCAAGTACTCTGTAGACTACTTTATACAAAATACACATGGGCACCAAGATATGTAATACCAAGAACAATTTAAAAGTAACTTTTCTAGCTTCAGTTCTTCATATATAATCAAAAATGTTTATGCTTACCTAGATGTAAAAGTGTGAACTGTGCTGCCAATTCCTTTGCATCCTCTACTGTTGTACAGAGTTTTTCTGGCATGAAGTAACTCTGGGAATCATCTGCAATACTAGAAATAAGCACCTTGTACACCAAGAGTATTTTCCCATCCTGACTTGTGGTCGAATACAAGCAGTATTCCGGTGGTGCCCAGCTATTTTTATGGCAAAAATAATCCAGATGCATTACTGCAGAACTGAAGTGACTCAGCTTTAAAGAATACATGCTAATTGGAGTAAGCTTTATTCCTGGAAAAAGGGGGTATGTACTTCTTTCAACTTCAGGGGGGCCTGGACTGTGCTGACCATTAAGACGAACCGAAAGACTTGCTGGTTTCCCCAAGGATTTCTGAGTAGCCTCTTCTTTGTTAGGAAACCCTAAGAGATTTTCAGAACTGGGACTTATCTGACCATTAAAATGCTGCTTCCAGGAGCTCTCTTTGTTCACCGGCTTTGCCAGCGTCACCTCAATACTGGCCCCGTCGATGCACTTCCCGTTCATTATGGACATGGCAGCCACTGCGTCTTCGCGGTGGAAGAAATGAACGAAGGCGTAGTCCCGCAGCTTCTTCACACGCTCCACCACTCCCGGCTTGAATTTGTTGAACTCCGCTTTGATTTTGTCCTCTGTAGTGGAGATCATTAAATTTCTCACGTACAGCACTTTAACTCTCTGCATAGTTTCTTCGTCGACCACCTTCTCGGGATCTGCCCAGTCTACTTGGATGGTGTGACCCCAGGGCTGGAACGTTCCTACGGCAGAGAAGCGTCGTGTAAATAAGAAACGTGCAAAGGAAAGCAAAATCATTCTGTGTCACCTGCCTCTGCAGAAAGCAAACTGGATGTGTACTACAAGAAAACTGAGTTTTGTTGCCTGCATCTACTTAAGTTACTTGAAATTGTTAAAGTCAATGTGACTGCAAAAATGGCAAGTGTTCTGTTACCTCTGGGTTCATTAAGCACCAGAAGCTGTCAAAACAAAAACTCTGTAATGTGCACATACACACGCAAAGGAGGAGAAAAAATAATGTATTTAACTAGCTACTAAATACAGCTTCTTCAGTAATATCACCACTTTGAAAAGCATGGACAACACCTAGAAATAGTAACCCAAATGTGCATCCCTAGCACAAACCCTTACTCTACGTTGCTGGAGATGCCAGGACCCAAACTCAAAGAAACAACGAAACCCAACCTGCTTTTGTTACTCCTGTCAACCCATCATTTTGCAAATCATACAGGTTTATTTTCTATTCAATGACCTAGAGGTATTTCTCCCAGAGAAGGGCATACACATATACATATATACATGTAAAATTTATGTTGAATATATTAAATACTATTATCAGTATTATATTTGATATTTTGCATTTTATGTATTGAATATAGTTTTGCATATTTATTTTCTCTATTTTTCTTTCAATAGCATTTTCTAGTAAAATGTTTAAATCACCTACATGTTGATATTTTTAAGATATGAAACGGGTTTCATAGCCATGAAAACAACGTCACTCATGATGACCCACAGAAAACACGGGGCACATTCAAGGTGTTTTCCTTTCTAAGCTTCTTTTTAAGAGAATCTTGAGTACAGAGCCTTGTGCGTGTACATGAAAACCGCATGTGTGCCCATGCAAATACATATTGGTGCAAATAGCTAAATTACATAAAACCAAAGTCTGTTTCCTAATTGTCAGAACTACCCCAATTACAGCTTCTTAAACGCTTAAAAAAATAAACAAGAAGAAACCATAAGAAATAAAATCATCCCTAGCCAAAAGGCAGTACTGCAGTGCTGTAACTCTCAGGACACCTTAAAGAACGGAAAACAGGGATGATCCACCAGCCCATCCTTCCACAATGTGGAAATAGATCCTCCCCACAGAAACTCAGTTCAATTACCAAGTTTTACCTGGGATGAGTCGCCTTCGAGCCATCGCAGCTGCTCTGTGAGATTCATATTCTACAAAGGCAAAGCCACGATTTTTAGTTTTGTCAGTGGCATTAGGATAAACAATGACATCCACCACTCCTTCTGTAACTTTTTTCATTTCGTTCAGTATTTCTTCTTTCTTCTTATCTTTAGGAATTGCTCCAATAAACAGTCTGCAGTTGTCCAAGCTTACACAGACGCCGATAAACTTCCCTGGACGAATCTCATAATTATTAAGAATCTTGATGGCCAGCTGAGCTTCTTCTTTAGTGGTGTACATCACAAAAGCATAGCCTCGGTTCTCACCACTGAATTCCATCATCAGTCTGAGCTCATAGATCTTCCCAGCTCTCTCGAAAACAGGAACTAGTTCATCTTCATACATATCACGAGGAATCTTACCCACAAAAACTTCACATCCACGAGGTGGTGGAGGACCTTCCCAACCTTAAAATAAATTGTCCAACAGCAATCTTAGTACAAATGCACTTTTCCCCCCCACCCCCCCATCCAGTTTGAATGTGGGAGTTACTTATTTTTGGTGTCAACTGAAAAACAGCCCGTTCTCTTCTATTATGTCTTATTTTTGTAATGTTTAAATTAAAAATTTTTAAAAATTGCCAGAAAGCCACAGTACTTCTTTCAGTTTCATCTTCTGGGCTTTTTTCTAATGGAATCTGTATGACAACACACTGAACCTCTTTATCAAAAACACAGACAGAGTCTCTATTTCAATCATTTTATGCCCCTTACATTTTTATTTCAGCTATTAATAAAACTCATATACCTAAGAAAAGTAGCTAGGTAAGAACTTCAGTTTTATTTTCTACTACAACGCTTTTAAGTCACAAAATCTTTCTCTGTGCTTCTTGCTCATATTTTTATACATTTTGGTAAGGGTACCCAGTGCAGCACATTTTTTTTCATCCCTGACATCATTCAAGAAGCCCAAACATTTTGCTTCCACCTTCATTCACCCAATAAAATAGGACTCCCTAAGAAAAGTAGGATACAGAGCCAAACTTTCTGCAACAGCCAAAAAGATGGAACACTTTTACTCTAAAAAAAGACCACAGTTTTCACAGGCAGTAGGGGATTGTAGGGGAAAAAAAAATTTTTTAAGAATCCACAGGACACGTCAGTCTTTGTTTGGCATCTGAAAGCTGCAGAAGATCTATGCTGGTCTCCTGAAGCCTTGAACATTCAAAACATTCTTTCCTCTCTATATACTGAAAGATATCTTCAACAGATAATGTAAAGATGTATTTATGCATTTAATATTATGGTGTTATGGTATTCAAATATGGCACCCCGTTTTCCCAAAATAATAATAAAAATATTTTTAAAAAGTTTACCTTTGTTTCTTTTTTTTTTTAAATTAGACAAAAAAGCCCAGACAGAAGGTTCAAAGGCACTCAAATCATCACTAAAAGCTTTTTCTACAGTTTTTGACATTAATAGTTTTCTACAGAAGAAAAAGCAACGAGAATACAAAGATGGTAGAAAAAACTAAAACAAAACTTGGTAAATAATAGTATGAAATGACAAAGCATAATGAAGCAAGATGAAAAAATAATTATTCTTGACAAGTTAAGACAAAAAGAATTAAATAACATACTTTGGTTTTTAAGTTCAGAATAAATTATATTCTGATGATTTCGTAATTAACACTTTTTCCTTAATGTATTGTCAGAGAACCTGTCATTCAATTGTGAAAAAAAATTAACAGAATTCAGAGATTTTTGCCTTCTCACAGAATCGTTTTTCATCCATAAACTCCTCAGTAACCGTACAGAGAGAACTACACGGCACACGGGGAAGCTACCAAGGCACCAGAAGTGATGTGACTTCAGAGTCACAGTGCCAAGACTCAGAAAAAGCTTGGCCCTGTTCCACACTTCCCCATTTTCACCCCTGCAAACTTCTCCACCCCCTTGAGCTGAGGTCTGAACGGACACGGCCGCTAACACCAACATCGTGCCAGCCCCTTCCCACACAGCACCAGCAAACCACCTGCACACCACGCAGGAGCTCCAAAGGCAACTGCACACCTCTGTCCTGAAAAAACTCTGCAGGAGTCGTGAAATGGAGTAACAAGCTTTATTAATTGATTTATTAACTAGAGGAAGCTTTGCCATCCTTCTCAGCCCGGTGACTCTCAGCGAGTGAAAGCCATTCAGCACACAGAAATCCCCCCTTTCTGATGCTCAGGCTGCACAGTAACTCAGCAGGGCAGCACCTTGCTGCATGAAGGAGTTAGCCTCTGACTCTGGACTCACAGAAAACTGCTCTGTGCCACGTTTGCCAGTGAGGGACACGTACTCAGCACAGCAAACATGGGAAGTCAGGGAAAAGCTTTCCACAAGTAGCTGATCCCAGAGTGTTTCCTTGATTCATCACCGGACGACAGAAAATGGAGCTTTATTTCTGCAGCAGTTTAACCAACATTAGTCACGATTTTCCCACTGTTAGTGCCCATGCCATCTTAAACTTCCATGTCATTCTGACAACTCACATGCCTAGGGACAGCATTGGATCCACTGCTTAGATGGCAGCAGACATAAAACTATGAAAATTCACTTTCATCTTTTTTTAAAAAACACTGCAGAGATACATTTTTCACAAGTTTCACTAAACAAGAATTGTGACAGGTAAAAACCTGTCATTTCTTAGGGCCATTTTCAGCCAGATCTGCTGAGAACAGAGCTGACAGTGAGACTATCCTCTGGCAGCAACAAAATCTTATAGAAATCACATCTTAAACAAGCAAAACTCATTGTGAAACCCTTCATTTATAAAGATACTGTAGTTTCACACAAGCCACCTCAAACATTTAAGTCTCACTTGACCTAAAGGCATTTATAGTAACTTTGGGTAATTTCCAACCTAAATAAAATGTATTTTCAATGTCTTATGAAAACACATGAAGATTTGAAGGAAAGACACATACCTAATGTCAGTGACTGATTGGACAGACAAGGAACAGACACCTTGTCAAACCCATCTCGTTTCAGAAAACAATAATAAAGCTAGTTTTGCTAAACAAACACACTTAACACCGTCTAATGTTCTAATTAAAAGACATAATTATGTAAAAGACATATAATAACTTAAGAACAGGCTGAAGTTATTGACTCCCTGCAGTTCTTTTCCCAGTGCCATTTTCAAAATCGTTTCACAGGGCTTTCTTCTGCTGTTTTACATAGGCTTAGTAAAAGTACAGGCAAAATTTAAGAGAGAAGAACTTCCAGAGAAATAATTTTGATGCAGCTCCAACTTAAACTACATATAGCAATGAGTAAATAAAGTATGCTTATAAGCATAACTTATAAAGACATAGGATCACAGGCCACAAGTGAGAATAAACTGAAAGAGCAGCACAAAGAGTTTTCCTTTCTTTCTGCTTGTCTAAGTGCACAACCTGATTCAGAAAGAAGAGTTACTGTATTCCATGAAAGACAACCAGGCTTAGGAGCAGAATTCTTGTAAACTGCTGATGTCAGCAACACTGAAAAATTATTCAAAATACAAGAAATATTTTATTGTCAACTCTGAAAACAAAAATGAGTTAAAATTTACTGTTGCTCTCTCAAGGAACATAAGTTTAAAAAAAAAAAGTTTAAAAAAAAAAAAGATTTGGCCAGTGCAAGTGGGTAAGGGGTAAGAAAAGACACTGAGAAGGTTATGCCTCTGTCACCAACCTGATTTTCCCTTCTGTGTCCCTAAACGTTCTGAAGCGTGCTCTCAGTCACATGGAACATACTTGGCTTTGTGAGCTCCACGTTTGTTCTGCTACCTGGAAGCTTTAGCTGCTTTTAAACCTGTGACTTCTTAAGCCCACCAAAAGCAAATGTTCCACGTAGTCTAGCTCAAGAGATGTGAAATTGCTGGAAGCCATAAAACACGTCAGGACCCTCCCCACATACACTCGGCTTCTTGCGCTGCTTCCTTAACCTCCCGCTACCGCTCACCGCAGAGACGCTCAGCGTGAGGCCACGCCGATTGTCAGCCCCCAAACAAATCTCCAAAGAAATGCTTACCTGGTGGAGGACCACCAAATTTCCTCTGCCCGTTTTGCTGAACCATGCTGTATCCCGTCTTCTCCATCAGGGCAAGCAGAGCAGCCCCGTTCTGAGCACCGCTGCGGATTTTGCCGCACCCGTTCGCTGCGGCTTTATTCTCCTCGTGCATCTCTGCAACAGCTTCAACAGAATATCACAAACATTCCAGTTCAGAAAATTCCAACTCCTTCCGCGCACACAGAAGCCACCAAAATACTGATAAACCACTCAGGCTGTATTTGCCTATTTACTGCAGCTTTGTTTAGCATGAAGCCTCGACCCTAGGCCAACCCCTCCGACCCACGTACCTGCTGCTCTCAGACCACTGCTCTGCGGCCGGGATAATCTGGAATCGTACCCAGGAATTTTACACATCTGTACTCAAACTCTCCTAAGGGCTATCGCAACACAGACAGCACAACTATGTTTAAGAATGCTGCCCTTCAGGTGGGAGAATGGACTCTTTCATGAGCCGTGGCATCACAGTTGTGTAAGGGATCAATAAAGCCAGGCAAGGTGGCAAATTCCATTTTCTTATTATTACACTTTTTAAGAATACCTATTATTTCAAAATTGTAGTTTAGCACTAAAACACTGGGAGGCACACCTTGAGTCCACACCCAGTTACTATAAAGAACCCAAAGAACTCATCAGCATAAATAATTTAATTAATACCTACATAAAATAACATTATGTAGAAATGTCTGGCAAAACTAAGGGATTGAAATAAACCACTAAAAAAAAAACGCAAGGCAGATGTTTCTTTGATTGCCTCCTCTTCCTTCTCCAATTTATTTATTCTTTTCCCCAAGATTTTCTGCCTAAGATCTGCTTAGTCAAGCAATCTTTTTCATCACTTCAACTCTTTGTCCAAATGCCATTTCCAAGTGCTATGCCTCTTCTCCAGGAATGCCGCTTAAAAAATCACCACCAGAAAAACAAAGGTGCCACGGTTTGTTTTTCAGTGCCCCGTACATTTTCAGCTTTCTCTGTCTTCAGGCTCAAAGACAGTGTCCTAAGACATCAGCAGTTTACTTTTTATAAGAAAAAACCGCTTTAAAATAGCTTAACCTTCACCCAAAATGTTTCTTGACAACCCACTATTATTTGCTGAACTAAATTGTATGTTTAAAATATATTACAGACCGAATTTATGGAGTGATGAAGTGCCTGCTCCCCTAGTACATTTATGGGGGCTATGGAATGGTATTACTCTCCAGAGGAGGGGCTGCATTTATTCCCCCACTCCTGCCCCAGCTTTGCCGTTTCAAATGCGCTTTGGATCAATGCCATTTCAATTTCTAAATGCAGTTTTTTCTCAACAGCCTTCAGGTGACATTCTAACAGACTCCACAGATCCCTTGATTAGAACAGTGTTAACAGTGATTTTTTCCCACCCTAGGAAAAAAAAGAAGACCTTTGGTGGGGATATAACTTCTTTTTTTTTTTTTTTGGTCTTTTCATCAAGCCAGTCTTCATTTTGGAGCAGGAATCCATGCAAGCAACCACTCTCAAGAAGTTTAAATTTTATCTGTCAGAGGGCACTAAAAAAGCTGAACCGTTAAAACTCCTGCTTTCGTCAAAAGGAAATTCCAGAAAAGCAGCAGGGGAAGGAAAAAATAAAAAATAAAAAAATAAAGTCCCCGACAGGCAGGAGCAAAACCAGCCTGGCTCCCACCTGCTAGAAACGGCGTCCCATCTCCTTTCAGCAAGTGAATTACACTTACTGTGTCCGCCGGCCTCTAAGAGGCACAGAGATCCCGTCTTTAGGAAATCCACGGGCAGCTTAAGGCCTAACCAGGTACGGAGATGGCAGCGGAGCTGGTGCGGGGGAGAGGCAAGCTGGTCTTTTTGTCTCTGTGAGCTCAAACAGCCTGGCCAGAACATCGTTATGTGTCAGGGCAGCCCCGAGCGGCCCTGAGGAGCTGCAGGAGCCCCACACAGGAACCAAGCCAACCTCGGGCACCCACCGGGCACTGACCGCATGCGGGACAGAGAATAAACTCAACACCCCCGGAATCTCCCAGCGCATCGAGGCCCCTTTTCCCCACACCGCCTTATCCCTCACGGCGCTGCCTCCTCCTTTCCCCCACGGNGGCAGCCAATAGCAGCGGGGTGGGCGTGCCCGGCGCGCGGGCGCTCTTTAAAGCGGGTGACGGTTGGGCGAAGGGCACGTGGCCGCCGCTGGAGCCGTTGGGGCGGCGCGCGCAGCTCCTGCC
>VWZN01003841.1:218377-230830 GCA_013396955.1 Regulus satrapa | reverse complement strand
TTTTTTTTTTTTTAATTGCTCTATTGGATCAGTACCTTAGGACATAAATGTTTAACTTTCAAACCTGATAGACAGAAACTTATTTTAGGATTATTTTACAAGAATTACAGCATAATTTAATTTACCAAAAAGCATTTGGGCACCAGTTCTAGTTAGAAAGTTATCTTAAATTGCAAATAATACACTGTTTGCCCCGAAGCTTTATGCAGCTCCTATTAACTGAGCTGTTTCCTCACTAATGTCTAGTTGAAACTCTAATGAATCTGATGGATGAGGAATGAGGGCAGAGCCTTGCCAAGACTATGACACAGATTCCTTTGGCTAGATTTGAAAATGTGAAAGAGGTCTTTTTCTTACACATTTTATTTTATAGCACTGCACCAGACAGTGCTTTTCCTTCTAAGTTATTTTAGGTAGCTGTAACACAGAAGTCCTTGATATTTAACTTCTCTTTTATTGGAATGCTAGTAAGTCCCACCATATATATTCCTGGAGTGGGCTATTACTACAGTTATACTTTAATAGAAGCATGAGCCTTTTTTTTTTTCTTTTTCTTTTTTTTATTTTGTCAGGGTAAATTTTACTATGGCCTGGAGCAGGAAAAGAGGTTATGTAGTATTTCTCTGCACTCTGACAGGTTTGATATGTAGGTAGCAGAAATACTTTAAAAGGAAGCAGACATCCTTTGAAGTTGAGACAAAGGTCTCTGTAGAAAACCTAGACATAATATGATTGTAAGTCTAATTATAGTGAGCTGTCTGGAAAGACTTCATTTCAGTCAATCAGTCCATTTTATTTTGGGTTTCACTTTATCAAGCACTGCAATGCTTGCTTCTTAGGATCCTCCTAACAAGGCATCTTAGTGCCTAAAGGGTCTTTTTTCTTCATTCAGCTTTCTAACTTAAAAAGTTGGAATCTTTTTTAATTATAAAATTACAAGTTCTAATACTGCTGAAATGAGCATTTAGAGAAACAGAATATTAATTGTAGAAAAAACATAGCAGAGTTCCTTTTTTGATAAACCACTTTGAGACACATACCACACGATTTTAACACGCGATGTTAAAAGATACACAATGAAGATGATAAAATGGATCCTGGAGCAAGTTCTGTCTTCACTTCAATGTGTACAAATGTCATCAATTGCACTGATGTAAATTGAATTAAATCAACTTTAAGCCAATATTGCTGAGTGTGGAGTGATGTAAAATGTGCACTAACAAAGTGTATAAAATCTCTTTTCTTGTTTTTCCCCTCCTTACATCCAGAACTTGCTTTCTGCTCTTTCTAAAAACCCGGGCTCTTCACGACAAACTCAGACCTTTCGACATGAGCAAAATGGTAATTTTCTGGCAATTCAGCTAAGCCTGAGAGGGAAGGAGCAGAAGGGAACTTCTGGAAAAGTCACACCACAAAGGGGTGGTGGAAGAAGTGGTGAATGTCAGGAAAGTGAAAAAAAGCAAAGGAGGGAAGGGCCAAGGGAGACACAGAGAATCCTGTCCTACAGCACTGCGGCTTTTGATGTTCCCCTGTCACAGAACGTTTTTTAGCCTGCTTTTTAGGCATTCTCAAAATGCCTAAAAAGCATTCTCAAACAGAGATATATGCTGTTCACCTCTGTGGAGCAGGAATCGAAGCGGATTGACAAGAAAATGGCTACTGCTATGACAAGCTTGGAGGCAGAGTTTTCTTCACAGAAAGATGTGAAGCACAAAGAACTACAAAGCAGGCTTCCCTCCTTACACCACCCTTGTCTCAGCCCCTCCTCACTGAAGGGCTTGGAAAGATCACACACAGTCCCTGCTCAATTTTTTTTTTATTTCTCTGAAAATATTGCCAAAAAATACTTGAATTTATGGTAGTTGCTGTGAAAATCATAGAGCATAACTCAGCATTGAACCTATATAGGTGTTAAACTGTAAAGTCTTTGGTCATTCCGGATCTGGCCTAGACATTGAGAGGAAGTTTACTCCGGAGTCTGAAGATTTTTATATCACGTTAGCTTTTGAATAATAAATAATTCTGGAAATAAATTACATTGAGTGCAACAGTGGACAACAAGATTCCATTCTACTTTTCCTAAATTTAAATATTTAAAATACCTTTTGAGTAATTTGAAAAGTGGAAAAACTTCAGTTTTTTTCTTTAGGTGCTCATACTTGGCTTTGAATTCCTACTTAGAATCCGAAAAGGCATCAGTTCACATCCTCTTAATTTGCAATCCAGCTGCTGTGAGCTGCTAGCTAGCTTTTAAGCCAGGAAACTCTGGATTGTCAATACCAATTGTAGTTGATCAACTTACAGTGCTTCTGTGTAGTTTTCTTTCTTAGGAACATAGTGCTATGCTTGGAGACACAACTAAGAAAGCCTGAAGCAATGTTACCTGTAATTTTGGGTGTTTCTTTCATTTTTATATATGCACACATTTTCATGTATTTGTCTCTGGTACACGCATAGAATCTTGCAACTCCTCTTGGAGGTTTCTTATGGTATTAAGTACAGCTAACAGAATGGGTTTTAAATGCTTTTCTGTATTTAGCTTTTGTCTTTCCTGCGTAGCCTGGTGACACAGCCAAAACTATGGTGGAAAACTAAACTAATAATCACTAACTACATCGTGGGTAGCTATATACCATAGTACTAACTCTAAAATCAGTGCTATGCAGCTTAACTGTGTTCCTTCCTGATTTCTGGTTAGCTGTTACAGCAGCGAAACAGAAATTCAAAACCTATGTTTATAGACCTACTGAGCAGTTTCATCGACTTAGTAAGGATCTGACTGACTCGTTCTGTAAATGCGAGTTGCACAGCTGGAGACGGTGCATTTTCCCGACCCTGAGAGAGCCACTAGGTGGGAGTATGTTATCTTGAAAGGCGTTTGGCCACCCCGCCTGTTGCCATTGAGGAGGAGCCCCTCTCCCTCGAGGATGTGAGCTGGGGCGAGTGAAGGCAAAGACTTCATAGAATCATCATCCAACTCGTCCTGAGTTGGAAGGGACCCACAGGGATCACTGATTCCAACTCCTGGCCCTGCACAGGGCACCCCAGGGGGAAAGGGTGGTTATAGGGGGGGGAAATAAAGTGGTAGCAATATTCAACACAAAAGTGATAGAGCAGTTTTCAAAGTAAATTAGGTTTTTTTTTTTTTTTTTTTTCCTTTTTTTTTTTTTTGTTTTGGGTTTGGTTTGGTTTTGGTTTTTGGATGTGTTTGTTGGGTTTTGGTGGGTATTTTTTGTTTGGGTTTTTTTGTTTTGGTTTGGTTTTTAAGGAATAGAGCCTTACATTAATCCTAAAATGAGAATACAATGAATAAAAGGCATTTTAGCACAGATGGGTAAATTTCAAGTAATGACTGAAGGATGTGTGTGTTCAGTTCTAAGGATCCAGGATGATACTGTTGGACTAAGAAGTGTAATGTGTAGTAAATTTTGGAGGGCAGCCAGGGTACTCGAAAGATGGTGCCAAATGAGCTGTTTCCCAAAGTACAAATTTGTAGAAACAGCAAAAACTCTGATTTTCATGTCAGGAATATCTGAGCTGTAAGACTGTAAGTGGAAAAAAAGTAATGCAAATGATTATTCATTGTTCCCTGTAGTATAAGAAGGGGAGGGATAGCTAATGTAAGGAAAACAAAAATTTTTAAAGTGTTTTTTCATATATCATAATTTATCTTTCCATAGAGCCTTTCAAAGGTCAGGTTGATAAACTAAAAATGGAATAAGGTAAGTCCCCACAAAGTAAGAGTATTAAAAGTGGTTAAATGAATGCCAGCTTTAAAGCTGGAAGTTTGAGAATTGTAAACTTCTGAGAAGTTACCAAGAATCCATCTGTACCTGTACCCTGTCCTCAAGTGTTCACTGTTGCTCATCGGTGGAGAATGATACTTTGCTAAAATGACTTTCAGATATTGCCAGGGGCATTCCCTGTTTCCTCTGATTGTAAAAATCTGGCCCTCATCTGTAAGCTCAAGGTGCTCAAAGGTAGTAAAGTCGTTAACAGTGTCTGGCTGTCTTGCTGCAGCTCTGGATTGAGAGTCCAGTTTTCCTAAATAATAATGGGAGTAGCTTTGTTCACAGAAAAAAATCTCAGAAGCCGCATGAAGGGTGCATTGCCTAGACCAGCAAAGAATTTGGTAGAGACAACGGTGGCAGTGCAAAACCATCGGTAGATAGCTTTATGAAAAGATCTGAAAAACTATAAAGAAAAAAAAAAGTTGCAGAGTTTTTGAGGTACAGGATTCTTCGAATCATAATTCTGTGTTAAATTCAGTATTACTGGGGGTTTATTTCTGAACATCATTATTAAAATTTCACGGGTACAAGATTTTTGAGAAGTCAGAGAATTGGTGGCAATGTTTCATATTTGATTTTGCTATCAATGAAGACAGTAACAAAGCTCCTTGTGGTTTTAGTTGGAAGAAACATAACCCAATGATGCTGTTGTAATAAAGAATAAAGAAGCCTGGAATACTACTTAATTATTGATGTAACCGTATAATTTTGTGCAGTCCTAATTATGCAACTTTTTAAAAATAAATTTTTCTTACTTTTTTTTTTTTTTTAAATCAGGATCAAATGTTTTCTGTATAAATAGATATCTTGCTCATACCCCATGTTCCCTTCCTGCTTGCTCAGTCATACACTGGGCTCACAATTAATGTCACAAATCCACTGTCTTTCCCATAAGAACAGGCTGTTGTTGCAAGCACAGGTTTGTATTTAATTGCAGCATTTAGTACTGTCTCTTAAAGAGCTTTTAATGCAAAAATTCCCCAAAATGAAAAATGCAAACTAGAAAATTACTGAGGGAAAGTAACTTCTAAAACTGGTTTGGGTGGATATTTTCAGCTTGCTAGTAAAAAATCTCTTTGCAAGTCATAAAAACCTCATTATAATTTTGAAACACTTTTCATGACTATGCATCAGCTCTACTGCCTGTGCAGCTCTCAGTGCTTTAACAGTATTAGTTACTGGAATTGCTCTAAGACATCAGAAATAGAAACGCTCTGTTCCTTGCTGGAATTTCAGTTCATCAGCCAAGCAGAATTACTGCTTTCTCCAGGCAAGTTTTTGAAAAGACATTATTCCCAGCCTACACCCCGTCAATACATGATGAAATTGTCATTCTAAAATAGTTACTTATACAGAGGAGTGGTTCTTTCTTGCATACGGTGCGACCAAACTTACTTGCTGCTGGAAATTTGGAGTATTAGCTAAAAGAAATCAGCTAAAAGACAAACAGCTGTCTTTACCATGCAATCATCCACGATAAATGGCTGATGGACCACATGAATAAATGTCATTTTTACCTATTTGTCAAGGCCATGTCCTCTTTCATTACACATTTGGATTTCCAGAGGAGCTGAGGTTTGCCTGCATCCCAAGGTTGATGAAAAGATGAGTAATGGGACATGGTAACATGACTGTGGATATCGCAGGCCACATCTTCTTGTATACTTCAGGCCATTGCAGCCTTACACACTTGACAGTCTGAGATTATTTGCAGCCCTAAGTGAGACCTTCAGGCTCCCCTTCCAAAACTGAAATACTTTGGAAGGGACTCCTGAGATACTGTCAGAGCTACAACCTGTATAATGCACCCATGAATAAAATGAGGCTTGGCATGGAATGGAAAGAGTCTGGAGTGTATCTGAATGATTCAGATCTCTTCCTTCAGGTGAGCAGGTGTGACTGCAACACAGGACAGGGTCATGAAACATTACCTGTTCAGGCCCCAGAAGAGACACAGCTGGGATAGATGGTGCTGAACTGAACAGCTGCCTCCCCCTAGGGCTAAATACACTGCTCCATTTTTCACAGCCATGCTGATTCTGGTTCTGGAGGCAACCAAGTCATCCTTGGCTCCAGGCTACTTACACAGTGCATTATCACGTCATTTAGACACGAAATGAAGTGGAGGAAACCAGGTGCCTCCCTTCTCCTGAATATGCACTTGGAGCTTCCTACCATCCAGTCTGCAAATATAAATGGCAAAAGTTGCTCTGTTCAATATCAAACTAATATTTTCAGCAAGAGCATGGGAAATTCCTCATTATCTTCACATCCGCATTTCTTCACTTTTGATTAGAACTAATTACTAACCTTTTCCTAGCGTGTAGGAGTAGCTGACCCACCCCTCCCTCTGTTTATGTGCAGTACACTAAATGGAAACGCGCAGGTACTGTCTGGAAAACTGCAAGGAACATGGGTGCAAATCTGAGTTAGGTCTCAGCCTATGCATAAACAGAAGATAAGGTGGCTTGGCAAGTTTAGCAGAGCATAACCTTTCATTTCAATGTGTTCTTAATTACATACTATAGTATGCCTTCTTAGTCTCACAGAACTCTGGTTTCACAAGCAGAGGAAATGCCTTCTGGGGAGGAATAGCGCATTTTATTTATTGGGTATCTCCAATGCAAAAAAACCTACAACCTTATGCAAAAAAACCAAGTGGTGGAGGTAGCCAGAAATCAGAGAGATTATTATTGTCCTGGTTATAGAAATGGGAGAGTTTAAAAGGAAATACTGTAGCCGATAGTTTGGGAGGTACAGGAGGTTATCTGCTTTAACCAAGAGGATTTGTTATAATGAAAGCAAAGGGTGCAGTAAGGAGGCAGACCTCTGATCAAACCAAAAAGTCTCACCCTTAATTCTTCCTGAAAATTTTATTAATTACTTCCAGAAATGTCCCAATCTTAGCAGTTTCTGACAGAATCTAGAGATCTGTTTCCCATTCTGAATGTCACTGGGGCAAACAGACCATGAGAAGTGACACTGTCCTTTGGGATGATCTTTTTGGAGATCTCAAATAGAGCCTGTTCCCACACAGAGTGCACAGAGAGCCATTTTGCCCTTCTAGCTCAAAGTCTCAGGTGCTGCCTGACTTGATTTTAAAAAAATTTAAAAAAAAATCAATAATCACTGTCTAACCATGAGACTAAAAATAGAATAGGTGAAGGGTAGCCACGCCACAGCTTTATCCAAACTCTCATGAACTCTTGGAGGACAGACTGAGAAGGTTCTAGGAAAAGGTCTCCCAAATCCCCAGAAACGCTGTAACCATCACATTTTTTCCATTCTTTGTAACTTGTTATTGCTGTTTCCATTCAAAGCGTTGCTCAGTCAGGAAGGGGCCCAAGATTCTGTGTTCTTAATTTGTAATAACAAATGGGGGGCTGTCTACCTTAAAATTCTGGCCAGGGCTATCAGCTAAAGATGGTTACAGAATAGGTTCTCACATTCGTACACGGTCATCCATGTCTGCATGATCCCAGTTGCAGCACCTGGCAACTGGTGCTCTCTTGGAGCGTGCCTTGGGGCAAGGCAGGCCAGGGAGGGCTACTCGTAGCCTTTAGAGGTGAAGCAGTGGGGTAGGTCAGTCACAGTGCACCTCCACACAGTCAGAAGATGGAATAGGTTAGTAAACCATTAGGTTTACTAGGTTAGATTACAGCCTGTGGCATCGATGGCATACTTCAACTTGAGGGAAGGCAAATTAAACCTTTTCATCTCTGTGCTGACATGCAATCCCACTGCAAGCCTCCTCAGCTCCAGCTGGGCACAGGAAGGCAGACACAACAACACTGTGCCCTGCATACCCGACTAAGCAGCGTCTGAATCTTCAGGCACACACTTCTGTATCCACTCCTTCACCACACTGAAGTGCCCTGTCCCTGCATTTAAATAAACCTGCATCATCTGCCTGTCACATTCCCACTGCTTTGCTCAGACCAACACCGAGTTGAAGGTGGTGTGCTGTAGCTGTAGTGGACCGTGCAGCTAACTTGCTCCAAATCACACTGCCACAGAGCAGCCACCGACAGTTCTGCTTTTTACAGACACACAATACAGAAGAGGCAGCTTCTGAAACAAAGCCACACAGCTAAACAAAGTTCTCTCATAAACAGGGGAAACATTAAAAAGCTACAGAAAGTCTTATGGAAAGTTTTCTACCCTGTGAGACACGGAAACAGTAACTGCAAACCCCCAGTTTTGTGACAGACAGAACTGTAATACTGCAATGTAAGTCTGACTTAGGCCTCCTAAAGGTCTCCCCAGTTTCCCCCTTTCTCCCACATTCTCTGAGGACTCAGGACCATATCCTAAATGTTGACTTCAGAACTGAAGCTACAGCACAGAACACACCAGAATATTTTTTTTAAAATAAATTATGCCAAAAAAAGCCTTCAAATACTTCGTGTTCCATTCCTACAGCAGAGGAGATTGTTTATTCCACCAGCACAATGCTCTGAAAGATTTTTCTGAGGCTGACAAGAGACTGGAATGCACTACAGCAAAGAGTCTCAAAACTACTAAGCTCTTCTATCTTCACTTGCCATCAGAAAGCTCATTCATGACAGTTAAGTACTCAGATGAATCAAGTCCAAAGCTATTACAAAGCATAATGAGGAAATGCTCCGAGTCACCCGAGAACTTTCATTTCAGTGGATAAAGGAGATGCTAACTAATGGCTGTCTAGCAGGGTTCTGTATCATCCAGTGGTATGTGATGCTTTATTTAATGTGAGAACCTGCAACAAATAATACAGCACCATAACATTTCTAGAGATCACAGTTCTAATGTTTCTTGTTGCTGCAGTTTGAATTTTAAACCCTTTCTGGATGATGTCAAGTCACACACAAGTTTAATTCCCTCTTCCTTACCCCCTTCAGACTTCAACAAGTATTACTATGACCGTTTTCATTAAAAGCCTCAACGGTATTTATACATAGTGTTCTCCTTCAGCACAGGAGAATGCAGAGTGAAATCAAGCAGCAGATGACTGTTCACCACAGAATGAGTAATAATTTACGTTCCGAGCTAAAATAAATGCAAACAGAAAACCAGAAAGCACACTGTTCTAATGTCTTCATTCAGAGTAACTTGCCTTTTTTGTTCATTTCTTTTAAACAAGAGTTTTCTAAAGACATTTTGAACCTTACTCATTTTATTTTTGTTTTCCTTGGAAAGCCTGAAGTGAAACATCTATCCTTTAAACTTGATGTCTTCACTACTTGCCTTTTCCAGTGGCACTGGCTGATGGTTATACTCCTTCATTAGGTATTTGGTTTAACCACACAGCTTTTCAAAACAGCCCCCACTAAAATAAGCTGTGGCTCTGGATTTACACTCCCCCATCACCATCACTTACAGTTACCGATGAACAATTTCACTTCAAAAGCACACACACCTCCCCAAGAGCTGAACTGCTCCACAGTTTTCTGTGTTTTTCTTATTATAACTAGCTCCTTCATTTCAATGGCATCACAGCTGAGCTCAAGTCTGAAATGCAATGCTCCAGCTAGTGCTTATTTTTACTCAAGTAATTACAGAAAAAAAAAAAAAAGTTGACACTGACATTTACCAAAATATTTCAGAGCACAAACACCAACCACTGAGCTGAAGATGCAAATTCATGCCTGCTAGTCTTGTTTTTCTCCTCAGAGTATGACTGTTTTGACTCATGCCTGACTTCAACAAAATTTCCAGATCTTTTCTAGGACTACAGCTGGTAGGAAAAAGGCCTGAACACGCAGCTGAATTTCTGCTTGTGCCCGCATTAAAGCTTTTCTTTGATGAAAGGATACAGCAAGACATTCTAGACCATTTCATAGCATTTTGTAAATTTAAAACTTTATATTTGCTGAAGGAAAATTCTCTACTAGCACATCTGAAAGGCTGCAAGGAACTGTTTTCATTTCTTCAGTAGACACCTATGAAAATCCCAATGTCTGGATGCTTTTTGCTCAACAGTGTTAGCAGTGCAGGAGCACTGGTCCTTTGATACTGAAGCTAGAGCAGGAACATTTCTCTGCCTTCCAAGAGTCCCATGTGTGATTTGGTTACTGGTCATGACCCCATTGTTTATTGTATATGTGGATCGTAAGAATTACTGGAATTCTTATAAATCCCAATGAAATAAAGGGTAAAAGAAAAGCCCACCTGTAATCAGACACCATGTAACTGCATGTTAATGGCCCGTTCAGTGCCCTACTGGGATATCTGAGAGCAATGCTACAGCATTATACTCAATTTCAAGAGGTCAGTAGACATTTTTAAATGAATAAAATCTATTTATATAATTACAGTTGTGACTACAGTTCATGCCTTATTCACAGCAAGTAAAAAAAAAAACCACACTGGAGTTTATGTAAATATTACTAATGCATACACTATGAAAAAGTAACTCATGTTAATTAAAAAGCACCTTAATTTCAAAAGTTTACCAGAAGCGGTTACACCGAGCATTGCAAACTTTCAAAGCACAACAGAAGTTGTTTACAAGGATCCAGCAGCAATTGACATCCAGCTGCTCGGAGCTGGGCTGCCGACTGAACACGTCGTGAAAGCTGAGATGAAATCCCCTCTTACTTGATGGCAGCAGGAGTCATGCTACTCTTTCCTATCAGCTGGAATTTCACCCCAGTCTTTAACATTCTTCATCAATGACGGTGGAGCAGCCTGAAGATGACGATTAGAGAGTAGCCAGGTAGACTCTTAGTTCTAAAAATCCAACCTTCAAGCATCTGTAGGGTCTAGGGGAAGGAGGGAGGGGGTTTATAGTGCAGTTAAAAGGAATCTTTCTACAAGTGGGCGAGCGGCCATTTCAGCAACACAGCTGATGTCAGGACACTGCGCACCATTACTAGAAGTAAATCTGAGGCTGAGTCCCTGGTGAGGACACCGTCATATTGGCCTTGAGCTAGAAAGGAAGGCAAGCACAGCATGTGAACAAGTGAGCACGTGCATGCACAAGAGGCATTCCAGGAGCCAAACAGTTTCTCTGCACACATAAAAGACCTTACTAGGAAGAAAAAAAAAAAAAAAAGCACAGTTTTTTAGCATTTAAATAATTGCCTACAAGATCTTGATTTCAAATCCAACTCTACACATTCTTGATAAACTGAAAGGCCTCAGCATTGAAGATAAAACATTTCTAGCACCAGCTACTGGCTTGGAAATGAATACTTACAAGAGACGAGTATAGGAAGGCATGTTGTCTTTCACTGAAAAAATGTTTTTAGGCAATATCCAAAATCCCAATACAACCACCAGAGAAACTGTCCCAATGATCCCTGATACTCTGCAGCACCTACACAGGTTCCACTACTGAGGAATGGCAGGAGCTAAATTCATGTCTGTCCTCCTCCTCCCTGCCATGTGCCCTGGAATGCTGGAAATGTCCCAACATCTGTACATCACTAGTTGACATAAAGCAAGCAAATTTCCTCCTGCAGCCATTTATATTAGCCATATTAGCCACTACCACTGGCAAGGAAATTAGTGAGGAAATGCCATCTTTCCTTATCACTAACCCAATTAAAAAGTTGTTCAGTAAGGTAGCAAGTGTTTACACAGTTAATACAAATGACAGATTTCTGAACATCTCCCAAGAGGGAAACAACTAACTGGCCGGGCCAGATGTGTTCCTTCAGCACCCAGCTCAGGGTTGGTTTTTCTTCTTTGCTCTCAAAAAAGAGTCAATTTACTTGCATTTCCATCAAGGAGTATTTTAGGAATGGAGACAGTAATTTCTGAATATACGCTGTATCTATGAAAAAAGAAGAGGTAAGCAGTTTGTTCTCCATTTCCATCACTTTGTGGAACTCCATCATCCATTTTTATTAGCAGTCATGGCACCCAGGTATGCAGCTAAGAAACTGAAGCACATGAAAGATATTATTAGAATCATTTTTGGCTAAAGACAAAGAGCAGAACTGCATCGCAACCCTACTTTTTCCATGATTCAAAGTTGTGTTAAAATATACCAAGATTTTCAGGAAATCTGTTATTTGGCTTACACAGTAAGCTATGCCTTGTGCACTGTGTTCTAGACAAAAGTTGTATTTTTAAATGGTGCACAAAGTTAAGGAACTTTACATGATGCCAGCGAGTAATGTGTGCTTTCATAAATACAGTAGAATACATCCTATATACAGATGCTGGATGGAAGCTTCCACGAAGGCTGTTAGCCAGCCATCCACAGAAAGAAGGGAATGAAGATGGTGGGGAGTGTGGTGGAGGGTGCCACACCTAGGCAGACTATTGACGCTAGTCCCACAAGCACCGATGCGAGCACGCTCCTCTGGTCCCGAATGATCATCTTCACTGTCTCACAGAACTGGAAAAAAAGAAAACAAAAAAAAAAACAAGTGTAAAAGATGAGATTTACAGCGGAAAGCTTTGGCTGCAGAGCTGGTGAAGCCCGCTCTCTCGGGACAGAGCGGCGGCTGCTGACCCAGCTCTCTCACAAGGGCTCCCCGGAGGGCGGGGAGGAGAGCAGAGCTGGGCTTGGCACCGCATCACCCCCGGTGCTGCCTGTGGCTCCGGCTAGAACCTCAGCCCCAGAGCATTTTAGACGCGTGCTAATTGTCCTGCTAATCCAGCTTCGCTTTCCTCGCCGCGTGAAGCCAGCTGAGGTCCCGAGCAGCTCCGCGCCGGCGGCTCTGCCCGC
>VWZN01003841.1:170982-216578 GCA_013396955.1 Regulus satrapa | reverse complement strand
AAAAAAAAAAAGAGAGAGAGAAAATGTTCTTTCTATTAGCAAACAACTCTCGTGTGATTCGGAATACAAAGGGGATGCAAAGGACCCAGCAGGTGAGAGTCTTCTACCACCACACATACTGAACCCAGGATCTTGTAAACATGGAAGCTTACTGATGAACCAAAAGCAAGTTTTCCCACTTTCTCAGTAAAGATTTCAGGGGAGGGGGTTACCTCACTACTCATCAATAAAAAATGGTCAGGACCCTTCTGTTTCCTCCTTCTTGGGAGCAGAGCACAGCTTCCTAGGAAGCAAAGACTCTCCTCACCTTGCTTCATCTGCAAAAAAAGGGCCCTCCAATAAAAAAGAAAAACCAAAAGGTTTCTTGTTCAGTTGCTGATTACAGGCCAGAGTCCCAGCACTACTTAACAGTGATCAGGCCTTCGGGATTTTCTCTGGAGTCTCAGCCAAATTTTTATGCAACAGAGGCTTACCCCTCTCAAGCCCCCTACTTCAAATCACATCACTTACAAAAGAGAAAATACCTTTTAGATGTAGCTTATGATGCTGGTACAGGAACCCTGTGGATTAGCCACCAGCCGCATATGATTATATAATTAAACCAGCATATTTTCAAATCCAGATGTTAAAAAACGTATTTGGATGGTTTGAGGCTTTTTCTACTAGTAAACAAAAATGCGGGGAGAAGGAGGAATGTCTCATTTTTAACTAGTACATTTTTTTAAACGGATAAAGGAAAAACAAATTTAAACACCTCATCCTGATAAAGGGTCTCACCTGTTCGGTGATGGTCACAGCAGCTGGTCCATAGCAGAAGGTTGTCAGACTCCACAAAAATTCCTGGCCCAGAAAGGTTCCTGTCTCCCTCCAGTGGGTAAGTACTATTCCTGAACTGCACTGCCATCTCAAGATTTCCCCCTCTCCCCCTTCCTTAAAGCTGTCTAGGGAGTGTCTGAATGGTCTTTGCTGAAATAGGTGGTAGAGACACTTCAGTCCTACAGTTCCAGTTTCTCTTCCCTGTCCCAAGAAAGGAAGAGGAATTCAGCTGAACTCTCTGGCAGATACAGACACTTCCCAATGGGATCTTTAACGGGCAGGCATCCTTTGTTTGCTTTCTTCATGCCAGTTAGCTTTAATCCCAAAATCACCAAGGTCCATTTCAAGTAAATCTCGAAACCAGGATGAAACTGAAGAAGAGGAATTGCCATGACAAGGAGACTCAAAGCCTTACTGCCTGGGAGAGTTTCAAAGTAGTAAGGTGAAAGGCGTGACATTTCTGCAGTGTAATTTCCTCATACCTGACGCACTGAAGAGCTTCCTCTCTCCCTCCTCCCTAAAATTCACTCACTCAGAGATCCAGAATCCCCAGTGAACAAGCTCAAAAGGCACTACAGAGCACACAGGCATCTGGAATCCACGCAGGTAATGCTTCGCCACTGCCTTGTAACTGTTGTGAGCACAGTGTGCAAAGCACTTAATACAACACATCAAGGTAATTCCTGAACAAAACCAATCAGATTCTTGAAAAGCAACCTGCAGCCCAACATTTTCTACTTTCAAACCCGAGGGGCTGCACTTCTATTAGTGCCAGACTTCTACACTGCAGTGTAAGGTATATTACCATAATTTTTCATCTGAAAGGGGGAAGAAAACATGTACTTTAGTGGAAAAACATCTCTACTGGAGATGGCAAAACTAAAAATACACATTGTGCACCAAACACTGGCATATCCTCTTGGATGACTTCTGTCTGATAGCTTTTGTACCTTCAGTACACAAATTTAAGTGGAAAAAACCACTTTGGAATATTAAATATAAACCCAAAAACACTGAGGAAGTATTTTGTTTGGTCTGTTAACTGTTGTGGAATAATTTAATGATAAAACCCATGCTTTATTTTTCAGAGTTAGGCTGAGGTGCAGTAAGAAAGCTGTGAGAGGTAAGAATGCAGCCTTTGTGTAGCAGTGCAGATGAACCAAAGTACAAAAACTTAAGTGAGAGGTGTAAGCCAGTTTCCATTACACTGAAACTCCTGTATTGGAAGGAACCTTATTTTATGCACTAGGCATTACTATTTCCATCCTGCTCTCACAGCTAGCACAGCAGGGAAAAGGCAGGAGAGGCGGGGAACTGGAAGGGTATGTTCTTGCCTGCGTGAGGAACAGGCCTGGTTTAACAAGCAGGCAAAATGAATTTTTTAACTGAAGTTAATGCTGACTGCATACATGCTCACCTTTGTGTGTAACTTTACCAAACCTCTCTCCATTACTCAAGCTTTACTTTCAGATCATCTGGGACTGCTGAAATAAGCATAGCTTCATGAATTCAAAAGATGTTAAGGCATTCAAGGAGAAAAACATCTTTGGATAGGGATTTTTGGAGGGTATAATTTGCAAGAAAAGCATCTGAAAAGCAATGCCATTCAGATTAAGCTTGTATGCTGAAAGAAATAATGGACAGAAAACACGTTTGTGAAGGATGGTTTCATAGCTTCCAAAAGGGCTACCCCAGAGATAAAAAATAACACCTTTGTATTCCCATATCCAACCCATTTGAACACTGTACCATTCCTTTCAGCAAATTGCAGCTTCCATTATGGAGCTGTAAGTGACCAGCTCTCCAGCTAACAGTATCATTTACTTTTTTGGTTTTTGTATTCAACAAAGACTAGGGGCAGAACAGACAAAATAACTGGCAAGACAATGCATGAAATTGCAGGCAAGTGAAACAACCCCAAACAAAGAAGCTCTGAACTAAGTATCACTCACTCTCTTCCAGTAGAAGAAATCACATAAACAACTAAAACGAATTTATACTTTATAAATGTTCACTTTTTATTCAGAAACTTATTGCATACACATTTCCAGAGTCACTTAAGCAGCATATTGAGTGAACTGCAAATATTTACTGTAGCCTTTTGATCCTCCTAAGGTTTGCTACTGAGGTCTGTCACTTTTTATTTTTTTACTTCCTCTCAAATAGGCTTCCAAATTATTACGGACAGTTTTCTAACAAACAAGGACTGTAAACATAATAAAACCTGCCATTTTTCCTTTGAAGTTACTCACATGGCTCTTTTTCTGCAATGAAGTTATGACTCATTTTTTATAACCTGACAATCATGTTGTACACGTGGAGAGTACCTACAACTTGCTCAGGCAGTAACTGTTTAGATGGATAAAGCATTCATTTGCAATACCTTCAATTCAAATGAACAAAACCACAGAAAAGGTGGGAACAGTTCATTGCATAGTCATCATTAGCAAGCAAGAGGCTAGGGAATTAATAACAGTGAGCCCTGGAAATGTAGGAACTAACAGATAGGCTTGGTGACAATTAAAAAATACTTATTTCCATAATTTTGTCTGGTATTAGTAATGCCTCATTTTGTCAGCACTAAACAATTAATATCATCTCCCCAAAATAAACAAAATACAATTTTCTGATTATAAAATGCCTGAACACATGGAGCAGTATTTTTATGGCTTCTGCAGAGAAAATACAGTGATAAAAATTTCTACTTTGCTATTGTCCCAGGAAGTGATACAGATTTTTAAGTCTCTTTTTAATGAGATGAAGAAGTTCAGAAGTATCCCAACTTGATAATCCAATCCCAATGGTAATCATATTGTGCAGGAAGGGAGATGGAGAGGTGATAACTGAAAGTCAGAAGAAAGACAGAGTACACTGCCTTCAACATGGTTTTCCTTCACAGCAAAAGACACCTTTTTGTGGGAAGGGCAATGCAAATGAGAGTCAAATAAACTTAATCCATGCATGACTCTGCTGCACAAATCAGGGATTTAAAAGCCCTGGAATAAAACCACCCAGCCCTGCTTCATCCCTGCCAGGACTGCACCACCACAAGGAGTGAGACGGTAGACTCCCCTTTCCCCATCTTCAAATTTATTACCACACTAAGATCTGCAATTTACTACTACTCAGTGCTTTCAACTGAAGGATTAATTAGTAAAATACATTGGAAAATGTAATAACAAAGTCTGTCATTAACCAGACAAAGTGCTGGAAGTTTGGTGGATCACCACCAAAGGTCAGCATTTACAACCAGTCACTGTATAACAGTACCAATTACTACTTTTCTTTATTGCCCAGCAGGGAAAACTGCTCCCCAGTGCCAGACAGTGCTGACTTCCCAGCAGTGCAGAGCAGGTTACCCAGCCCCACTCACTGCACACGGCAGACAGAGCTGACAGGACAGCAGTCCAGTCCATTTTCAAATAAAGGATGAGAGAAGGAAAAGAGACATGGACTGAGCAGGAGGTAATGTCCATCCCGAAACGAAGATTATCTTGTCTCATAATTAAATGTTATGCTGCAATTAGATTAATTTTATTTTGCAGGAAATAAATTGATTCTTCATCCACTGTTTTATCTAGACAGGAAATATTATCAGGCACAGACAAAGCTATTAGTCTGGTATTACTCAAAACATTTGCTAATCTGTGCCATATAGCTAAGCCTCTGAGAAATAACTGTCAAGTTTCTACTCTTTAACCTTAAAAAAAAATCTCATTCAAGAAGCCAGTTCTTGTTTATAACATGTTTTTATACCACTTAGTTTTAAAGGCATATATATTAAACACCCATTATTCTATCAGTGATTTTAAATCAGGAACATTTTTAATCTGGAAATCCAACAGCATCTGTCCAAGTGCTTTACCCTGTAAGAAAACAAAAAAAATATTTTATTTCACTGTCTAAATATACCATCTTTTAAAAAAAAGTTTTTAAAAAATAGTTTCATGTGAGTGTGTTTCCTATAACTACTGTGAGAATTCAGTCTAAGCTTCTTGAGTTTTCAAGCATCCAAATCTGAAGAGATTGAACAGTTTCTTCCATTTACTTGGTACCTAATGCTAAAATCAATTTATCTGGGGTTCAACTCTATCCATTCATACACAGCATCACCTTACTTTGTGAGCATTCTTCTTGACTATGCTGAAATTATCTGCACATGAGTATTTCTGAGCCTATGAGCACAGCTGTGTGAGCCATAGCATTGCTCAGGATCTCATCTGCAGGTTTAGACATTTTAAATATTTAATACTCAGACTGTACACTTGAAGTTTTCTTACTTTCAGATTCACATTACATCATCAACACAAAAGACCTCATATCCATCTGGTTTTTATGCTTATATTATTTATCAGTATTTTAACTACAGAAGGCATAGGCTAAATGAGGAATTGTCCTACAGTGCATGGTTTCTGTATATACTTTGAAACAATCAGAATTGTCTAGTAAATCTGCATTTTTCAGAATGTGACAGCCTTTCTGATAATTTAATTTTACTGGTCTGTCAAAAAAATGGTAGTCTTCAAATCAGTTATGCTCTTTACAATGAACTATCTTACTAGTACACATCTTTTTCACCAGATATTCTAAACCCACTTTCTCATTCCCTATGTTGTTTCAAACCTTACAAAATTAACTTGAAATTAAAAGGAACTAGAGTCCAATTCCAAACCTCACAGTTCCAGCCCTAAAGTGATTACAGAGACCCATAAAAGATGACCACATTAAAATCTGATACATGCCTGTGGGTCACTTCTTAGGGATGCTATACCTCCACCACCAAGGGAATTCTTCAGAACAAAGTTTAGTCCATGGATTCCTGGCAACTCATATCTGTAAAATAAAAAATGCACATTATTTCTCAGGGAATTTTGGTTGAAACACGTGTAGAGAATATCAAGAAAAAACTGGCATGCAAAATTTTTCATGCTTTTGATCACATCCCACTGCTGAGTTAAGTCTAAAAGGTAACAAGTTTAACACAAGGCCTTACCTGCATTCTTGTTTCTTCCTCTTACTCCAAATTAACAGCCTTTAATAGTTTTAAAGTTGTTCCATAAGGTAATCATTCTCCTCTATTCAAAACTCATCCATTTCTAATAAGGTTGTTTCTACAGTTCTTTCTATGAGTTAAAGTCTATATCTGTAAGCCAGAGGTTCAAGATCCAATATGAAACTGGACAACATGATGAGCAGAAGAAAGTATTTTTATTAGTTCCTAGTTCTGATACTGAAAAGTACAATCACTTAACTCCTGGAACTCACTTTTGCTAACAAATGCTGCCAGCTAATTGGAAAGACACCCTCTTCCTTACAGAGAAACATCTAGGAATCACTACGTCAACTCTTACAACCAACAGTTGACTTTACAGAAAATTCAAATCAGAGCTTTCCTGGAGCCATGGTCTTTATTCAGATAAAATGTGAATGTATTTTAGTGTGACAGACCTATGTTTCTGTTCCATCGCCACTGTAAGCATTTTTCCATCCTTGCTTTCGACTGGTGCAGCTCCAATTTGGAAACTTCTGCTGCAGTCTGGCAAATGGCTCTGTGGTTTCCTATTGTTTCAAATTCCATAAACAGGTCTACAGTACATTTCCATTTGCCTCTCCTTGCAGTTCTTCAGTATTTTGTCATCTTCCTTCTATTGTTGGTTTTCTTTGATTTTGCTTTCCTCTGATATTTCCTTCATCTATTTAATTTCGCAGGAAAGGTTTTAAACCAGAACATCAGCAAGCCACAAGGAATTAACAGAGGAAGATGATATCCAATTCTCACTCTGTCGCCAGATGTTTGATTGCTGCAGTTTAAACCCTGCTTTCCTCCAATATCACTTACTTTTCTTTAGTCACCTACGGGATCTTCATCTGTTTGGGACAGATTCTTTAAATCTTTCCCCTAATAGAGGTGGAATTTCTTGCACTGCTCTTTTGCTGCTGAATTTGTCATTCTGAGGTTGATCTCTTTCAGCTCCTTTTGAGCACTGTGAAAACTACTGGTGCTCACAACAACCCTGCCTGCCCTTTTTCTTGGGTCTATGACTCAAACCACTTGAGGAAGGCAATGATTCTGCTGAGCAGCCTGGCAATCACTTCAGTTCTTGTTCTAGAAAGCACGCAGTCATAGAGTGTCTGTGTCTGTTTCCCAGGCAAAAAATTTTAAGTTCCTTCTACTTTTTCATTTCCACACTCAACTTAGTATTATTAGTTGTTATTAAGAAAAAAAAAATGGTATCAGTTTTCTGTTGCCCTTTCTCAAAAACCTGTTGACAGGCAACATTATCATGCTTAAAGCCAAATCCACTGGGAAGCCAGGAAAGTAGATTAATCCACTAGTGCTCTATGAGACAACACAAATAAGAAGAATAAAGCAATTCTACAATAAGTTACCGACCTAATTTACTAAATTTAATATCATAATCAACTATACAGCACAACCAGATGACCCCACTAAATTTTCTAAAAATCTAAATAAAAATTTCCAGTCACCACGCACCATGAAAGCCAGAGATCTACAAAAGCAGAGCACTACACTATAAATTTTACTCTAAAAAGCTGGCAAAGATTTCCAGGCAGCAAAGAATTTCACAACTGTCTCCTCAGGTACTAGACTGGAATTTTGTTCCTAATATCTCATGTCTCAGAAAAGTGTCATGAAAATCAAACAGGAAAAACTAATCAGGAGAGAAACTGAAGAGTACATAAAAGCAGAAATAAGTAACTGGAAGAATTTAATTTTGCTTACCACAGTAATTTTGTCAGAGGAAATATGTAATACAAGCAACAGATCTTAATTTGGAACACTATAACATGGCATATTAATTTTATTTACTTTGAGAAAATATTTACTGCGGGATAATCTAGCTAAAATGAGGATTACAAAATAATATATGAATCTTCACTATTTTAAGGCATGTCTGAAGCATCTGAGCATCCAAAAAATTTCCACACAGAAAATAAACTTGCATGATAAAAATAAGAAAAAACTCTATAGCTTTTATCATAGTCTCAAGCAGCACCAATACACTGACCAAAATGCTGGCAGGCATTTCGTCAGAAAAATTAAACCATTTAAGCTTAATTAAATGAGATCTAAAGGAAAAAAATAAATCTAACTGTACACTTCTATTAAATGTTTTAAGAGATGCTTTGAAAAAAACACACAGAAAACAAATAAACCCTTCAAAGAATACTCTTTGTGACAGAAACCAGTAAGACAAGGAATATTCAGTGTTCTAGCTGAAGTCTTAAGCTTATGCACAACAGGGGTGCCTGCTTCACTACTTCCTTTAAAGTGCTGTCCATAATATTCAGAGAAGTTGGGTTTCCTGGTGAATTTCTTATAAAATGAATGGAAATAATAATGATATAAAATTATTTAATGCGTTTAAAATCAAGGAAAAGATAGAATTCTTTTCATCACAGGAAAGCCGGAACAAAGTCCATAGGCTTAAAGAAGTGTTTGCATATGAGAGATACTGTAGAGAAATACTTATTTTTCTTATTAAATATAGGTACAAAAAAGTCATCTAGAAGCATCAGTATCCACATTTCTTGTTATTCAGCTCTTGGCGAAAACATTGCATGGGAAGAAATCAGCTGTCATTTTTTTAGTATTTCTGAGCATTGAAGTGTTCTCAAAACATTACAAATACCGCATTTCAGAAGATGGAAACAGCAGAATCTATTCACAGGATAGTTTTACTATCCTTCTTACACGACTGACACTTGAAAGTGCACAAACACTTCCTTATTCTGTACCTTAAGATACTGAGATCTGTTAAGAATGTATTCTAGCATTCTACTGTAGGAAGCAATCACCTGGGGATTGCTATTATTTTACCTGCAGATCTGGAAGTTTATGATTTTTTAGTGTTCTCTACCAAAATAATCCCACCTTTTCTCTGTTTAGTATACCTGTTTAATGCCTCTAGTGCACAAGCATGAAAGGCAACTGGTTAACAGATTCTTTTCTGTAGTGAGGTAGAGCCATGGCTGGTATATTTATGGTAGCAAAACTAATACGTAGTTTTTAACTACTCACCATTTAAATAAATGAAATGAAGGAAAATCAGACACTAAGACAGCTCTTTTTTATGACAATTAAAACTAAAAAATAAACAAGTAATTTGAAAAGAAACTACACAATCTGAAGCACATGAGCATAATCCTTATAATCCTAAATATTTCCACAAAAGGTTTTATTATTTTTCCCCAGTAGCTTTCCAATTTGCTCACAGAGCTCCATTATCACATCACTAAAGGAAGCCAAAACCACAGATAATCTAATTAATCAAATTAATTTGGCTTCATACAGACCTACCAAGCTTTTACTTTAATTTACGAACATAAACACAATTTAAGGAATGATTAATGAATCAATCTCTAGAAGTATCATTAGGAGGTATCGTTTATTTCTTCTCCTCTCTATGTTTTGAGGAAATTCCATTACAATTCTTAGTATCACAATTTATTAGATACATAGATTTGTTAGCACTTATGGGTGAGATCTGCACTGAGCTGCTTATGAAAACAAAACCAGCACTTACAATTCCAAGATCAGGCGTTAAAATAACTCCAAGCTCGCTCTGAGCTTTGAGCTGTACCTTTCTGACTCAAGCTCTTTGAGCAAACAAAAAGACAGCTAACAGTTTCCACAGTTAACAGTATCCACTACCCATGGAAATACATAAAGGATTTTGGTAAAATCTCCTTATGGTGCAGCATAACTGACTTTGTATCAAAACATGGTTTAGAAGACTGAATGGTTTGTGGCAGTCTTCAGCTTTTACTTGTTTTCAAAGAGATAAAAAGGCTTAAAATCTGTTGACTGTTTTACTGGACATTTTTGGGGGAGCAAGCTTCATTACCTCAAGCTACAACAAGGGCAGTGTATGTTTCATTCAGCCCCCAGGAAGGGCCCTGAGCATCAGCCATACCACAAAACCAAGAATGTTACATCTGCTGGCAGAGGACGTTCTTTAGTAGATGAGTATCACATAAAAGCGTCCTCTTTAGGATGCATTCTCTTTCAGATATTAAAAGAAATTAACTATGTTTTTTCTTTAAATTCCTGCTTGGTTTATGTGGCACAGAAGTGGTTATGAGTGGGGTACTAGAAGGAATTATCTCTCTAAAGTGAGTGAACTTCATAAATATTAAAATGCTCTGCAGAAAGAGGGACAGTATGAGGCCCATTTCTGATGGATCATCAGGTAAGTTTGGGCTCCAGACTGCACTGTCTGTGCCAATGTCTTTCAGGTCGTGTTTCACAGATTTCTAACTCTCAGTTCAGCAGTGGCTCACAGGCTTGGGAAGCTCCGGTTACTAAGGCTCCTGCAGTTTCCAAATGGAAAGATAAATTTCTCAAAGGGCACTGGAAGCTATTTGTAGTTGGTAAAGACATTCTGTACTGGAACCAAACAAAGGAACAGCCCCAACACCACTGTGCTAATTCTGAGAACTTAAATGCCTTCACTAAACGGATTCACGGCCTTTGTCCAGCTTCGAGAGAGGCCCAAGTTCATGTTCTTTCTCAGTGACTATGCTCAATTGTTATTTAAAAAGGCAAAGGAAGATACATAAAAGAAAGAAAATACACACAAGTTTGCAATATTTATGTTAACATATTTTAAGAAAACTTCTGGTACCATCATGTATCTACCATACAACTGTGGGCTGCACAGCAAGCTACTCACCTTGTTACTAGTTCTTCTGCTGGTTTCTCATGCTCTAAAAGGTGTTGAAAGTAATTCTCCAGGGCTTGAGCAGTTAAAGTTTTCTTTAGGTATGGATAGTAGAGGGGATGTCGTGCTATCACACCTGTTAGGCATTAACTGACATTAGTTGAAATAGGAACTGTTAAAACCAATTTGTATTTATCCTTTCAAAACCAATTTGAGGTCCTCTGCTTAACTGAAACTGTACATATGGATCCCCTTTAATGAGTTCCTGAATAAAACACAACAGTATGACAGCTCTCCCTCTGTCAGTAGAGGCCTAGGGTGGAGCATGACACCAAAGAATGCTAAGTGACCACTAAGGGATCACTGGATTTTTCCTCCAGCAAACAGTCCCTGCCACTGAAAGACACCTAAAGAACAAAAACATCATAACAAAAAACCCATAGGCAATTCTCTTCCCTTAAATGGTTTGCAAGACTTAGATATGTCAGTAATCACAATTAACCACAACAAGGTATGATCAGTGACCAAAGGTTTGGTCCTTGCCCCACCTCTTGCATGGGATTCTGACATAAGTGTGACAAATCACAATTACATTTTTATTGCTGTACATATGCTTTATAGGCTGAGGTTCCAGAGCAGGATCAGGAAAACAGCTTTGTGTCACAGGGACCTTTCTACCTGGACTTAAATGAGAGGTTAAGTTTGTTGTTGATTCCTTAGAAAAGCAGTAGTGTCTTTATATCTGAAGCAGTCTATTATGTATACATCACTCATTAGGTGGCTATGCTACATTGCTACAGTGTAGAGTGTTGGAGAAAGAAAAAGGAAAAAAAAAAAAAGGAAAAATCAAGAAAAAAACTTAACAGCAAAACCAAAACAATCAACATTGCTTCATTCTTCAACCCAAAAAAACCAGTTTCACAAACAAGGACAAAAAACTATTCCTGAATACAAATGAACAGAACTCATCAGTTTTAGCATGACAGCTAATAGCAAATCAAATCCCAAACGCACCTTTAATTCATACTGAGCTTTGAACACCACACGCTCTCATCTTCCAACAAGTAAGAGAGCCAATTGTTGCATGCAGAAGTAAGGAATAGAAGGAATTATTAAACAATGCAAGAAGCAGCACAATCAATGCAAAGAGACTGCATACTGAAATATACCATTTGCACTAGCAATATAATAAAAACATTCTTGTACGTATGAGAACAACTTTAGTATTTCCTAACACCGTCAATGTTTTAGCCATAGACATGTTACAAAATTAATGTATGAGAATATTATACAAACAACCAAGAAATTATATTATGTAACATTCCCACATGAAGGAGTAGCAACTGATGAGTAAAGAAACCTTAAAAAGGCATTTCTTAACTTCTGGGAGCTCAACTTTCCAACTCTAAACAAAAAGCTTTCTTTTTAGTATGACATGCTAATATTTTTTCTTAGTACCTCAGATTACAACAGCTGCTAATCAGAACACTACAGATATTTCATGAGGAAAATAATACATATTCAATATGTATTCTCTTTTGAGAACAATTATGGGTCAAACAATAAGGTCAAATGATGTTTAAAAAAATAAGACTGGCGCTTGATATGTATGAAACTTATGTGAAAAAGTTACACCACTTCAGAAAGCAAAAGAAAGAAAAATACCTATGTTTGCAGAATTGCCTTTGTCTCCACTTCTAGTATAGGCAAGATCTTCTAAGCGGTAAGTATGTGGACCACTTGGCAGATCTGTGCAACATAAAAATTAATTCATTTGAACAGGGCTACAAATAATTGTGTATTTTGAAGGAGTAACTGTCAGTTTAAGTGCACGCTTTCTGCACTGCTTGCAGTACTCTGAGAACATTTCCATTCCTTCTTCTCACAGGAGCACCTAGAGAAAAAGATGTGAGACTGGGGGCCAAAATTAGCAAGTTGATCCCTCCCGCTCCATCTGCCAAATCCCTTTTACTTTTTTACAGCCAAATGCTGCACCAGGCATCATCCCCTCTTCCATCACCCTTCAATATGACTTCCACCTTGGCCTTAGCAGTGCAGTACCAGTGAAGGCACAGCAGCTCCTTGTCTTCTCTTGCCCAGCCAGTAACTTTTGTTCCCTTAACACACAGATCTCTGCTTCCAGTGCAGGTGGAAAATACCTGCAGTTGCTATGTCCAGATAATTCTGTAACATCTGTTTCATCTGCTAATGCCTGTAGAAAACAGGAACAATTTAAATTCCTTTTCAAGACAACCCATCTGTCACTTGCATTTGCACTATATACAGCTTCTTATCCAGTATAGAAAAAACTTAGGATTTCTTTTTCAGATTACTGTTTTTGTAAATATCTTCATATTACATAATAAAATGTATGCTTTCTAGGAAGCCAATCTTTTAACGTGTCGATGCCTGAGTACTGGCTGTTCAAGGAACATGGAGGCTGTTCACTGAACAAAGTTCATACAAAATATCTTTATCCATCTATGTATTAAAAAGCAAACCTTCTCCTGTCCAAATCCTGAAATTCAATATTGTGGCACTCACACAGTATATACTTGAGGTTTGATGATTAAGTTACACATGATGATTAAGTAGCAGGCTGCCAACATCTAGCTCCTGTTCTCTGAAGTGAGGGATGAAGCACCCACTTTGCTGCTGAGTTTGAGTGATTCACTGATCACAGCATAACACTGAAACTTGAAGCACGGGCTATATTCAAGCTTTTAGGCAGTGAGAATTGAGTAATTTTCAGTTTTATTTCCGATCCAGCTTTCCTACAGCCCTATCAACACTCCTGGCCTCTTTGGCTTTTCAATCTCACCATCAATAACAGACTAACCTCCACTCCTGACTCACAGTAAACTTCTCATCCCTCAGTTCTTCTCTCCCCTCTGTCCCCTTCCTGGTTTTTTTTTCTTCCATCCCTCTGGACCAAAGTAGCAGTTCTCCCCCTCTCTGCTCCTTGGACACCAGCAGAGGGAATATGCAGAGTAGAGAGGCAACAGCCTTCCTGCTTTGGTGACAGCCTCTGGTGCAACTGCTACTGACGGCAGCCAGAAGCAAGTCACAAATGTCCCAAATTTAAACAAACTGAATATACAGGGTCTTGTAAATCAATTATGATGGACTAACTTCATGTTGCAAGGCACAATGCAATTTGAAAATAGATAATTCTGTCCTTTCTGTACTATTATTGCTTCTGCTGAGAATACCAAAATTGGGGTTTTTTTCCCTTCTTGATTTTTTTTTTTTTTAATTTTAGGGAGTGGGAGACCCAGTATTAAAGATCTTATGCTCCAAATGCTGGCCTGGGGCATCACTTAGAGCACAGAGTCCCCACCATGCAGGCAAGATATGTGCTCTGTGAACTGCATCAGGTAATCAGGTAAGCCCAGCCCTAGCCTAATCATCCTTACCTGCAGCTCCTTCCTGCCCACAGAAAACTGCTGACACAGACATGAGCCAGGCTGATCTGGGCAAGAGAGAAACTATGTCCAAATCCTACTGGCTGCAGTTTTCACTGACCCTGTGGCAGTGGCAGCTGCCCCACAGATCCCCCAAGTCCATTTGGGTATGGGGTGGGAGGTATACTGGTTAACAAAATGCCTTCTAGGACATGACACATAATTTGTACAGTGTATCTGCGTTTGGTTAAAGCAGATCAAGCAACACCCGCAAGAGGAGCTCAATTGGCATGTGGAAGTGGCAGTAACAAGGAAAAAAAATTAAGAACTAGGGGCTTAAAACAGCAACCTCTGCTAATGGCACAGCTGGATCAAAAGAATCTTCCCACAATCTACCCACACAACACCTTAGCAGCACTGAACTGCTTTAATCAAGATCTAAAACTGTGTAATATATATTGGGTCACTGTGAAAGGTGAGCTGAAAGACTGATTATAGATTAGTCTGGCACCCTGGCTCCTCAGTGGTAGAAAGTCACAGTAGCGTGAAATTTGAAGTGGTTAAACCATACAATGAAGAAGAACACAGGAGGTTTGTTTTGAGCTGGAAACTCACAATCTTTTTTTCCCCACATTCACTTGCAAGCAGAAATTTGCCATGAAATGTGGCAGAAAATATTTAAGGATGTTTCTATTTAACATCTCCACTAAGAGTGGATCTGGAAATCCAGCTAAAGGCCATTGCTTATTTTGGAAAAGAGTACCCCACTTCATATGCTACAGAAATCACATTGATTTTAGTAATTTCATTCAATATACAATTCAAAAAAAAATGTAGTGCTTTTTAAAAGGCTGAAATTTGACAATATCTAAATTGTATAAGCTGTAGAAATCTCTCCATCACACATTTTACACAGTCTCTGACAATCTCTATTTAAACAAAACCAGTTCCAGTCAGTGTTCTGGTGTTCTTATTTATTATTACCCTAATTGATCTATCTTCCATGATCTGTTTATCAGGAAATTGTTTTCATTTAATAAACATCTTAAACAAATCTACGAAAGAATTCCCTTCAAAGCTAGGGAAATGGTAAATTCAAATTCCACCCTCCCAGAAGCACATCTAGCAGCATATTTTAAATCCATTTTCACATATTTCTCTTATCTATTCAACAACAACTACCAGTCCCTCACACTTGAGATAACCATGAACCTAAGGAAAATACTTTCCTCTTTTCTAAATGCTGACAGAAAATGCTTTAGCCGAAGCTACTCCTTTTACAGTCTAACCCATTTGTCTTTCTCATCCATGCTGTCCTACATTAAGCCACAGAAGTAGGTAAGTATTTAGCCACACAGAGAAAAGATTTCTATTTACAGCCAAGGGCAAAAGTTTAGAGATCCTTCTCAGGGGAAACAGCCGGAAAAGTTCTGCTGTCTCTCAATAGTGGGGTTTTGCCTGAAAAAAGGCCTGAAGAATTCAGTGGTTAAATGCTGGTGTCAGGCACCTCAGAGAGTTTTCTCAAGTTATCAAAAGGCAGTAAGGAGTCCAATAGCTTTTTACTTCTCTAATATTTCACACTCTAGTCACCTTGGAAAAAAAAACCAAACCCAGGACTTTTGCTAACCCTTTTATTAAGGAGAACAATGACTTCCTTAACTCGCCCGGTCCGATAGTGCAAATACACCACTGCCCTCCTGAGAACTCCCAGGGAGCTGAGAGATGCTGCTGTGACAGCAGATTTCCAAGGGACATAAAAGCTGAACCCATACTTGAGAGTTTTGGCATGGCAAAATCATTGAAGAGATCTTTGAATAGATGAACACGTGCATGGCAATAGGGCATCCACCATCAGTGGCTTTCAAATGGCAATAAACACACAATCCTGTACTTGTTTCAAAATTTCTCTATGTGATACAAACATTCTCTACTAACTCATATCATTTGTTACACTGTTCTATTACTAGTTTTGAGAAACTCTACTCACCTTTATCTGAAATCCAGAGTAAACTTTAACATGTAAATGCCTTAATAGCATTAATTTTTCAAGTACACACAAACTTTAATACCTGAATTACTCTTTCACCATCAGTATTATGTTTAGAAATTTTTCTAACTTGCAATTTTTAGGTAGAGTCACCTGATTTATATTTTTAAATACCTCTCCAAGCAGCTTTAAATGAATTATCTCAATTCTCTGGTAAGCAGAAATAAGACAATAAAGACTATTTGGACCAAAATGGAATTACGGAGCACGCTATCCGTTAAGAAATACTGTATATAGTTCAGCCATTAGAAATAACTAAAGTTTTCAGCACTTTCAGTAATTGCATGTATGAGAAACTCTGATTTAACACTTCCTTTTAATTGTTAAATTAAAACAATTAAAACCTGCTCCATTCAGCTCACTGGTTAGCCTGTCTCAAGGTTCTTTTCTTTCTCAGAGAATTTGTTAGTAGCAACACAGGAATTATCACACCAGATTATTAACCCAGTATGGTTTATTTTAAAGTCATCAGTTCCAGACTGATCCCCATTCTTGTTAATTCTATGAAGGCTGCCATATGGAACATAAGCAAGTTTTAATTACCCAAGTGCTGTAAGTCATTCTGTATGTCTGTCCTCTATTCTGAACACTATTCTGATGTAAGATAAACCAAATTACTTCCAGGATTCACAAAAAGTAAGATTACAGTATACTTTGAAACCATGTTTCAAATTCAAGCCAGCTTTACATGGTCTTCAGCTGTGTTTAAGGCTTAAGGGTTTTTAACAAAAATTTACTTCCATACTTGTTATAGTCTCAAATACATGTTATACTGCAGGACACTAACCTCCTTCTGAGGAAACCAGTTTGTGTTTTGCAACAGCCATAAAAATGTATCACATAATGAGGAAAAATGTATTTCACAGACAAATGATACGTTCTCAAGTACAAAGATAAACATACCTTTCAATTCACTGCTAATCTTGGGTGGATCAAGTGAAACCACCTCATCTGATGCAAATGTGAGATCCTCCTCAAACATCTCAACATGCTGGCCATTTAAAAATAGGTTGATCTGCACGAAGAACACAGATTTTCAAACAGTCAAATGAGAAACCCATTGCAATGTTTAAGAATAAAGCATATTCCTAATTAAGTACTGGTCTAGGAGACTTCTAGATAAAGCTCTGTTGCTTCCTTGTAAAAGGTCACAATATAGTAACAATTCATTATAAACCTAAAAGAAATCTTTGTTTAGGAAAAAAAATTGTAACCCCCAAATTTGTAATCCTAAAAAACCCCAAAGAAATGTTCTGTCCAGTCTGGTATTTTTTAAAGGAAGACAAATCTCTTTCACCTCACTCTATATACTGCAACACGGCAGTTGAATCCCAAAACTTAAATGTTTCCATCTTTTCTATGATGCAACCCTGTTTTCTTCTGAATGTTGTTGTCTGTATTAAAGACAAACTTTTCTCTGCATTCAGTGTTCACCTTCAAATATATTTTGTGAAAGCTGCTTAAAAAAATACATCAATACAGGAATTTAGGGTTTGGTTGTTGCTCAGTAGTAATACTTAGAGCAGACTCGATGGACTTTTCAGTTTGCCCTGCTCTGCCAGCAAGCAGGTGCACAGAGAGCAGGGAGGGAGCATGGCCAGGACAGCTGGCCTGAAGGGGCCAGAGGGATATCCCACTGAGGAGCATTGTGCCCAGGACAGAAATGGGGAGAGGGGGGAGTTGGCTGGGAGCTGCTGATGGCTGCTGGGGGACAGGCTGGGCATTGGTCAGTGGGTAGAGGGATACTCTACAGTTCATCCCTTACCTTTCCTGGGTTTTATTCTCCTTACTTTTTTGTCACTTCCTTTTTAATAATACCAACAACTACTACTTTGTTTCAATTACTAAACTGTTCTTATCTCAACTTGCATGGTTTATTTTTTACCATTTTTTCAATTTTTCTCCCAATTACCCTGGGGAGGGAGGAGGTGAGAGAGTGGCTGGGTGGCACTTAGTGCCAACTGGGAATAAACCTGAGAGGCCTTTTTCATGCCCAGCTTGGGGGCTAATGGGTTGAGATAACAACAGATCTGACTAGAATATGTTAGAACAAATTTCTTACAAGCAGTCATTGTATTAGTTTAATAGCCACTGGTCACAATGACTTACATGCTCTCAGAGTTGATTTGTTTGTTCCTTAAGTTCAATTATGTCCGGCCTCACTTGCAGTATGTGTTCTCTGCTATGACGTTTATCACCCACGGAAACTTGGCTGAGGTTATCAAGCTGTACTTTGTAACACTGGCTATATGATATAATTGCTGGGTGTGAAACTAATCTGGTGCTTGCACTCAGCATTGCTGTCATCCCTGTACTTGGGAGTCACAGAAACTATTGATAATTATACCTTTTTTCTTTGGAAACTCAGTCCATGGAGGGGACACACTTCCCTTCTTCTTCCCCTTATCCTCCAGGCTAATTACAGTAGATCTAGAGAATTTTTAATATCCTGGGATGCTCAAACTAGCATGTTCCTGTCATTATGTATCCACAGAACCAATTAGATTGGGAAAGACCTCTGAGATCATCAAGTTCAACCTGTGATCCAACACCACCATGTCAACTAGACCTAAGTGTCACATCCAGTCTTTCCTTACACACCTCCAGGTTAGGTGACTCCAGCTCCTCTCAAGTAGTTGTAGTGTGTGATGAGGCCTCCCCTGAACCTCCTTCTTCCCAGGCTAAACAACCACAGCTGCTCCTCATGAGACCTGTGCTCCAGACCCTTCACCAGCATTGTCACCTTCTCTGGATGTGCTTCAGCACCTCAAAGTCCCTCCTACATTGAGCTGCCCCAAACGGGACACATGACTCAAGAGGTGGCCTCATCAGTGCTGAACACAGGGGGATGACCACTGCCCTGGTCCTGCTGGCCACGCTACAGGATACCACTGGCCTCTTGGCCACCTGGACACACCGTTGGCTCACATCTTGTTAGTGTGTTCCAGGTCTTGCTTAAACATCTATTTAAGACTACTTCTCAGACATCAGCCCTGCAGAGAAAGACTTAGGGGTGATGGTTGATGGAAAACACCATGACCCATCAGTGTATGTTCACAGCCCAGAAAGCCAACCAAATACTGAGCTGCATCCAAAAGAGTGTGGCCAGCCAGTTACAGGAGGTGACTGTCCCCCATCTACTCCGCTCTTGTGATACCCCACCTGGAGTATTGTGTACAGTGCTGGTGTCCCCAAAATATGAAGGACATGGACCTGCTGGAGCAAGTCCAGAGGAGATCATGAAGCTCATAAAAAGACTGGAGCACCTTCCCTACAAAGATAGACCGAGAGAGTTAGGGCTGTTCAGCCTGGAGAAGCTTGTGTGGAGACCTCATTGCAACCTTCCAGTATCTGAAGGGGCCTAAATGGAAGCTGGAGAGGGACTCTTTGTCAGGAAATGTGTGACAGGACGAGGGTAATGGGTAAAAAGTGAAAAAAGGAAAATTTAGGTTAGGTATTAAAAGGAAATTTCTCACTGTGAGGGTGGTGAGACACTGGAACAAGCTGCTCAGGGAAGTTACGGATGCCCCATCTCTGGAGATGTTCAAAGCCAGGCTGGTTAAGGCCTTGAACAATCTGGTCTAGCGGGAGGTGTCCCTGCCCATAGCAGTGAAGGTTGGGACTAGATGATCTTTGAGGTCTACTCTAGTCCCTTCACATTTTATGACTGATGTGCCCTGAGGCTGGCTCATTAAAGAGTGGCAAGGTGCACGGGGTGGTATGGGCAAGGTCACAAGACTGTGAGCAGCTTGCATTTTGGAACTTCACCCTTGAACAAGAGCAGAACACAGAAAAACTAGTAAAATATTTGGAAAAAGTAGGCTGTCACCTTGGCAATTCCAGAGAGACACAGATCACTGCAATGTGCTGGCCCAGTCTACCAAGCTCTGTTTGACACTATTCTTCTCAAGGGGAAAAGAAGGTCTCTGGATAGAATGATAAAACAAAAATCCTGCAGCTACTCCAACCCTGCTGAGGAATGAGAAGACTAACCCCTCCTAATTACCAATCACTCCTATACGGAAGAAATGGACACAAAACTCAGCTTGTAAAGGAGGATCAGCAGAGCCATCACAAGAACAGGAGAAAGAGGCAGAACAAGATACCTATCCTTGAATCAGATGTAGGATATGCAAAAATATTTCACCTGTCTTCCAGGTCAGCACAGTATCACCTCGCTGCTGTGATGCTGGGATAATGGAGCGAGCAGCCTGTAATTAGAGGCAGGGAAGCCAAGTAGCTATGATGACTTTCTAGGGAAGGGGGCATTTACAAGTGGATTTGAACAAAGGGGCCTAGGTCCTCAGCCTCTGAAGATGACTCCTGTTAATTCTGAAGGAAAGGTTTCCCTTCAAGGAAAATGCTGTATGTCACCCAAATAAGAGGACCACAATGCAGGGAGATATCCAGTTTGTAAAGGAATTAGCCATGCTAGAGATGATTTATTATGACCTGACTAACGTGCAGCCACCCACAGATCCAGATGAAGCCTAATTTCAGTGACCCACAGGACAGCAATTTGTGTGCAGCACATCATCACTGCATCCCAGCTTTGATCCCAACTGACTGGCAGCAATGACCTGGAGAGACAAAGAAGCACCAGCCATGGATCAAGAGGCTCAACACCTCCAACAATATGGGGGAAAAAAAAAAATCTTGCTCCCCAATATATATATACGGACTAGTATCTCAGCTTTTAACAGTAAGCATCCTTTTGATCAAAAGGAAATATGTAGGAAGCACACACACAGGAGGCTACACTTCAGTTTTTCCTGTGGGACCACTGACAGGACATGAGGAAGTGGGATGGAAGTGAGTGGCATCCATTTCATCTGCACTGAAGGACTCCCAATAGGAAAGATTCAGGCACAATCAGGTTAAACTTCCAGAACAAAACAGTATAAATGAACTTAGCTGCAGCAGTTACCAGTGCTCAGTTGTCAGCACATGCAAAATAACTCCATGCAGAACTCTTAAGATTATCCTTAAAGAAAACTAACAGTGACTTGCCTTCAGTAGGTTTGCTGCTATTTCTCCCTACATAGAAGTTTTAGGTTACCTTCAAAGCACACGTGGAAAACAACTACTACTTGAACTGTAAAACCACTGGTGATCCATGATAAAATCAGTACAATTGCATAAAAGCAACAAACAAGACATTGAATCCAAACTGAACCCCAAAAAGGTGTTACCAAACACAAAAGAAAAGAACCCACTGTGGCAATGTTAGCATAACTCATAATCTGCTTATGGAATTTTTTTAGTTTTAGGTCAAATGCTGATCCAGAGCAACTAGACTCTTTGTAAGCGAGCTTCTAATTTAGAAAATCAGTAAATTCATACCTTACTCACTCTGTAATCTCTTACTGGACAATAGTTTTTAAAACACAGCTAAAATTTTGAATCAAGGACGTGAATCACACCACATTTTTACCCTCAGTATTACTGCAGGACAACAGTGATAGGAGGACACACTGCATTTTGCTGACAGCCAATCAGTGTCGCAATCAGATTAGTTACACAGAGTAAGGACTTTGATTTTCTGTACTGAAAAGAGTAAATGAGACACCACTTTCTTTCCTTGTTAAAGTAGGTTACTGTTTAATCTCAACAGCATTTTACCAAAACTGGAACAGTGCTAGTTAATACTGAATAGAACAACGGTGGTAGGCTAAACTTCCATAGAGATAATAATTTCACACTAAACTTGGCAGAAACAAACCATTTGTATAAGGCAAAATATAAGTGATGATAAAAGTAAGTACTTCAACTTTAGATATAAAGAAAAGTGGGGTGTTTTTGAATGCTTTTGCACTCTGAAGAGTTTGTCATTAACTTAGATTTAATACTTAAATGGCATCTTCTCTGTAAAGTTGTGAAATTAAAACATTTTCCTTTAATGAAGAATACTACTGGAAGAATAGGGCTTGGTTGTGCTAAGCACTGTATGAATGTTAAAGAACGAAAACCCTATCTGATTAAGGTGTGTGTTTGTTCCCCTTTGCTGTCTGTGCTCCTGAGCCACCCTAAGCAGAAGCCTGTCACAGTATCTGTGGCCTAACACAGTCCAACACTCCAGCCTTTGGCCACTTTCGTCAGGGTGGATGAGTGAGAAGGCTCTTACTCGATATTAGGATGCCTGGACACGAGAGGGATGCAACAGTTACAAGTTACTTGAAAAAGAAAGGCATTTATGCAGTTCTGTCTGCAGTTTCCAAAGAATAAATTCAACATCTGATGGTACTCAGAAGAGCAGAGACCATGTTTATAGATCCAAACACTTGATGGTTTCAGCAAAACCAGTTTCTTCACGTTTACCTGGAAAACTCTGAACACAGGGGTCCAAATCAAAGTTCATATCAAGGCAGAAAAGAAGAAGGCTCTAGATTAACCTGTCATCTTGCACTGTAATTTCTCACCTAGGGCTGCCTACACATCTGAACTGTAAATTCTTGGACCAAAAGAAACTGTTGCTATGAACTGAACAGGGTCACAGACTCACAGGTACCATGATACCACAATAGCTGCACAGGTTTTCATCATCTGACAGTTTCTGTAATACAGGCAAGAACAGAAACTGCTACTTCTATTTTTACAGACAGGGTATATGGAAGGAAAAAGCCCAACTCTCTCTAAGGTAAAACCTGTTGAATCAGAGGAAATTAAATGATTTTAATATTTAGTCCCAGTAGTATACAAAAAATACACCACTCCCTAAAAACTCAGAAGTTGCATCCAAGTTCACAAGATTAATGTTCCACTCTCTGAACACTCAACTGCCTACTCTTTAAAGAAGCTCCATTAACCTTCAAAAAAGTCTAAAATTTTCTTAAGGATTTTTACTGCAAATGCAGTAAAAATAATTCAAACCTACAATTCCAGGAACCTGAAAAGAAGCTCAGTTTTGATGCAAGATATTTCAAAATTAGCAGTAATTAAAACTGAAGGTTGGCAAGTTCAACTGTTGTAAAACATTCTGTGCAAGTAACACTAGTCCCTCAGGAAATATTTTTAATCGAAGTCACCAGACTACTTTGCATTTTTATTACTGAAAAATCACCAAAATAATGCCAGAATCAGCAGGATTTTTCAAATTGCTTCCAAGAAAACAGAATTCAGACTTTAAGCAGTAGGTCTTACCTGAACATTGCTTTTGGGATAATAGAAGAAAAATGGCTTCAAAACCGGAGACCTAGACACAGAAAACAACAAGTATAAATGCATTTACCTAGAAATTAGTGAAACTGGCAGATCATACACCTTTGGACTACTCATACACCAAACACTTGGGAAATTTAATCCATTCAACCATAACTAGCAATGGTTTTTTGACCAGCTTTGGAAAGCCTGAGAAATGTAAAAACTTCTTAAATTCCATTATTAAGAACGTAAGATTTCGTTTAAAAAACTGAAGAAAATTTTACTGAGGGGAGGTATCCATAACAGTAAAAATATTTTTTTACAAAGTATGTGCTTCTTGACACTGAAGTCTACTGTAGCCAGCTACACAGAACTAGCTAGTGGAAAAATACAGCCACAGGTTCTTCTCCCATCTTCATGTGCAGTATTTGCTAAATGACAGGAAAGTTTTAGATGATTAAGTGTGAAAAGGTGAGGGTATAAATCACCACAAGATTTTAGCCACATCTGGGAAAAAAAACCAGAATCAAGCCAGGTTTTTTTGTTAAAACATGCTCAACATTACTATGTTCACCTCAGTCATGAAATGGTTTCATGCTTTAACTTTGTGGGATGTTCTGGCGTTGGACCTTACATTTCTAGGTGAATTGAGCTCATACAGATGTAAATTTGGTGGGCCCATATTCCAAATTAACAGCTACAAGAGAAAACTGGTCCAGAAATTTGCATGTATTAATGCAGTCAAGCTATTGCCTTGCCACAAAGTCACATTTCAAGTTTTCCCTACAGCTCATTAAGCAAAGACATTGCTATGAGCTGATCAGAAACCTGCATAACTCACACTTAATTCAATAAAGAATTATACTATTTGCAGGCATATTGTATAGCACTCACTATTATCTTATTATCAGTTATTAAGCAGATAGTGACACAGGAAGATTTAGTTGCTTCTGTGGTTGCTGTCCCAAGCTGGGGAAGATTTTGATGGTGATTGGTAGGAACATTATCATCACATATTACAACAAGCTAATGATCAGGAGTTAACTTACACTCTGGGGCGCCCTCCAACAATTCCAGTGAGGCCAGGGGCTGGAAAAGGAAATGAAATTCACAAAAGAATGGTTAAAGCCCTCATCAAAACATCAGAGCTTGCAGCTCATTAAAGCTTGAACTAAACAATTTTTAATAAATGCAGGGAAATCTCTAGAAAATTACATACATTCTCATAAATTAATAAAACTGAACATTTGACACAAGTTAAAAGGCAAAACATATAACTGAATTTTAACCAAAAAAATTTCAAATGTGCAAAGTGTGAATAAAATCACACTTAGAATATTCTTCCAAATGCTCTGTATATGAATGCCATGAGGTAATACATTTGATAGAAAAAGAACTCTGCTTTAGTTTTTTTGTCATCATTTTATTTACTTTCAATGGAGCAGAGAAACAATTCTGATGGACCATCATTTCTTTTATTATTTGCTTAATATGACTTGGCTTGTTTAGATTAACTGTTTCATGTGAACCACCCTCTTGAGCCTTTAAACTAACTTTGCTTTTTTAAGGTGCTGGGTATTGCAGACCCCATTCTCTCTCTGTGATACAGAGGAAATTCAGGAGCTTAAGGCACAAGAATGAGCCCAGATCTGTGGTAAGTCAACACTGTATTATCAGGCTGCCAGGCTCTACCATCATGAAGTCCATCTGCCCAGCTCAGTTCATCTGAAATAAACAGTTCTGCTCTCCTCATCCTGAGCACAGCTTCTCACCCTTCTGTCAGGCATGGACAGTGGGAATACATGATGCATCACAGCTCTAAACAGTATTGCAGGGGAAAGAAACAGTAAAATGCATACATTACATCAGCCTAGGAATTAATTAACAACTGTGTTAAGCAGTCCCTTTTAAAAATAAGTGCTGTGGAAAGCTGCCCTCATCGTATATTTGGCCAAATTAACTCTGGCTAAAAAGGGTTTCACACTTTCTGCAGGTGTGAATTCACTCTGTTAGTGCTCCAAGCAAACTACAAGCCAGGTAACTGTGCTGTTGGGAAACTAAACCTAACAGTGATGAGCTCTACTCCACAGCAGGCTGCTCTAGCTTGGATCCAGTGCCTTGTCAACGTGGACACAACAGTGGCAGCAGAGATTGCACAGCCTTGTCATATTCATGCTCATCAAAAGCAACTTCCCAAAAAAAGTCTATGATGTTTTATGGTACACAGGAAAAAAAAAAAACCCTTCAAAAGAAACAGCATCACAAATCACCACCTCCCTAACTCAAAAAACCCGTGGTGTTGGTGGACAGAATGTGAAAGAATCCCTTACGTAAGTATTATGCAATTTTAAATTATCCAGTGAGATTTCTGCCCTAAGCATCTTACGTGTGCACTCATTCTAGTGGAACTGCCACTCAAACCAGCAACAAAACCAGCTGCAGTGATTTTATTGAAGTATGGGCCTACTTAGTTTATTTAGGTTGCTGGGGAAGGAGGGTGGATATAGTAAGGTCATGTTGAAAATACAGGTCCATAAAGCTAGTTAAATTATCTGTGGACTATCATATGGGCCACTTCCTGCTAGGCAGCTGAACTGCTCATTAAGGATACCAGACCCTGCTCCAACATCAATTTCAACTTCCTGAAAGCTTTCAAAGAAAGCTCTTTATTCGCTTGCTTTCACACAAGGGATCTTGACTCCTACAACACAGTAATTCTCAACATAGACAACCAAACAAACCCAAGTAAGACCAAACATTGCTCACACCTCGAGGTTAAGATAACCTTCTTCAGCTGGTCTTTGAGACGTTTGTGAGCACAAGCTACTGTAAAGTTAGATCTGTCTTTGGAGGTACTGCAGCTGTCCCTGCAACTGCAGAGCAAAGCTACACCAGTACCCCAGTTGCAACACCATTAAATTCTATGCTATGATTATTGTGTATGTGAATATAAATAGGACGGAAGTCATTTTAAGTCTAATTTAATTTTTATCTGTATGAAATTCCTAGTTAGGCTTCAAGAAGAGAAGACAAAGCAAATCTTAAATTACTGACTGTAAGCCACAGCCACTTTGTTAATTCTGTAAACAGCACAAGAGCCCTACACCTCAACCCAAAGCTCAGATTCCTATCACGTTTCTCCTATAAACCAGAAGAAGGCAATGGAAAGTGCAGCACAACCAAGTAATAGTGAACTCATCACTGTGGCCAGACTACCTTCTGCTAAATGAATTATTATCGCCCTGGATCAACCACTCTCCCAAGAAAACTTCTTATAAAAATATCTCCTCATGCTGTACTTTATGCTTACATTGCATTGCTTGCCTAAACATCTGTACAGATGCTCTCCCTCCTTTCTGGAAGGCTTATCTTTATCTACAACGACACAAACTATTTGCCATACTTGTAGAGAATATCCATCAGGCTGCAGTCTCAAATCGCTAAGATTCTCAGCTAAATTGAAGCTCTTCATCTACTTTCCCAGAAACTTCACATGACCATTTTTTGTCATCAGAGCTCCATTCCTTAGGGTTTCAATGCAGATAAAGTATTGTCTCAACTGCTACCACTGAACTTCTTCAACAGGCTGCTTCACTTCAAGCTAATGAACTCACCACCACTCTCTGCCAGCTTCTGGGCCCCAGAATAGCATAAAACAGATGCACTGCAAAATGGGGCAATTACCCTTAGATGGGAGACCTTCCTTCCAATGCACCTCTATCCTGTTCTTCTGCCAGTACTTGGTTGGTGTCAGACTCAGTACTGAATGATTTTGATTCAAGCGTTTGATCCAGAAACTTTCCATTTCCTCACAGTGGCTGGGGACCAAGCCTGAGAACTGCAAATTCTCCAGGTGGCCTTTAAGCCAATGAGTACTTGGGACTACACCACTGGGATTCCACTGATTGTTACTAACTCCCAAATATATGACATGGCTGGAAAAACTTCAGGCACTAAGAATGGCAAATCCATTCCTTTCTAGGTTACTAAGCTCTGGTATGGGACCTTTCCTTTGGATTCTGTGTTTAAAGGTTTAAATCTACACTGAATCTATTAATTAAAGAATTCATTAGTTAAAAAGTGCTTTGCTGTGATTAATCTGCACAGTCCTTCATACAGTCTTATCCTGCCTTTTTATTTTATGACTCCTTCTAGTCTGCCTTAAGTCTTACTCATTTTCAGTCCAAGTATCTTAGAGAAAACAAACCATCCTCTGTGTATACACATACACATAATTAATTATTTGTCACGTTTTCTTCCTTTCTGTCCATGGTTCTTTCAGCACACCTGCAGACTCCACATTTTGGGCCCTGTGGCAAATGTGAAGGAGGATTCTGAGGAATCCCAAGAATACCAAAGCACACTCACACCCCATGACTGGCACTCCTCTGTGATCAGAGATGTAGGAACAGATATCCATACAAATAATACAAGGTGAAGCCCCATCAGGATACACTCATTGCTACAACTTGACCATTTCTGGTTTCCCATGTATTTTTTATCTCTCCAGCTGCCTCCTGATCTTTTTTATTTTCCTACTGTAAAACCAGCCATAAAATCAGCCCAAATAAGCACCTATTTCAATATGCAAGAACCACCATGTTTCTAATACATTATAATCTATGTCATATATACCACACCCTGTAAAATGCCCAACAGCAGAAAAAAACCTGCAATCAACCTATGAGATGCTGATTTCCAGCAAAACAAGCCTCATTCCTTCCAGCTCTCATTATTCCCCACTGGATTTACAGATGGTGGAAAAACCTGATGTTTTACCTCTTTAGTATTCCACTCTATCCTATTCCAATCCTACTTAAATTGTCACACCTAATTTTGGATTATTACTTCTTATTCTTTAATATATTTCTGTAAAAAATCCCCCTTCTGTACAATCCTGTATACTTTTCAACAGAATAAGCCATTATGCAATATACTAAGGATGCTAGACAGCATGAAGCATTTTGTAAAATTTTTTGAAGTAAAAAAAGCATGAAAATGTTCCAACTACTTACAATCTAAAAAGTTTTAAGCACTTTAATAAACTCAAGGCTTTTTTTTGAAGTTTCACAGAATTTCAAGATATAGAGATGTCTCTTGCTGAACAGCTTTCAGCTTTTGACCCCTATATTTCCAGTGACTGAATTAGCTCACCCAATACGTTATTAATCTGTTTACTGCACAGTCTATGGAATACACATTTTTTATATATAAAACCAGACAAAGCAGTCCACTTGCCAAGCATTATCTTTTTAAGAAATCAAACTAGAGAAATCTGAAATCTCAGGTTTTATACTCAGCAATTCTTACAATATGGTTGAGCACCAGTACAAAATGCATACAACCTTTTTTTACAGGGGTCAATCGTATGTTCTTAATTATTCTATCTATGTCCTCTGGAAACAGCAGATAGTTTATCTTCTGCAGTATTATTCTCAAAAAAACAGGGACTGCAGTAAACTGCTACAACAAGGACATTTCTAAAAGTATCTTCCAACACACTTAGGACATCAGTCAAAATATTTACATATACTCAAGCACTTTAAAATCTCAAGTTGTATTAACCAGCTGTCATCTCAGTGTCAAACTCCGGTCATTTTAATGTGAAATAAGGGTCAGCACATGATTTCAGCTATTAGTAAAACATTTCTTAGCTACTGAACCCCCCTTTAAACTATAAATGCCAGATTCCCACAGTAAGGCTCTTCTCGAGCCTCTTCTATACACCACACTTCATTCAGAATAAAGTATCTGAATTAAAGAAGATAAAAGACATTAAATCAACATCACTTATTTAAATTTTAACCATTTGGCTGTCTCGACTGTAAATAATGAAGACATTTTCACTGAGTAATATCAGGTCTGTGTGTTTGCTAGCTTTTATGACGTGGAGTGAACTTCTACGGACTGAACATTGCAGAACACCCATAGGCTACTACAGACTTAAAACATCTGAGTCTGTGTGTCCAGGATTTTCCACTGCCAATCATAGGAATCTCACTTTACAGAACAGGAAAACAACTGTTAAGACCCCAATATTAGGACTGAACAGCACAGACAGATTTAAAGTTATTATTTTTTCAGGAGACCAACATGCATAAAGCCAACCAAACTTGCTGCTTGCTGTTAAAAAAAAAAACCTGGCTATTATCAACTTTCAGACTACTGAGGACTAAACAGAATAATTTTATCAATTAAAATATTAAAATCAAGTATTAATTGCAAAAAAATATAAAAAGATGGGATAAGGTGTGTTTGGCCCTTTTTTAATAGTATGTACCACTTTAAGTTCATCAAAACAGCATAATCCAAATGAAAACTGATTAAGCATTTGAACTTGTGAACTAAATACCATACTCAACTGAAGTTTACAGTAAATGTCTTCCATTCCAAACAGAAAATAAACAACAAATCGCTCTCAAACGTGGCATGTCCATATACAGTAACTTCAAATTCTTCTCTGGGCTCAAGAATCTCATCTGCAGTTATAATAATAGTCAAAAACAATTTTGGTGGAAGTTCACTAATGTGTTCTGCCTTCAACAAAAACAGTGGAAATGTAAAAAGCACTAGGAAAAAAAGTCAGGGAATAACCATGAAAATTGCAGTTGTTCACTGTTGCCTATGGAACTTCTTAAAAAATGCAACATTTCAAAATTCTGTCTTGCAGGTGTAACTCCTTGCATATATTGCAGAGCACAAACACACACAGGCTTCAGCCCATTTCAACATAGAGACAGCATTTCTTCTTTTGATGCAGAGAGTGCAATTTCATAAGAAATTGGGAATTCCAGATCAGCACAATTCCTTAGATGGCTGTTCTTCTACTGATATGGAGGGGAGAGGAATCAGCACTCTCAAATTGATCAAAAGCTATACAGTGCTCTCCTTTTATGAGGCCTAAGTTTTATTATCTTTGACATATATAAATGCCCAAAAATTTTATCACATCCAAAAATCATATGCTGAAAAGTCAGAGGTTACTAAATACTGACATTAAGACTCTGTAAATTTGCTAAAAAGCATATCTGATACTCAAAAGGCCTAACATCTGAAGTTTTAAGTCTCTGAAGTGAAGACTCATGATGATCACTCCTAAACGAAATTACAGTGATGTGATTTTTAATTACGGGAAGGAAAAGAAGTTATTTTCATTTTACTGTTATTCCCTGTGAAATCTGAAAAACCACAACTGAAAACTCCCTCAAAAGGTTACTAGGTAATTAGGTAAAACACTTTTACTCAAGTGATTTAAATTCAGCCTAAGTGAAAACCACCCAAACTAGGCTTTTAGAAGTGATGATTAAAGAAATTAATACCTATTTTACAACTTGTAATTTTCATATTATGATATTACCAAAATAAAACTACCAACCAACTCCAGCTGACAGATCCATGAGTAGTTATCAGCAGGCTAAAACCACCTGATGAAACACCAGTAGTGACAGTGCTTCTGGATTTCACTACAAAAGATGCACCAGGAGACCTTGTGACTCTCCACCCTTATTCTGAATCATCAAACCTCTTTTCTCAATCTCTCTTTTCCTCTACTCCCCATTCCTACGTTTTAGGCAGCTTGGTCCCCTTAAATACTGGTGGAGTTGCTCTTCAGCATTTCTTACAGGGAAAGCAAAACCAAGGACCTTTGATTCACATTTTTTTGTAGTTATACTTTCTTTAACTATCTCAGGAAACCGTATGTAAAGCAGACAGAATACTTCCCAATGCCTCCAGATGTTAGAAAGCTTAGCTGATCATCTTTACACAGCTTGCTAAAGGTGCTTGGATGAAAGGTGCTGTAAATGAAGATTACTATCTGTACAACTGCCCACACATCATGTAACCAACAACAAGCACCAACCAAACTGTTACTGATGGGAAAGAAGAATATAGTTAAAAACAGTACTCCTCAACTGCTAGATACAGTCCAAGCAGAAGAGAAAATATTTCCATTTTTTTTCTTTTTGTCCAGTCAGATCTAAAAGTGTACTTTGTTGTTTAAAGGTCACATTAAATATCCAAAAAAAACGGAATGAAGTGTTTCAGTTCAGGTGACATCACTCTGCAAGTCGTCAACTTCTCCTTCCTCCCTGGTGTCCATTATGAAAGATTTGTAATTTGTTCCTGCTTTTCCTCTATTCCTCATAAAAAGAATATGCAGACTGGGAAAGAAGGGTTATTTGCAATGACTCTCATAGTCACTATCTCTCACCTTCTTAACACAGGAGGGTCGGGAGGGGTGTGACCAAGCTGGCCATCTCTCAAATACAGGACTTCACTGTTTAAAGGATGTTCAATCAGGAAAAGCCACTCATGCCTAAAATCTCACTCGCTGTGTCCCCCCACAAGTGGCACCATTCTGGCAGAACAAAGCCACATGGGGTTACATCACACAGATCCACGAGTGAAGCACAGAGCTACACTGGATAGGCAAGCCCTATCCATGTAAGAGACAGCAGCCACAGCTAGTTTTATCCAATTCCCAGGGAGAAAAAGTGGTGCAGCACTGTGCAGAGCAGGACCTCAGGTCCTGCCCAGAGCTCACTGCCCAGAGGGCACGCAGGGCTCAAGTTCTGGGTTCTCTGGTGACTGTAGCCACAAGGGTGACCACACTGCCATGGGGCATGCTCTGCCTCTCACTGAAGCTGTGACACTCTGCAGAACTGTAACCATTTGCAAAAACCTCCCGGTGAAACAGAGGGCAGGGAAAAAGAAGGAGGGAAATGAACACCAGGTGCTGTTACTAGATAATTCACCTAGGACAACTGCAATCTCAACAGTCTTAGTTCTGGCTCTGTTCCCAAGATCACTTACCCATCTCTACAAGTCTTGTCTGTGGAGCTGCCCGTTTTAAGACAATTAAACATCCAGAATTCCTTGTTCTGCTCTTCACAGCAAGGTCTGGAATTCTACACTGTCAGAAACTGAGTATCGTTAAGCTGATGCAGTTATTTGGACATCACTAACTCCTGTCTGGCAGTGTTGCAAAATTCTAAATCTCACAGAAGAAAAAAACTTTAAAAATTCTTCTTAATTACTGCTTTAAACATATTCCATATCAACAAATATCCTACTAAGCAATTAGGTCCCAAATCTGACCCTTCTCTAATTATGTAAGAGTTTACGGGCACAGGTAACAGAGGAATTTACCACACAACAGCAACTGAAAGAAGTGACTGTACGAAGCAGTCCCAGGATCTCTATCACAAATCAAAAAAAAAGAATGACTATGTGATTGTTCAAGCACTTGGAAGCATGTCAGTAAACAGCCCTGATAGCCTTTGACAGTCAGGGAGGCCAAAAACCTTTTTGCAGTCCTGTACCTGGCAAGGAAAAGGGCTATTTATCAGCAGATGCCTCGGATGAGTCCAGAGACAATCTCTTTCCCACTGCTCCTCACTAACAGCAGCTCTATGAATTGAAACAGATTTTGCTGAGAAAACATCTACAGGATGTTCTAAAAAGCTTCAACTGTTCCTTTAGAAAACAAACCCAGCACCCCAACCATCACCCACACAGACTGCCTCACCCTACTGCACACAGGAATGCATTTGTTTCATCACTGAAAGCCCTGATAACAAGAACTGAAAGTTTGTCAGCAGCCTCAGGGCACAGATGTTCACGTGTTACAGTAACTCAATTTAATTCTGCACATACTCCACCCAACCCATGCAGAGCAGATTTTTTTCACTTTTTCATCCAACAAAGATCAGTGGTATAAGGAAAAAACTGAACCCTTAATGAAACCACCACTTTCAGAGTTTAAAGGTGTTTTATATACACAGCAACTGCTTTATAAAAGAAGCACAGATTTAAGAATGGACAAACAATTACAGGTCCATTAGTTTTGGACCTTACAAATAAACAATGATTTTAGAATCCACCCAGCTTTCTTTAATTGAAAAGCATGTTTTCTAAGGCACTGTCTATCCATATATAAAATAAATAGTAAGAACAGACCTTTACTTTCATAATCTGCTATGGAGAAATGGCTATGAAAAAGAAGAAGCTATTTCAAATACGATTCCTTAACTAGTTACAGAAATGATAGTTTGGACCAACTGAAAAAACTGGTTTTCATTCATAAGGAAAACTCCAGGTCTTTAGAAGCAACTTACATCTACGGTAAATGCTGACCTACTGATCAACCGTCAGAATTGCAAAATTTTAAAATATTATCTCAATGAATTTTTACATCAGCTAGTAATGTAGGTAATGTAGTTAGTTTTACATGATCATACCCATATCGTAGGGACAAAAGAAAACAACAAAAAAAAAAGATGACCATGCCCTCACGTTGTCTCTATAAATACAACTTAAAAAAAACCAAAAACAATCTGCATTAAACTGTTTTCTACAAATACTGTAAAGACTGTAACACATAACACAGAATGTGAGAATGTGCACACTTTATACAATTTTTAGCCCACTGGAAAAAAATATAGGTCTTTAATTGCAAGGCAACACATAACTACTCCTCCATTAATCAGGACTTCAGATTTGCTACGGAACTTCAGAGTTTCAGGTTAAGCCCATGGAATTTAATTTTGAAGATCACTGTAAATCCCAGATATAGTTTTCATTAAGGTATGCAGAACCCACTGCACAATATCTAAGCTCTCTAGTCCTCAAATTAGGCTCAATTTAAAAATTTAAATTCATTTAGAATGGATAATGGATGTGGAATGAGTACTTATGATTTACACCATCAATGAGCTTAGAACTCTGATAGTTACAGTGGTGACACCTAAGGGACTTGGGAGTAGAACAGAAAAAAAAAAAATTGCTCAAAATAATCAAAGAGTAGATCCCCCTGGAAAATTTAGAAAAACCAATTACATTTACAAAAAACAAATGTGGGGTTTTTTTTTTGGAACAAACATTTGGCAAGCAACAGAAGAAGCACAGAGCATCTCAGATGACATGACCGTTAAGCAAATACTTAAAAATATACCCTCTAAACTAAGATGAACTTAATTAATTTCCAGTGGTTTGATTTTACCTCACACATCAATTAAAAAAATAAATCTTGCAAAATCAAATGCTGAGAACAGAGTAATTTGAGGGGAGACTTAATACTGCAGGATGAGAATTTAAGCTGGGTACTTCATACACACTGTGAATTAAGATGCAGCTTGTGAGTACCACCAGTATTAAATTTTTTTAATTATACCTGAACATTGTAATTACTCACAACAGCTGTAATTACTCACAGCTATACATTAAACAGAAGTACAGTAGCACCAATAAAAATCCTTTGTAGTAACACCAGGTAATGAAGTATGAAGACAACCTTCAAACATCTCAAACTGCACATCTCTTCATAAACTGCATTGTTATAGCTGGACATTGAGGTACATTTTTGCCAGTTGAGTAAAACTCAGTGTTTATTGCCAGCAAAGTGTAGTAGTATTACTAAGTTTTAGAAACATGGTCAAAAAGTAAATCACTACTGCACATCAGTGCAGTCACATGTAGGAAAACAGACGGATGAAGAAAAGGAAAAAAATCAGGAAGGAACAGTAGCAGCAAGGGCAGAATAAAGAATTTAAAAGGAATACAAAGATGAACTTCCAGGACTTTAGTTTTATCATTTTGCTAATGTCTGTTGCATTTCTACACTAAGCTTATATACCTTTAAAAATTATTATTTCACTATGAACAACACAAGGAAGTTTAACATGACTAAGTTTTTGGGTGCTAGTCAGAGAATAAAAAGTAATTTTAAAATTCTTAGAAGATGATGTTAATCATTACCCATGCCAGTTCCAGCTGGTGCAATCTCTTTGGAGAAGATTTCTACAGCTTCCCTTTGTTTATGGTGTACAGCAAGCCAAATAACAGCTTCCCGAGGACCCTGTTTCAAAGAGGTTGAAATCAGATTAGCTTAGATGCAGAAGAGCAGGTAAATTTACAAAACGGGAAGAACTGAAGCTCAGCATTCGAGTTATATCATGCAGTGACATTTTATCCACCATCAATACAATTTGCTGTTCATTTTTCATGATCTTTATTTTGGAATATCATGGGATCAACTATTGGGTATTTCCAGTCACCAGGGCACTGTGCCTTTCCTGAGCATTCTCCAAGAATCAAACACTGTAACTAACAATACCAAATACTTGGCTTCACTGCCGGTGGAACTGGCAAACAAACTTTGCTTTTATTCTAAGTGCACTGAGAATACTCTGGGGCCAAGTTAGAGAGCCAGGTTCACTTCTCTTAGCATCAAGAAGGAAGCAGATCTGTCCACAGAAAAGAATTCAAACCTAATCCTCAGGAAATATAAGTGAGAACAGAACTTGTAAAAACCACCACCTTTCCAGAGAGAAGAGGAGATGTTCCCTCTAAGGGTAAACCAAATCAGTACTGTGCTCCCATGTCTACTCAAAACATCTGTCCTTGCAGATAAGCACTGCCTCTCACTTCAAATTTTGCTTCTCCAAAAATTATATTATCAGCCACTGAAGGATCTACCACTGGAATCAATATACAAAAAAATATGCAGCCATACAACAAATCAAAAAAATGCAGCATTTTAACCTTCAGTGTTTCCAAAGCTATTATAAGATTCATTAAATTACTGCAAATAATAATCAACTGGAAACATTCTTGCAAAAAAACAACAAAAAAACAAACACATTCATGCATTCACGTATCTGCTTTCTGGTTATAAACTGCACTACATAATCAACAGTCAACCTAAAGTTCCATGTTTACCTCCTTGCTTGCAAATGCAAGATACAATGGTCTATGAAAACAACCTGAATTCTGTTTGGAGTGGATGAACCCAATATTAAAACTGGGTATACCGGCTGAAGCCATTAATCTTACAGTATCAGAACAAAAAAAAACCAAACAAACCAGCAAAACAAAGTCTTAACAATGTCTTGGAAATCAATTAACAAAAGGTTAGCAGAAAACTAACAGAGCACATACAGTTTTTATGTAGCAAACTCTAATGCCTGATGTACTATTAATAAATAGCTTTCATATGAAACACATCCTGGATTTCCAAATCACGACCTCACTGACACTGTGTAACTGTCATAACTCCTTCCTCCCCAAAAGGACAGGAGATACTAAAAATCAAACACCACTAAAATGACTCAGTGCTGATCTAGGTCCCTTTCTAGCTCATATATTTCGTGTTGTCAGCAACAGTCAATTCTCCACACAGCAGCTCAGCCTGCAGTATGCAGGCTTACCTGAGGCTGGGAGACTGATTTCACAGCTGCAAAGGATAATCACTGCACCAGTTTAACACATGTGCATGGGAAGCAGCCCTGCCACACCATGTATCTACACTGAGCTCCCTGTCTTGGAGCTACACAACTTACCCTGTCTTGCTATTTACTTACACATCTGCTTCTTTGCTTCAAATTTAGGTGGTAGAACTTTCAAAGCAGGGCAAATTTTCCTTACGTGTTAATACACTGCCTAGCACGGTATAGCTCGGGCTTTGAGCACTATGGTTTGTATCTCAAATAACCAGGTCTAATTCTGCATGGAAAGACATGGTAGGAAAGAGTGTTTAAGGGACTACATTATTCCTACCTGAAGGCCCAATGGGTAAATATTTTCCTTGGGCTTCCATGACTTTGTATTTTAAATGGAAAAGCAAACTCCACTCCCCAACCCCTTTTCTCAAGCTGCTTTCCAGATGAAAGCTCCCCTGGCTAGTTTCTTCTAAAATGCTGGAGGAAGCATGAAGGGGCAAAGGCAATCGAGCTGATTTCCTGTACTTCAGCCTTAGCTCTCACATCCTGTTTCAGGCATGTCTGAGAAGCACATACAGTGGTGCTAACACTGTTTACTTTTAATATGAGACCTGGGAACTGAGGCTGGAAATACAGAAAGCACTACAAATATTCTTTCATTTAAAAGATTTCTTTAATGTACAAGGCAAACTGAATAATCAGGAAGGAGAAACTGCTCTTCTTCAACTCATTATTCAATGAAAAACTTTCCATATAACAATTCAATTAAATACATTACAATGCATAATGATAAGGAGTTGGTACAAACAGAACACAGAGAAGTTGAACATCTGGAACATCTGTTCCTATGTCTCAGAATTTTGATTCTGCACTCTTAGTAAGACACTTAAAATTGCAGGTTTTATGGTCCTAAAATGAAAAATACCACATTATAAAGCTCACTCTTCAGGAAGCAACTCTTGCTGCTTTGCTGAAGGAAATTGAAATTCAAGCACTGAAATGAATAGCTGCAATTATAACTTGATCAATTTCTAAGAACACTCCATTTCACTAGTAAGAAGTCCACTGTCCCCTCTCTACATCACGTTCTCATTTCCTTCAGATACAAACTGTTGGCTATTAAATGTCAGCACTTGTAAGAACAAACTCAGAGTTGAGTTTTGCCACGTGTACCTTAAGAGTTTTGCAAGACTGCCAATGACAAAGAAGAATTAAATGCTACTGTTTTGGAACAAACTAAACTGTCTAAATATTTAAACTGTGTCTAAGTGAGGACATGATTTAGTCTTTTTCCTTTAAAAAGGACTTTCATTCTCTAGATTAGGAAAACAGACCACAGATATCACAGCTGCAGTGGCTTTGGCCATCACTCATATTCTTACATATGCAGTCACAGAGCAGAATTACACAGCTGAAGAATATTTCCCAAGTAGTACTCACAGAAAATATTAAAGTTGTGCTGGCAACATTAATGCTGAGCTTTCCTGATTGCAGTATTTATAATGTGGTCTTTCAGCATTACATCTAATGCAATTTAAGTCTACGCCACAGAAGCTATTATAAGGTATTTCTTTAGGAGAACATCAGAACAAGACTACAACATTTTTTAAAGATTTCATATCAGTGCTTTTGGAAGACCCAATACTGCAAAGACCTTGTCAGTGTTAATTTTGTGTATTAAGTAGTGACAGTGAGCTCCCTGCAGCATGAAGGGGTGAAATTCCCAAGATGATAGTGACTTCCTCCAAAGTTGTGGAAAAGATAACAATATGGAAAGATTAAAAGAGGTCAGTAAAAGTTTAAGAACACTCCACTGCATACTTACACCATCTATACTCCTTCTAGCATGAGGTCCATATGTATCTTCAGACCCTAAAACCTGTATGTTAACTGCACTGTAATCTTCATACCCAAGCTGACTGAAAATAAGACGAGTCCTGCAACAAATGATTTTTTTATTAGTAAACTGTCTCAAAACGATTATCTGAAGTAGTCCTGTATGGTCCACAGAAGTTAACTCTGTCAAGCAGCTGTATAAAAGATTTTATCAGTTTAAATACTGGAATTTTGTTAGGATATATGTTTTGCTTGGTGGAACAAGCAACATTTTTTGCTTTGATGGAACATTTTGAAGACACTGCTAATGTATTGTTGTTTTTATAAATATAACCACAGCACCTGAAATAGTGAAGCAATGTACAGGACATTAATACAAAATACAATTTTTTAACTGCTGTAAACTGATGGAAGGGTGTTCATGCATTACAAATGAGGCCACCTTTATTTTTGAGGTGATGAAAAAAACTAAGACAGAAAACCTCATTTAAGGTAACTAAATTTGCAAACTATGTCTGTACTAAGTTCCTTTAAATTATTTATCTACAGACTTTTCAGTTACAGATACTACAGTTCATATACATACACAGTTAAATACATTCTGCGGGTCATTTTTAGCCTATTCACTGTTAGTAATGCAACAGAGAATCATGAAAATAAAAGTACACTAGAGACTATTTCAAAAAGACTTCTTTCACACACATATTGCCAAATGACTTCTGCTTTCAGTAACGAATAAACAAGTGAAGAAATACACAAGAAAGAAACAAAAGAAGTCATGTTACAAGCTGCCAAAACTGCTCAATGTCTTAGGTTAACAGCTAATTTGACCTGCATAAATGAAGCAGTCTGGGCAAGAGTGGCCTGAGAGCTGTTTGGCAGAAAGACTCTTGGGTGCTGGCTGACAGCCAGATGAACGCAAGCCACTCTGTGCCCAGGTGGCCAAGAAGGCCAAGGGCATCCTGGCCTTGACCAGCAGGACCAGGGCAGGGACTGTCCCCCTGTACTCAGCACAGGTATGGCCTCACCTCAAATCCTGTGCTCAGTTCTGGGCCCCTCACTTTAAAAAGAACACTGAGGTACTGGAGCATGTCCAGAGAAGGGCAATGAGGCTTGTGAAAGGTGTAGAAAACAAGTCTTACAAGGAATGGCTGAGGGAGTTGGGGTTGTTCAGGCTGGAAAAAGGAGGCTCAGGAGGGAACTCATGACTCTTTTACAAAGACAGGAAAGGAGGGTGTACTGAGGACAAGGCCAGTTCCTTCTACAGCGCCAGCAGTGAGAGCACCAGAGGAAATGATGGCCTTAAGCTGAGGCAGGGGAGATCCAGATTACACAGCAGAAAATAAATTTCCACTGTTGAGGCTGTCAAGTATTGGAATAGGTTTCCCAAGAAGATGATGGGAGTAACCATTCCTGGACGTGTTTAAGAGGTGTCTGGATCTGGCACTGGGTGATGTGATTTGGTGGTTATAGTGATGGAGCTGGGTTGATGGTTGGACTTGCTGATTTTAAAGATCTCTTGCAACCTTGACAATTCTATGATGTCATGAACAGAAATTGGTAAAAAAACTGACGTCAGTGTTTCCAAAAGAGTTATTAGCTGCTGACAGACCGGTTTTTGAGAGGGATCAGAACAATTCTTATCCTTAATTCTTATCCTCTATCTGGGCTGACACCACCAATCTTTTCATGTGTCAAAGACATATGAACACAATTCCACATATTAAGCTGTTTAAGACTATGTTTGAGATGGAGAAATGTGTTTTTGTATACTGTAATTTTCAAAATGGAGAACGTGCCCACAGGCATGCCCTAATGGGCTAGAGGCCGCTTATCAAACCAGCCTTCAACTACCTCATATCAGCTTTCCTCTGATGATTACTCAAGAGACCACAGTACACAGGCTGAATTATTTTTCAGCAGCAGCACCACAATCTGTTTCTATCAGAAAAAGATTCACTTAGTCCAGTCTGAAATAATGTCCAAAAGCAAACATGAAATGGAAAACACACAGTTCTATTTTTTTTTCCTAAAATAATTACCTAGCTTCCAGAGAGATGGCTTTTCAGAGGTTCTGAGTCTCCAAGTCTTTGTATTTAACACTTCTTGAAGGGTTTTTCAGTAATTAGGTTTTTTCAACAGCTCTTGGACACAAGATTTTAGCATTTGCAATTACATAGCTCCTATCAGCCTGCTCTCATCTGCCATATCACTTGAGGAAAGTCAGAGGTCTAACTCCTCCTTCAGTACAGTGAACTGCAGGCACGTGAGCAATCACTCCAAATTCACAGTAAACCTTGGATTTCTGACTTCCCAAGTGTAGTTTCTGCATGGGTCTACAAAAGGATGGGGAGGAGCTTTATATAAAACATGGCAGAAAGAAACAGATCTCTTAACTAGAAAGACTGGAGCTACTGGAGTAAGCACTGAGAGATTCCTGATATATAATTACATTTAAGAGGAATCCCTCCTTCCCCAAATATACTGGCATGACAACACAACTGAAAGTTGATCTCTCTGTCTTGGAACTGTAACTCTGTTCTAGTAAAAAACAAAAAAAAAAGAAAAACAACAGAAAACAATCACTGGGGTCCATCACATTTTAGAAAACAGTAAAATAAGCATGCTTTAAACACAAACTCAGTAAACTTCCTACATCTCACATCTGTAAGATTCTTCATTAAAAAGCTCTGTGAAAGTGGCTGAAAACTAGTTGCATATCGGTTTATCTCTGGCATCTAATAAAATTTCATCTCAACCATAGCTTGTTCCTCACTAACTTGGGTTTCTCTCCAGCCATCTATTTTCAAATGCATTTGGCACGTCTCTCACTCTGTCAAACGTAACTGAAGTGCAGTATATACTGAGAACAGTTTTCTTGAAAAGGCTATTTAAGTCTTGAAATGTCAACTCAATAGGAAAACTATAATCTAGGATTCTTACAAGGTTAGTAATGTTGCCATCATGTGTCACTGTTCTATTTTCATAACCTCTGGAGAAAAATTTTAAAAAACCAAGCCAGAACCCTTTCCAAGGCTAAAATACCAACCTTTCCAGAATACTTTCTGCAGTGCGTTTTGCTTTTTGAACCGCCTTTGGGCCTCCCACTGGACAGACAGCAGTAGCTCTGAAGCCATCAAGATAAGTGGCATTTACCTAATGATAAAGGGATTATGAAGTTACATGAAATTCAGCACTGACAGGCTATAAAAGCTCTCTGGCAATCATTATCTATACAAATATACACTTTTTAAACAATATAACAGCATTTTATGTATCAAATAAGGTTTGCATTTTCAAATTTTCCACCTCTTTCTTTTACCCTTGGGGCACATAAGATGAGGATAGTGCTAAGTTTTAGCCTTTTCTCCAAAATTTAAGATTTTGTAAATCAAAATATACCTTTCACACCACAAAATTAGGTAATACCTTATAAAATGTTGAAGGAGGCAATCCTTTTGCTCCACAAACTTTCACTGCTCCACCATCAAAACCTACAGTGGTTAAAAAACAGCATTTCAGCTTCTTCAATATAACTTCAAAGGCATTCTTTTGTGATACAAATTAATCAAATGCACTTAATTGAAAAGCAAATCACTGATAGCTGTATTGCTGCAGAAGAGAGAACCTTTCAGAAAACAGTCCTTCCAGCCTTAGGAAGAACAGCAGCAAACTGGTGACTGAATTTATGACTTCCCTGAGCCTTTTAAAAGGGCAATTGAAATGCTTATTCATGCACTTAAAAAAACACTTAACAAAGAAAGCAGCCTTAGGACATTAGACTCAATAGTTATTTTCTTCCTAATATCCAGTTATTGCAAACACACAGAGAGCATACCATTTACTGCAGCTGGCTGGAGTGGACTGCAGTCCCTCACTTGGTAAAGAATCAAAACAAGGTGAGAAACCAGGGAGAGCTGCTGGCTGAGAGCTTAGTAACTGAAGGGAAACTTTAGCTTTTTTGTCAATAAAAACAGAAAAAGACTGAATGTGTGTTCCTGGGCAACAGCCATGTTCAGTATTAGGAATATTAATGCCAAAAGAGATCAGATCAGAACATATCTAAAAAAGCAAACGTCACTAATACAAATTTTACACACCACTCAAATGACATCACCATTCTCTCTCAAGACTGACACGAGGTTAATTTAACTCCCTCAACATAGAGCTACGTCCCTCCATTCAGGATGAAAATCTGGATGAATTTTATGTTCCAGGTGAAGGTGTAATACAAACTAAAAAAATACCACAAACCCAAATGCATGGCATCCACTGACAAAAAGAAAATAAGCACCTCTCAGCTGAAACACTGCAACTAATTCAGCAGGACAATAAAACTGGCAGCAGAAACAGCAAAATTAGATAGCTTGCCTGTTTTTAGTGGTGTAGTGTCAAAGCACTTCAAACTAAAATATTTAAGCAATCTGCCCATTTTCCATCTGTTATATTTCTAAGAGGACTAACTGAAAGTTCATGTGAAAGTTCATTTTAAGTTCAAACATGTCATATCAGGTCATTTGCAAGCTAAAAGTTCATAGGAAGGTTAGGGTTTCTTTTTTTAAAAAAAAAAAAAGAAAAAGACTAGGGGGCTAAGAGCAGCAAGCTGGCCTTATCAGACTCCCATTTGGTTATGTTGCATGAGCAGAAGATACAGTGTACCACGTTATGGTACTTTATTGCTCAAGGAAAGTATTTTTTATGTTACCACATTTTCAGTTTTATCCCACTAAGTTCTAAATTTGAGATTTTGATTGTTCTAAGCTTTAGAAAGACACGTGGCATCCCGTCACAAGTAAGTTCCATTAGAAGGGAAAAAAAATATAATATAGATGCAGTAAAAAGCAAACTTTAGATGACCGTAGATAAAATTTTTTCAAGCTGTCTTACTCGTATTACAGCTCCTCAGATCTGTTAAGCCTGAGGTTTTTTTATTTTCCTTTTGAAGCTAAATCCTGAACATACATGATACCCATCTTTAGTCCACTGGCTGTGAAGTGTTTTGAGGATTGCAAATGGACTTTAAAAAGGAAGATTCTCTGGTGGAAACCCTGTACCTGTAATCATGCTTCTACCACTTACTAGGATCCACCTAAATGTCTAAGAAAAACGCCATTACCCAGCAGTGCTTTGAAACAGCCTTTCATTGTTACCAATGCTTCAAATGTGGTAAGTAAAGACATGTACAAAACCTTTTTTTGAGAAACAACATTTAGCTACAGTTTAAAACAAAATACTGAAATCATAGTGAAGCTGTCTCAATGTTTTCACACCGAATACATACTTTAAGGACTTGAGAGGAGCAAGGCATGCATTAAAAAGTAAAGTAAAAGGAGTAGTGATCAAAAATATATATTATTCAACCAGCCAGATAAATAGGATTATGCTTAAAATTTCTAAAGGAATTTCTAGCAGAAGTCCTTGAAAGTATCAGTTTAGTACAGCATGACTGTAAGGAACTTATTTAACAAGAAATATGCAGACCCATGGAAGTCTAAGCAGCTGCTCTTGTTTGATAGCACACTTCATTGACACAGATATCTTTACATATCTTTAAAGACGACTGACCTGGAATTTCAGTGATGGAGACCTGGGAAAAGTCACATGTAACATCTGGTAAAAGATAGCGCTGGGGATTGCCCAATTCATACACCAACTGTTCAGCTACAGTGCCAAAAGAGATTAGTCCCCCTGTATCCGGTGGTTTGGAAAGAATAAAGTCTCCTTCAGAGGAACACTCTACAATGGGAAAGCCTATGTTGTGCCTAGAATGTGAAAAACATTAAGAAAAATCCTTATAAATACAAAGGAAAAGGGAAAAGAAATATTAACAACACACCAGAATTTGACCAATTAAGTAAAACCTGTCACGAGTTATGATTAATCTGGTTGTTTCTACAGAAATATACACTTTAAAAAGCCCTCAACAAAGTTCTCAACTGAAATAATACAAGGACGTAATCTATTGTTTGGTGAAGAAACACAGATATAACAAAAGACACCACCTGAAAACATGGATATAGGGAAGGGAATGGAGAAGGATAACTAACTAACAGGAGAATACTAACAGGAACAGATCAAATAAAAAGAAGCTGGAAGAATTAGAGGAATATTATTAAATATGTAAATTTAGAGTAAAATAAACCAGGGTTAATTCTAGCCCCATTTTGCTGCAGCAGCACACACAGCATCGTGATGAAGACATCTAAACACATCTTGCACTCTGGATTTATAAAAAAAGTGAGAAGAAAAAACTGTGCTGGGAACCTCACGAGGGGAAGTAGGAAACAGGAATAATCACACCTACAAAGGATAATTTCACATGTTAATAATAAATTATACACAGAAAAGTCATAATCTGAAAACAGAAAGACCTATGAAAGTTAAGATCTTCAGCACACAAGACAGAACTAATAGAAATTGTAAGGTACAGCAAAAAGAAAAGCAGTGAAATTATGGACATGTTGATAAATTAAAATATTCTTCTTCCTCCTCACATTCTCACAAGCAAAATATACCAGAAGTGATCAAATAACTCATAGTGAGAAGCACATACTGGTCATTGCAGTAGCAGGGCAGAATTTTCAGCATTATGTGGACAAGATCCAGACATCTGCTTTCTAGCCAAAAGGCTTTCATTTATTTACAGAGAATTTGAGTAAAATTAAGACCTTAAAACTTTTTGGAAGTACCTGAGAATTTAAATAAGAGTGCAAAGATTCTTTTAGAAAGGCCACCTGGCTCCCTTCCATCTCACAGGAAGTCTGAAATTTGTACAATTGTCCCACAGACATAAAATGAACATAAAAAGAGGAGTTAGGGCAATATAGCTCCTTGCAAAAGCTAAACTGTTCTAAGAAGTTCCTAATAATGAAAGGTGGTGAACTTTACCACACTCATTAAAGCAAATGACCTTCAGGTCTTTCACACAAACTTAAAACCAGTCTATCCTTCAATTTAATTATTTTTGGGTGGTAGTGGTAACAATGTGAACATACAGCTGAATTGGTTATCAGCAAAGGTTACATGAATACAGTTTGTGTAAGATAAATCCACAAAGTCTGGAAGAAAGTAAGCAAAAATACCAGTGAACTCTTAAGGGACATTTGTAAAAGTTCATGGGAGTTTGAGCAGATTCCTTATCATTGAGAATATTCAAACATAACTCCATTATTTTTAAAAAAGGATTAAGACACAAGATCTGTTACCAGAGATCAGCAAGTTTTAACACTTATAGCAGACAAACTTGAAAATTATGGTAGCTGGTGGACACCTAGAAAAGCCCACATCAAATCACTGAAGATAATACCTAATTTGAGTGGTTTTGGAAACTATTTACACCACTAAATGGTGTAAATAGAAATAGGAATACAGGATATAGGAAACAAAAAAAGCCTGCCCTGGTGAATGCAAAGAATTGGAATCAGCAATTTATATACAGGCTATTCTA
>VWZN01003841.1:156172-170844 GCA_013396955.1 Regulus satrapa | reverse complement strand
AAAAAAAAAACCCCAAAAACCCCCCTCAATTCTTGGCCTTGAACATTAATATATGGTGTATATTAACATAATGTGTAATTATCCCGATTTTAGATGCAAGGAGAGACACAGAGGAAGCATCATGATTTGGCCAGCGTAACAAAGCAGGACCAGCCACTGAACAAGGGCAGAATTTAGAAGCTTTTGCCCTCTCAGTTCGTGTGCCTGACCCTAGCACCTCCCTGCCCTGCTGGCAGGCTCACTGCAGCTCCTTCGGAGCAGGGACCCAGAGGAGAGCCCGCTGCCATGGGACACATCACCCAGAGCAGCTCATCTCCCACCTCCCTGCCCTGACAGCCACTGTCCCTGCTGCACAGCCCGCTGCCATGGCACACATCACCCAGAGCAGCTCATCTCCCACCTCCCTGCCCTGACAGCCACTGTCCCTGCTGCACAGCCCGCTGCCATGGCACACATCACCCAGAGCAGCTCATCTCCCACCTCCCTGCCCTGACAGCCACTGTCCCTGCTGCACAGCCCGCTCTGATCTCAGCCATCAGCACACGCTGCTCTCACAGAACGCCCCAGCGAGCTTTGCTCTGAAGGAGGGAATAAACTGGAGACACTCAACTTCCTACTCTGAACCACTGAGCCTACCAACATCAATCCGACTTCATTTTGCCCAACTTCCACTCTCAAAACTCCCAAACCGTTAAAAAACAAAACCTAAATACGAGACAAAGTGAGAAATTTCACCCCCTAACATGGTCAAAATATGGCAAATATTGTTCCTCCCTCAGGGTACACCACCACCCAATGAGCTTTTCTGGACAGCCAGTTAGTTGCAGAAGATGTTATGCCACCCCTGAAAGCTTCCCTCACTTCTTTAACAATTCACAACACAGAGCTGCAATGATCTGGGTAAGAAGCCCCTGGATTCCACCAGTATTGTAATTGGACAACTGGGAAAAACATAAATACCTAGTATTACCTTGTAGCAGATGGCAGTAATAATCCACATTAATATACACATGCTTAAGACAAAAACGTATTTTGTAAATTGCTAAAAGAAGTTCCTTAAAATTAATTTTCATCTTGGAAATAAACTGGTCTGTCACTCATATGATACAGTCAAATGACAGCTACTAAAACCTGGCATAAAAAGCTCTATAGCAGCAGTAGCTGCCTGGCACAGGTGGTAAAGTCACACCATCAGCTTGACCAGCACTTCCACTTTTAAAATAGTGACTCTTGGCCCGATTCACTGGTAGGTTTTGCTGAATGACTACACATCATATGACATCTGCTCTGTGGGGAACGTGTCAACTTTAGGCTGTCCATAACCCACAGCCAAGCTTTCAGCCAAACTTCTCTAGAGTGTAGCAGGGGAGTAGCCACAGAATGGTGAACTTCAGCAGCAACTAGGGATGGTCATGGCATCCAAAGGTACCCTGGCTAAGTGGCATCCTTCAGCAATAAAGGAATTGCATCACTTTAGTGACAAAATCCCTGTGGTAGGATGAGGCAGCAGCAAGCATTGGAAACAATGCTGATAGGGAACTAATATAATTAATTCTAATTAAATTATATAAAGAATTGCAATACTAGAGATAAATATCAAGTACTATTTAAAAACATTTCAGCAGTTCTTTTAGCACAGGGTCAATACACACAAGTAGTACACATCAGTTTGTGAGGGGAGATGACAAGTACCATTCTTTAAACCAAATGGTCCATTTCAGGTTGCATGCTTGCTACTTAGCAAGTAAATATTAATAAATAAATATAATAAATAAATAAACCAGAGCACTGAATAAGACCAAGCTAAGATTATACCTCAGAAAACCCCTTCAGGCTGGGCCCAGATGGGAGCTAACAGTTGAAGCAGGTCTTAGTGAAGACCTACAGCACAGGAGTAACCAAATTACAAAACCGGTTTTGCTGCTGCAGCCACCGTCTCATCAACCTACTCTTACAGCAATCTGAGAATCTGAGCCTACTGTCAAGTTCTCTGCCTGCCAACAACTTACTCTTGGATTAATCTTTTCCATGTAAAATGTTGCTTTTTCTTCAGCTTTGGCTCTCAGAAATGCTACAGCTGATGTGCACATCAGAGGTGATAAACTGAGCTGTTTCAGCAGGGATCTCCTCCCTGTCTACTCTGGGAGACTATTCAGAAGCCTCTGAGGAGGCATCAGGATAAACTTCCTTCTTGCTTCGCCACGCTTCTTACACCATTTGCATTACCAGGAAAATAAAAGCCATGAGCAGTACTTTGGCTCAGGGACAAAGACATTACTTGAGGCAGAACACTTATTTCTCCTCTCAAAAGTGTCAAATCCCTGAAGTACCTAATTTTAGCCACTACTGCTCAATTAAGATTACTGCCAACAGAAGATGGGACAGTGAGTGCAGTGCACTTATTTGCAGGGAAGTAGCTACAAGAATGAAAACAAAACCCCACAGCAATGCTTGTAAGATGGAAGTGAACGAGAATCCAAGTAAGTACACTTCTGGCTTTCCACATAATGCAGTATCCTCAGACACAACCAGGTGAGTGTCTCAACAAGGAGAGCCCTAAGCCGAGCTTCTCAACTCCTCAGGTTAAATATATATACATAGTTTAACCAGAATGCTATGAGGCAAAAAGCAGAAGCTCCTACCTCTTCTAGTGTTTTGAAAACACTTTCAAAACTGGTAATACCTCAGGCAAGACCAGCACAAACTTATAAAGTAAGGGTATAAGCATCTCTTCACCTGCAGGTACACCTAATATGCAATTCTGCTATAGACAAAACTTACTGATTGCATCACTCGTCCTCTCTGATGAGGGCATTTCAGACTATTGCCTTGTACCTCAACTTTTAACAGCCAGACGATTTCAGGCTAACAGGAATAGACTGTGCTACAGAGGAAAAAAAAAAAAAACATTCCACACTGCTGAACGGGACTTGCATGCTGGATTTTGTTCTAGTCCCAAATTAAGAAATCTGGATCCAGCCCTTAAGAGACTACAGCTATTGACTTACCCTTTTGGTCATCCCAGGCCAGAGGATTATGCAGTCTCAACCATTGTACACTCTTGGCTTAGGGCAAAATGTCAGTGTTTATCATCTCCTCAAAATGATTACTCTACTGATCAGTCTTAGTTTATTCTCTCCTGCATTTCAAAACAAAACAAAACAATGTACTAATCACCCACTGGCACTAAATAATAGTAATAGACAGCAATGTGTGGGGACAGATGAAATTAAACAGAGAGCTGTGAATTATCAGTGTAGTTCTGGCAATACAGTTCATTTTGACACGTGGCATTAATTGCCCATTGGAAGCTGTGCAATAGACATTAAATAGGGAGCAGTGATGGATGTATTATCACTTCTGCTGACCATCTGCTGCTGATGTGTATATTACTATACAAATAACAGAAAAGGAGTAAGTGCCTTTTTTGATAACACCAACTTAAAATCAGCATTTAAGAATGAACATGACTCTTCTATAGACCATGAACTAATGGCTTCTTGCACTTTCTCTGCTAAACAGAGAATCCACACAAGAGAGGAGTCAAGCAGCCACCTTCTCACTGGAAAAACAGCACCTATCCCCTCTCCCTGTCTGTTTTCATGAAAACTGGACAGAACCTTACAGCTTCAAGATTCCCACCTTTAAGTCAAATGCTTTAATGAGATACACTCAGCACAAATCCCAGTGCCTTAGGTCAATACACAGAAAGCGAGTGAGTTCGGCTTCTATCAACTAAAGTAACTTGGAGAGTCACAAGCTGGAACATGCACTTCACTTGGTTTAGTTAAAAACTTTACTTTAAAGAGAGAACAAAGAAAAGGAAAGAGTATGTTTGGTTTTAATAATTAACCATTAAATGTCCATAATATACCCACACAAATATTCCTGAGATTTAAAGCACCCTTTTGCAGTGGAATCGAGTTCCCAGAAGTATCTGCATCAAACTTTTCAAGAAAATTAAAAACAAACACCACCCCCCTCCACATAAAACACCAAAAACCCACCAACTAAATTATGTTGGATGAATGAAGTGGATTCAATCCAGTGCCTCAACACTGACTGAGACATGATAGTATATGCACAGAATGTAAGCACTAACTTGCCTGGCTTTGTTAAGATTAATTACTCTTGTTTACAGAGCAAATTATTTTTGCTTATGCCTAAACAACAGACAGATAAGATTTATAAGCCTGAAATGTAACAAATTCTTTGGGTTTTGTTCACAAGTTAGAAAAACAATTCATATCCCTAAGTCCTTCTTAGACAGAAGAGCCATGTGGATTGCTGCTCTTGGGGAGAAAATAGAACCCAAAAACACTAAAAAAATGACCCCAGTCTAAGGCTCAAGCTCACCCTCTGCAGTAAGATGTGAGGAGGAGAGAGGCTGCCCTCCAGTGTTCAATTACCAGACACCACTAAGCGCAAGAGGTTTTCTGCTCTTGGCTGAACAAATGCACTCGTGGAGTGGGAAACTCATATAGGAAAGGCACATTAATGATAAGCACAGATTTAGGTTGGCTTCCTCCCCCTCATTTACTGATTTCGTTGGGCTGGTTTGGATTTAACATTAGGCACCATCGACACAATGATTTACTGAGATCTAAATTACGCACTTATATTCAGGAGACTGCTAAAAATGTAGTTTTTCCTAAATGAAGGAGAAATCGTTAGTAGACACAGCCAAGTAACTTCTGCAAACTCTGTCAGAGCTCTGCTGATCTATCTGCAATATAGCTAGTGTTAGTGGCTGCAGGCATGGCATGTTTTGGTCACTACTGAGACTCGGGTACCATGTTATTCTTGTACATTACTATGAACGCATTATCTGCATGCACTGAGAACAGATTCACACTGTCTAAACAACAAAAAACCCATGCCACCCAGTTTCTTTAAACTAAGGAGAGAACTGAACTATCAAATGGAAAACACATTTTTCTGCCTCCCAAGAGCTTTCGTAGTATTTGCCCTCCATGCTTTTGGACCTAAATATAGCAAACTATTATTTGTGAGGAAACCAGAATTCATCCAATTAATCTTCTCCCCATATCCTAGCTCCCCATATCCTAAATGGACGTAGTGGATCACAATCCCACTTCACTTAGTGAAGGGGTTCTCCACTCTACATCTCAAAACCTAAAATCAGAGCTCACACATGATTCTGGTTTTGCCTGGTTTTAGCAGCTGATCATACAAGCTGATGGGTTACACATTGTTTTACTTCAAGAATTTCATTGATTACCTGTCTACGACTCAAAATCTGAAAATAAACTGATTAGTTTTAAGTCACCATGATAAATTCTTTAGCAGACTTAAACCGAAGGTAAATTAATAACTTATATTAGCACAAATGCAGTCATATATGGTTTCAGGGTATGTATGCATATTGATGGGGACGAGGTAACAGAGCAGTATCAGATTCAACAGAGATTCAGTTCAACTCCAGTCAGCTCTAAGCCACAGATCTACTGTGATTTTAGATAAAGTTCTATGATCTTATGGATAAAAAGCCATTAGTTATGCTTATTCGTGTGTGTAAACTCATGTGTAAAATTAACTATTCCCACTCCAATTGCTCTCAATTTAATATATACAAACTTCCTTCCTTTTTTAAAGGCAGACTGACACTCCTCACAGAAAAATCCTTAAAAATAAAGACCTATTACACATTCTAATAAGAAAATTAGTATTCTGATTTTTTACTTTAATTATTTTATAAAGCAAGGTTTTCTGGTTACAGAAGTTACAGCTTCACAGTTACAGAATACTTTAAGAAGGTCCATTATACAGAGTAATTAAATTATTTGGAGAGCCTTTAGAACAGGAATTATAAATTTCCAAACCAAACAGAGTGACTTGTTACTATAAACACTCTGATTTCCCACAAAATACAACAGTGAAGAGTAAGTGCAGTTATTTCTGTAGCCTTCCAACAGGCATGAAGAAATGTCTGATCCTGTCTGTTTCAATGCCATAAATGCAGTCACCTTTAATCAGCAGCGCTCAGGAACTCAGGAAAGCAGTACACATCTTTTAGGATCACACACTGAATCAGAAGCAGTAACTCAAAGGAGAAAAAAAAAAAATATCCATGCAGCCCTGTGGCTCTTCAGGCAGCAGGGCAGAGTCCTGCTGGTTCATCCACCTGGACCAGAGTGAGCTGGGGAGCAGGAACAAGCTGCATTAAAGCATCTTCTCTCCTGCATCTCCTCGCTGCTCTTCAGCCCTTTGCCCTATCACATAAAAGAAGAGCTGCCTTTCTCATGATACAGCACAGGACAAGGTTCCTCCCTCTCATCCCAACAAATACAGAAGTAACTGCAGCCAGAACGAGGCAAAAAATGTGTTTCCCAGCTACTTTTAAACTACTCCTAAAAACAGGCAGGTAAAAAAGCAGGCTCCCTCAGCAGGCAGAACGACACACCTACGTGTAACTCTTAATTCAAGATCTCTGAACACAAGATACACACAGAACTTTTTGGAAGTTTTGTATGTGTTCTGCTGTGTTCATCAGGTTATTCAGCAGGACAGAACTATGGCACATATTCATCCCTACCAAAGCAAACTATGTGCTATTTTTGACTGACCAGCAAGCATCTCTGATCTAACTGAAGACTACTGCAACAGGATCCAAAGTATCAATATTGTCTTTCCCAATACTGTAATATATGAAAATCAGTAATAAATTTTCACAAAAAGCAAAGCATACTGAAGGAAATGGGAAAAAAATGTAGGGCTAATTTGCTTTTCAAAATGTGCTGAAATTCACAAAAGAAAGACCCTGTCTGATCAAAAGGGAAAACTTCACAAGGGAAAACAGAACTTATAGAAAAGTAACATTGAGGTGGCAAAATAGCAACAAGTCCATACTGTGTCCCCAAAAAGAGAAACGTAGAAGCAGTTTTCAGAACACAGATATAAGCAGAAAAACCTCATCTTTGGTCCACTACAAACATGCATGCCGATATCAAATTTACCTACCAGTCTGGTACTGTGTGCCAATCAGTGAATATTCCACCTGTACACTGAGCACCACATTCAATGAGATGACCTGCAAGACTGGGAAAATGGCATTAAGAGTAAGTATAATGAAAATCAATTTCCACAAATCCAACTTTAAAATACAATGGAAACAGGGCTAAATAACAAAAAATGCTATTTTCCTCCACAAGTACCAAATACGATTATGAATTATACATTAAGCATAACAAGTGATCCTGAAAGATGGAGTGTTCAAAGCATTAACTTTAACAAGCAGAATTTTCCTACAAAAAATTAATACCTAGAAGATTACCTCACACCTAACACCAAGCTTCCTTAGTAATTCCAGATTTTTATCTAAATTCAATATCTTAGTAGTCTGCGCTGTGTGTAACTAAAGACCATCTTTAAATGCAGAGACAGAAAATCTCACCTCCAATGTGAAGGACACAATGTATTGTGTGTTACTATTTGCAAATTTTGATTGTGATAGCCATAAATATTCAACAGAACTATGGGGAAAATCTTCATCTCCATCATCCCCAACTCCATGGAGCGTGAATTAATTTCCCCCTCACATTTTTTCTTAAGCAGAGGTTCAAGAACACTAACACCAGACCATGCTCAATCTGTCTAAGTAATCACTCTTTTATGAGGACTTCAATTCTGATACATGATGCACAGTGTTAACTAAGGGGCATCATTCTACCCCGTTCTGAATCAGATTCCTACCCTTAGGACTACAGCAAGGACTTGTAAATGGGAGCACTGACACTGAGCTCCAAGAAAACCAGACCAGGATGCTGCCTTCTGACAGAATCTGGTTTTGTGCATCTTTCAGAGTAAGCCCTGACTATCAACAGTGGCAGCCAAACAAAAAAGATTCCCTCAAACACTGGGAATCAGTGGCCTGTACTGTTAAGATTTCATCTCTCAAGACAAAATGAAAATCAGGAGAAAGTTAAGCTGTAAAACAAAAATCTTTCAACCCTTTCTTCCTTTTCTTATTTTAAGCAGGTTTCTGAATGAAGTTCCTGTAATTACTAAGTCCAAGTGAGAGCAGTAAGTGAGCCTTGAAAAATAACTCAAAACCTAATGAAAACATGAAAATAAATTAATGCAATGATAATATGAAAAATTAGTATGTGCTGATAAAGTTAGTACCTGGACATGATGACATGAAATATAAATTTACCCAATTTCCTCTTAGATCATTTACCTTCCTGCAGCTAGCAAGTCATAGTCATCCCTATTCCAGCCAAACTAGAAGAAAAACACAAATATTTTAAATACATAGTCGTTTTATACAGAACAAAAAACTGCACACAATATGTTCTTTGCTTTGAGTAACAATGCATTGGATATATTTTAAATATAAATAATGATAACTGGCAATCCACTGACATGTGAATTTGAGTTCCTATACACCAAACCAGCAAAAAAACCTCTGGTGCATTTCAGTTTTCCTCCTACTGATATACCCCAACAAATTTAAACTCTGAAAATCATACCCTCTTCAAAAACACTGTAAGTGCAACATCCATATTACTTAAAACATGCAAAACCTAAAAATTTAAAAGTATAGTACCTATCTTGTGTCAACTGTAAAGGCACTATGTGTCTTTAACTTTTGAAAATTATCAGCTCCTGGAGCACTACTAGTCACCCTCAAAAACTGGAAGTATTCTTTCTGTTCAACTGGAAATTTTAACTAGAATCTTCTTTCCGAGTTCAACTTGCAAGCAATACAGCAATTGTTTCTTTTTTAGCACTTCGCAGCAATCTTCCTAAAATCTTTCCTACGTAAATTAGGTCTCTCTGGAGTAGGTTATACGCACTGACAGTTGTTATTTTGAGAATGTAAACAACAAGGAATAAAATAAGAATCATAGTGGAAATTATAAATGGAAAATTAATTAGGCAATGTTTGACGTGCCTGAAGTCAAAAGAGTATGACATCTTAGAAAGTACATTTTTAACTAGACACATACCCTCCTATTTTTTTAAATATGCACCAAAAGAAAGCTTCTTATTTCACCATGCGTGATCCTTCACAAAAATTCATGAAAATCTATCAAAAATACTTCAGAAAGCTACATACTGTGCTTGTATAAGTCTTTGAATTTCAAGGAATTCCAGAAATGCTGCACTGAAATTTGACTACTTTAAACACAACTGCTGACCAAGTGAACTAAAAAAATCCAGCGTTTTAAACCACCCCACATGCTATGCCACAACCAGAATGAGCTCTACTGTCGACACCTTGTGGTAAAGAAAAACATACTTGCACACCAGATTTTGCAGAAAGGCAAGGGAAAAAAAACCCAAAACAAATGGTAGGAGTGAAATACTGGTGAAGGAGGCTAAGACTTCCTAAACTTCACCCGTGCTTTTCCAGCTTAATGGTATACAAGTATACAAATATGCCTGCTATCAATTTAGGAGGAGTGGAAGCTGACTTTTCATGTATGTCAGAAAAAAAAATACAGATGCTTCTTATTTTTACTTTAGTGTAATCTACATTTTCATAAGGAACAAAAGTTGTCTGACAATGACTGCTGAATATCCACTCGCATATATTCATTATCCTTTGGAAATTAACTTGTACTTACAGAATGAATGAGTGGTCCCAGTACAATCCCGCTGTCAACACATCTGCCTGTCACAACAATATCAGCTCCAAGGTCTAGAGCTCTGCTTATTGGTCTTGCACTAAAAATGACAAAACACAGCAGAAAGTACTTTCATCTTCTATAGCATCATTTAAAAAACGGTTCCCTGGCACATGCAGGTTAAACAAAACACTTAAAAATTGCCTAGGCAATCAATAAAATCTACTTGAACGACCAACTTGTCGTTAGGCATGTACATCAAGAGTGTTTTAAAGAGCAGTCATCAGGGCACTATCAAATTCAGGTACCTAAATGACATAACTGAAACACTCCTCTTAATGTCCACAGAAACGTCCCTGAACAAAGTACAAAAACACTCCTATGATCCATTACAGAAGAGAGCGTTTTTCAGAGATTCATTGACTATTTAATTTGTAGATGAGTGTATAAAGATGAACATTATTCATGGATAAAACCTGCTTACTTAACCCTGCAATTTTAAACCTTTAAGGTCAATTAAAAAGTGATTTAAGAACTCACAATACTGTCCAACTTCAAGAGCACTGTGCAAGAACAGGATCACCAGGATCATCAACTGGAAGAGAGATGCATGTGACCTTTGTCTCATTTCTCAGTCCCTCCCCTTTACTAAACCTGATTAACACTGATTCCTCTGAAGTGGGTGGTGACAATGAAAATGTGACTTCACAAAGAGGTAGCTAGAATACCTGCATTCAGAGATTTAGGGAAATGCCAAGTATCACAAAGGAGAGAAGGGAGAGCTTTCAAAACCAGTGACCATCCTGAAAAACAGGTTTCCAAATTTTCAAGAGTACAAGGCTGGGCACAGAGTTCAGTGCAACATAACAGAGCCTCCTAGGGCACTCTGACTGCATCCCAGTGCTTGAATTCCTTGCTTGCATTTCTTTAGGGACAACACAGTAAATTACTCCATTCTGCAACAGAATACTCAGCCTGTGAAAAAGCATTTCTGCAATTGTTTTAGTTGAACTGACTGCTTTGGCTTGAACTAAAACCTAATGATTCACAGATGGTGTATTGCTAAGGAGTCATAACTTACAAGGCTCTAACCAAATCCTGTAATTTACAAGTTACAAATTTTTTTTCTGGTTGCTAGAATAATTCAAAGGTGAACCTCAGATACTAAGTGGCTCTAACTGCAAAGCAAAACCAATTCCTGTATTCATTGTGTTAAATTTAGTTGTTCGTAATAAACACAACTTGCTGTAATAACTCACCCAAGATACACGTTCATACTGTGAATGTTCTCTGGAAATTGCTTGCCACTCTCTAAATCGGTGATACCAGCTCCTTTTAAGTTTTCTTTCTGTTATAAAACAAGCAGAACACCCAGGCTATGAGAATTTTGAAGTTTCTACTGTAAGCCTTTTATTAGTATCAAACAATAGATCCACTTCATAGTAACTCTGAGCCAAGTATAATTATTAGAAGTATTAAAAATTCCAATCATTTGAATGGCTAAAAGCCTTAGATAAACTTTCAACCACAACTTTTCCAGCATGCAGAAAATTAAGGCAGTCTTGAAAGACTGTAAAGTTCATTTATATATGACCAACCACAATGAACTGGTGTATTTCCTAGGCTTGACGCCATCTTTAATTAGATTAAATAAATCCAACCCTTCCAACAGAAATGCATCTGACACATCTGCAATGGTGTCACAGCCAGAGAACAAGGCTAACCCTGTAGCCTCCTATGGTACTGACAATAAGCTGTGTTTCCAGAGCAGTAGGTGTGGAGGGGAGGTCTGGCTTTGACCATGAATTAGGCAGTTTGGCAACACAGTGGATTAAGGGGACAGTGTCTACATAGACACAATGTCCATGCAAACTGTAAATACTGATTTACAGGTGGGATCTGTAGTGTGGGAAAAAAACAAACTTCCCCTCTGAACTAACTTGGTATTGTATGCTAATGTTTGAACCCCCCCCAAACCACAAATAACATTTCCCAGGTTTCAGGTATCAATAGTAGAAGCTGCCTGTAGACCATAAAAGCTGAGTTTTTTTGTGCCTGTAAGTTATGTACTGACATCAGCATACAAAACAATGCATCCAACATCCATAACAAGCTCAAATAACAACCACTTCACTGTTGTACCAGTAATGAAATTCTGGCCCACAGACAGTAATTTCAGAAGTTTCTTAAAAGGAAGTCCAAGCACCACACACAATTTGCAAATAAAGAATCTTACTTGACAATCTTCCACATTCAAGAGCATACAAGGAGTAACAGATCTCACACAGACAAATAATTTTCCAAGTTACAGGCAGAGATTTAAGCACAGTGCAAATATTTTTGCAGATTTTATAGACAAAGCGAAATTCTTTCAGTAAAATAAAAATCCCATCTGCTTCATCTTTCTTTTTTTTTAATATTTAAACTTCAATCCTCTCACCTAACATTACCTTACTGGCTGTAAACTATTTATTTTAAACCAGAAAAGCAGCTATCTAAAAACAAAGTAACATCAGGAAATGCCTGTAAACCACTAAAAAAGCTAGAAGGGATAAACATTTGAATGTGTGGTAGCTACACCATATTCAGAAGAATTAACACACATGATTATCTAGCTTAGACAAAAGCAGTAACAGCACTTAATAGCTTCTCCTGAAGACAGGCAGACCTTACAGCAGACTCACATTTTGCTTCAAAAAGCTAAATCTAAGATCCACAAGCTTATAAAATTCACCTCCACTACATACCAAACACCAGATGTGCCAAGAATTGTATTTGTGCAATAAAAAACCCCTAAAAGATAATGAAGGACAATGCTTCTGATAGCAGAAGACTACTGCAGAAAGACACACCAAGTTCCTATGGGACAGTAAATTCCACCTTAATGCTCCACAGATTCGTGCTACTAAGCCATAAAACAAAGCAAAATACCTCACTCATCAGATCATCTCCAGCAACAACAGCTATTTTCAAATCAACATCTGCTTTCTTTGCCACCTCCTGAAGGGCAGCTGCACAAGCTAGTGGATTAATTCCACCAGCATTACTGATGACACGAACACCTAACAGGAAAAAAAACAAACAAAAAAAAGGCAAATAAAGTTCAGCAGCATCGATAATCAATCACCTGTACCTTAAAAGGAGTACTGAAACACAAGCAAGGTATCACCCTCACAAGGTAACAGACTTTCAGTCAAGCTAACGTGAAAACCATATTAAAATATGAGCCACATTTCACCTGTGAACGGAGCAGAATAAGCCATGAGAAAATTGTCTCCAAAAAAGAACTGCTATAGATGCTTCTCCTCTATCCTTTATGAATGGAAGGAGAAAGTGACCAGGAAGACACACATAAGGAGGCAGACAGACAGCAACAAAGGTATCTGACAGGAACAGTAGTAGACACCGTGACACTGTGTGTAACGTAAACAAAAGAAGAGTGACTGTAAAATCATATTGAAGAACGCTGTGGGAATTTTGAAAAGCATAAATTACCTTGAAAATATCCAGATCTCACATTTTAAAAAAGATCTGTAAAGCAATCTGCCATTCACAATTAAAGCTATAAGCTGACATACATGGAAATATACATATATATTTAGAATTCTAACAACTATCTTAAATCAACCTAATTTCACCATCAGACTTGCACCCCACATCAACTACAATGGGATTTTTCATAGAATCCTACAATGGTTTGAATTTAAAGGACCTTAGAGATCACCTAGTTCCAAGTCCCCTGCTATGGGCAAGGTCATTCAAGGCTCCATCCATCCTGACCTAAAACACTTTCAGGGATGGGGCATTCACAACTCCTCTCAACATGAAAACCATAGTAAAAAATGAACCACATTTCACCTGTGAACAGAGCAGAATAAGCCATGAGAAAATTGTCTCCAAAAAAGAACTGCTATAGATGCTTCTCCTCTATCCTTTATGAATGGAAGGAGAAAGTGACCAGGAAGACACACATAAGGAGGCAGACAGACAGCAACAAAGGTATCTGACAGGAACAGTAGTAGACACTGTGACATTGTGTGTAATGTAAACCAAAAAAAGCACTCCAGTGCTTGGCCACCCTCACAGTAAAGAGTTTCTTCCTAGTATCCAACCTAAATCTACCCTCCCCACTTCAGCTTGTGGCCATTCCCCCTTCTTCTATCACTACACATCCCTGTGAAAATCCCATCTCCAGCTCTCCTGCAAGCGCCCCTGAGGGACTGGAAAGGTTTCCCAGAGCCTTCTCTCCTCCAGACTGAACAGCCCCAACTCCGCCAGCCGGCCCTCATAAGCAGGTGTACGGCACTAACATACAAACCCGTGCGAAGAGCAGCATACCTTTCCTGTGAATATCTTTGATATAGGGAGCCATGGCAGTGGAGACAAAATCCGGAGTGTAACCTAAAACCTGAAATGATTAAGAGCTGTAACCACTTCTTATAGGCAGGTCAATCCAACCCCTTTCCTCGGCTGACACAGAAAACGGGAATGAACAGCTACCTCTCAAAACGTTTGGGAAATACGACGGCAAGTTACACGAACGCTTTTCCTTATATGAAACTGAACCGATGCAAATAAATACATGCGGGGGGGAAAAAAGAAACCGTGTCCCCGTAACCAGGTGTGTCTTACACACGCTTCGGGCGCGATCCGGGCTGAAGGGCAGCTCGGAAAGCACCGGAGCGCACCCGTCCCGGACACCGGCTCTACTTACGGCAGACCGGGCCTTGGCGGCCGTCAGCAGCGACATGGTGATCTCGGAGAGATAATCGAAGACGAGGAAATCCAGCTTCCCTCCGTACAGCAGCTGCGGCACTGGCGGGGCAGGCAGGAAGGCANAGCAGCGCGGCGCAGCTCATGGTGGCGGCGGCGGCAGCGCGGGCACCGCCCCGGCTGTAGCCGCTGAAGGCAGGGCTGGGGAGGAGCTGGGCCTGCGGAGGCGATTGGGAAAAGGGGCGGGAGAAACTTTATAAACGCCGAGTGCGCGGCGGAGAGTTGCGCGGGGGCGGCTCGGCGCAGCGGGTGCCGGCTTGGGGCCAGCCGGCGGTCGGGCAGTGGCGGGGCCGAGGCGTGTCCGAA
>VWZN01003841.1:117472-156098 GCA_013396955.1 Regulus satrapa | reverse complement strand
GGCTCGGGGGCGGGGCTGTCGCCTCCCCGAGGAGCTGCGGGCTTGGCGAGCGCCGTGTCACCGCCGCAGCCCAAACCCCGTCCCGAGGCTCGGGATAACGCCACAAGCGTGTCAGATAGCCCGGCCATGGAATCCTTGTAAATGCTTTTCCTCCTCTCCTAAATACAAAACGGTGTTTATTAAAAACAACGAGGTTTTCTGTGTGGGAGTGCACGTCCCTGTTCTGAGAGAAAGCGTTTCTCAGGTCCTGGACTGAATTTCTATTCTGTGGACGTGAGGGAAGTGTCACCCAGCCAGGGAATTCCTCATCCATAAGGAGTGATTTCCTAGTCCCGACGGCTGAGCTGGAGGGCTGCCTCTGGGCAAATCCGCAGAGGAGATGTAACCGTGTACTGATCATGTCCAGGTGCTCCCGAGCGAATCCTCTGTGCCTGAAGCAGAGTCTGGCACAATGACAGCTTGGCCTTCCTTAACACGTACACTTCTATTCCAAGGGGGTTTGAATTATGTCGTGCAAATGATACAATAATAAAATTGAGAGTCTTTGCAGGAGTGATGGAAAATAAAGCATTTGGTGTAACACTGACGATGCTAAGGTGTGTCGTGATGATGAGAGGGAGTTTAATTCATATAAAAAGTAGCCGTGTTGAAAATAAATACTTATGGAAATTGTTGATAAGACTTCCTGCTAAACAACTTTCAAATTGTGATTAATAATGCAGTTAAATAATGCAGTTGAGAGAAGATAGGAAACAGTCTGCTGTGAACTGAGAATTTGATTCTTCATTTAGTGAGGTAAAATGTTTTCCTATTGCAAAGAAGGACTATAAAACACCATTTTATGTTCTCAGTGCCTGAGCGATGAACAATTTGTGTCCTAATCTATTAAACAGGCAAGACCAAGAAGGTCATAAAGAAAGAAAATTTAGTTCCCTATACAGAATTTTATTACTACACTGTAAAAGTACTTCATTATTATGTTGAAAATTGGCAGGTTTTGAGTCCATATAAACTAGTAAACATCCAAGGAATCAAGGTAGGAAAGAAAAACTACCAGGCAATGTATGCATAGTTTACTCCAGAGAGCTTTGTCCTAAATATTTATTTATTGTAGCTCCTTAAGGTCAACTTCGAAGCGAGAATCAGAAAGAGCACTTGTCTGTTATAAAATACATGGCTATGCATATAGACATAAAGAGAGATGCTTTCTGTACAGAAATTTTAAAGTGTCCTCCACGTGTGCTTTGATACGGAACACATGGCAGTCAGATGCCAACGCACTGCAGCGTGGCAGGAAACATGGCTCATCCTCTGCAAGTCATGCAATCCTCTCAAATCCCGGGGTGAAATTCAGGTGTGGTTCGCCTCAGCTGAGACACTGTTATTACCAAGGTGCCGCTTGAACACATCCAAAACAAATGCCAGTCACTGGTAAACAGGGTGATTGATCGTAAGTAAGTAAAAGTTCCACTGGAGTGCGTTGGGTCACGTTTTCATGTTGCAGGGCTGAACTTCTGGGCATGAGAAGAGCTGCCTGCTGAGGCCAAGGGACCCAGGTGAGGCCGGTAGGTGGCTGTGTTTCACCGCTGTCTGCACCCTGACAAAACCATCCCCAAAACCTGCAGCAGTGGATGCTTCTCTCTCTCCAGGTGGACCAAGCATTTTGTCTGCATTAAGAGATAAATGTTCACGGGCACATGTGTACGTTGGTGAAAGGGTCTTGGAATCTAGGAGGTGCTTGTTTCTTTTTGACTTCTCTCAAGTATTTTCATAGCATGGATTTTGACAGGACTTGGGATTTGGATTTTTTGATTTCTGCTCATGGTTCAGGGGAAGGACTGGATCTTGCTTTGCCAGAAACCATTTCAAGGTCCTTATGGAACCCTAAATGCAATTTTAGCAAATTTTCACGAGGATGTTGACAGCTGGGTGAGACAATATCCAACATATATTTAATACTAAGACACACCCATTAGTTGATCTCCCAGAAACACAAGGAAAGGATTTAGAATAGTTTCCATTATTTGCAATGGTGCAGTGAAGTTATAAAGGGATCAAAGCCTGTATTCTGTTAGTTCCCACAGCAAATTTGTTTGAGCAAATTGATATTTGCTCAATTTATCAATTTATACTTGTCCATAAATAAGTAGGCTATTTAATAAGCTTATTGAGATTCCAGCAAAATAATCAATTTTTCTGAGAAAGTAATTTATTCACTACCTTCATCTCCTCTTTTTCACAAATTATTTTCTTAGAATAGATTGAATTTTTATTACCATCATCATTCTATCCTGAGCAGTAAGGATTAGCATAGAGCCCATTATTTCATACATGAGATTAGGATTGTTTAAATGAAAGCACAGGCAAATTGTGTAGTGATTCTTTTTCAGGTAGGCTTGGGAAGCAATGCTCTGCAATAGTCAAGTCTTAATTTTGAGATTTTTGAGATTATTTAAGAGGTTTTAGGAACAATCTATTGCTCTTTGAGGACATCAGATGGCACTGTTGTAGTGAAGCCCACAAGAAACTGCAATCAAGCCTTTGTGGAATTCATAGACAGGAGGTGCTGGTAAAGACTTGGCTGTGTTTGTGTCCTGTGTAGGGGATATGGGTCAAGAATAAAAGGTGTCACAACTCACTCACGTAGTAGGAACCCATTGCTTAATGTAAAATTTTTAAGAATAAGCCAGAATTCCTCTCATAATTTGTGAGAAGAAAGCAGAGGAAAGAAAAATCTTCTGGCTTTATTTTTTATGCCAGAGAAAGAAAATAACTACAGATTAAAAAAATTTTAAAAATACTTTTTTTTTTTTCCTGCTCATGGTTTACATGTAGATAAATCTGAGTTTCACTTTCCTTCAGTGACCCTATAAATAATTTATTTTTACATTTAATCAGCTAGTGATATTAATATTTCAACCTTAAGCCTGTGCTTCTCTTCCTGTAAACAGATTCATGCACCAGCATGGAGCACAAGTAATGTGTAAAAGAACTGTGGAATTAATTCTTCTACTTCCACCATCCTGAATTAATGGCGTTCAAGCCTAATCCTGGAAGTCAGGGGGACAACACAGAGTACATTTTTCCAAAACAAATACACTTCTCATTATATTTCTAGGATTTTTCTGACAGTCAGGCTTCCTCTGATTGCTTAAAAAAGTACAAGCAAAGTATTTCACTGGCCAGGGATTTATTGTGAAATACATGACATTTTTCTTGTATTTCCTTTAATATTATTGTCAATGAGTTCCTGTTCAAACCAATAATATCAGCCTATATGTTCAATTATTGAAGTAGGCTCTGTTTGGTTTATTGAGGCTCTGTCCTCTCAACTAATTACAAAATACTCAGCAAATATTTGAATTCACTACTTATCTCATTCCCACAAATTAGTGCATCTCTTTGTTTAACAAATAAGTTCACTGTTCTTGCCCTCAAGGTAAAGTATACACTGCAATCTCTCTTCTGCAGACAGTCTGAATACCTTTTCTAAGTGAATCAACAGTTGAAAACAGATGTTTCTGTAGATCAGTAAAGGCAGAGAATTTACTATGTTGCATCAAATACCCCTAAATAAGGCACAAACAACTGAAAGCTCAATAATGATGTTTCACTGAACATCGTTTCAGGCTTTGTAGTATTTTAGTAGGTTTTTAGAATTTCAAGGTATAACTCCTGTACTACAGGACTCAGGAAAAGCTCAGCTATGACACAAGAACAGAATGAGTTATCTTCTGAATTATCTTGCCTTCATTCCTTTATATCATATTCCTTTTTTTTCAGATATAAGATTACTCTTAATACCTTAAGATTTGAATGAAGTTTAAATAAAATCTTCGATGCATGAAATTAAGTCAGTAGAAGTAATTAAACAGAAACACTGTAGGATTTTTCAAAAATAAGATAATAGCTCATCCAAACCATCAAATATCTGGCTTATGGATATAGGGTGTCATCAGAAGTATTATGATGATGAAGTATCTTGATTTTTGGCCCTTTAATTTTTTACATATTTATTGAAATTTTTTTGCCGTAATAGTTTAAGTCAAAATAAGAACTATGTATTAAAGCAATAACCCTTAATTATTCTTTGCAGAAAACAAAGGGTCTTTTATGTTATTAGAAGTAACATAAACAGTCATGAACCAACGTAATTTCCATGTTTTGATTTAAGAAAATACATTCACCTGTAATTATTAAGGAATACACTCCAAAGTGTGTATTCACAGGCAGCAAAACATCCCATGATTTTTTTTTCCAAAATGAAAGGTTCTAGCTGTTCTTCACCCAGTTTTCAGAGAAACAGCTATTTCCAGCCAGTATTTGAGCTGAAGCACATCAAGTACCTGTACTGGTGTCACAAGTGTAAAGAAACTAAAGGCTCTCCCTTGCACAGCAACTGATTTTTGTTGACCCATTTCGCTTCAGGAATGGTGAGGAAGAAATGTGTTGCACAGAGCGGGCTGTCCAATTGGCAAAAAAAATTGTTGTGATGTACCTTTTGCCCACATTTTGAAAATTGAAAGAGAAAGATAAGTTACAAAACTTTTTTTTTTCATTTTCACTTTGGTGCGCTTGGCTTTCTCACCATTGGCATAATTTCGCTGCTAGAGAGGTTTTTACTTGTCTCTATTTCTCCTCCTAATTATCATTCACTCATTAATTGACCTAGCAAAGGGCATTTTTCCCACTAATCTGTTTAGTAATGCAAGCAGGGTAATATATATTGGTGATGGATAGCAAAGCATAGTAGAGATTTTTTTTTTTCAGCATTTACCACTTGATATTTTTCTTTTTTTTTCTTTTTTTTTTTTATAAAATTTTTTTTTTTTTTTTAAAAAAATTTTTTTTTTTTTTTAATAGAAAAATTGTCTTCTGGAACAACTAAAAAGTGCAAGTTCATGTAAAGTCCACAGAATATTTTCAATTAAACAGTAATAGAAGTCCATTAAAAATCTTAAAACTCACCACTAAAGCATTTCTAAATATTGTAGACTGATTTTCAGGTGATATTCTTAAGGCAATTAAAAGTATAAGCTTAAATAACAGATATTTTTCCAAGGCAGCCATAAGGATATTCTGATATTCAGGAACTAATTTACAGACACAAACATGTTTCTTCTGATTTGTTTTTCTGATGAAAGGTTCTCTATGAATGATGGGAAGGTGTTGGATAGTGTCCCAGTGGCTGACAAAAAATACTAATCAATAATGAGTTGAAGAAAGCTCTTTCTAAGAAATAATGATTCACCATCGCTCTCTCCTCCAAAATGAATTGCAGGATAAGAGTACACTGAGACTGAGAACTTTTCCTTCCACCTGTGCTACACAAATTGTTCATCTGTTGCCAAACCAGCAAACAGACTTACTGGAAAGGAAACACTGGCCAGAAAATCAACGTGGCTCAATTAGGCTGGACACGTCTGAGGGTGCATTTAGGTCTCTAGCACATTTGTCTGGTAAGTGGGTCAGCTGTTCTGCAGCCAGGACACACCAAGACAAAATGGTATGTAAGGGAGGAAAAAAATACCATGTAGTCATTCCACTAAGAATACGTATTGCTTTCCACTTAATTAAAAATAGGAGTAAGATCTTTCTAAGTAATGAAAGGTGAAATAACAGAAGAAAAGAGAAAAGAAGCAAATCTATTAATTATTCATGACCATGTAATCAGTAAAACAAACAAAAATTTCCTGAGGTTTAAATATTTACATCTTCTTCTAAGAAGTACCACAGCTGTAACCACAAATACAGCTAAGCAACACTTATAATTGCAAATATTTGGTAATCATTTAGGCAAGGTTCAAAATTTACTTCTTCATGAATGTAAATATATACAGTGATAATTTTGTGTAAGATAAGTACCTGACTGAAAATTCAGATTTTCTATTTCTAACCATTAATGGGGATAATGACCCTTTTGGTTTTTCCCACCAATTAGACATTCGTCTTGAACATTGCAACTCTATTGATACATTTTTATTATGTCAATATAGTAATTCTCATGCTTTCATTATAAAATCTTGGGGTTTTAAACTCAATATTAACTAGGCTTTTACTGCCAGAATCCACTGTTGTCATCTTCTCCGACTCCTGAAATTCTTGCCAAAGAACACATGCAATTTTGGTTTTGTTTTCTGCTACTGAATAGTCTTCTGACAGAGTTTCAAGCCTATATCTACTACTTCTAGTGACAAAAGGGAAAGATGGGCTCTTTATTCTGTCAGAGGATGAGGGATACCTGAATTGTGCTACGTGGTTCACCCACTGCATCATGAACAGTACGTGCCCATCTGGATTCTGCAGTGTACATCTGTGTTAGAGCTGTTACTTAACAAAGTTCATGCCAGCAACTTAGTCGTGCTCTCTTATCATATCCAAGGGAATCCTGCTGGTGCACAGCCCCCAGAATGGTGTCTCTAGGACCCTGTGGACCCTTGTGTCCTGAACTGCAAACAAGGAGCAAAGCAAGCTCAGTGTATGAGCAGCAGTGACAAGGAGGTTCAGCAGTAGTTTCCTCAGCCCAGTGAAGCAACAGTAAAAAAATACAACAGCAGGTAGGCTTCTACCTAGTTCTATTTACTTTATTTTTGCACTTCAGGAAACAGAAGGAGCTCTGTAAAAGGTGGAACCATGTCCTGTTTGTATCAGTAAGGTCAACAAGAGCCCATTCTACACACGGCTCTTGAAGGTAATTAATTCCCGATTTGGAAAGACAGACCTTTAGCATCGGTCATCCCTTGGAAAAGACTTTTGGTAGCCTGGCAACTAACTCAGTGGTCATCAGCACAGTTACTAGAAAACTGACTCTCCCAGGAGCAATGCTTCAGCCTCACCTAAGTGTCACATCAGATTAGTTTTTAGCATCTTAAATGCTCACATGTCCTTCTGGCAATATGTAGGTGGATCCCTGATGGGAACCTTCTGTTTGCCCTGATTTGACCAGATGAAAAGCGGACATACAGGTCAGGAACTCCCCATGTTTCGGGGCATAATTATATCTCATTTTATGATTCCTATAAAATGCTTTCTCCCATGTTTTAAGTACCTATTAAGCCAAGTTGAAACATTGATCCTGCTGTACAGAGATGAAGTCATTTCCCTCAAATCACAAAGTTGACCCCAGTAACAACGGATCTAGCAGTGAGCCCCAGTCTCACCATACTTCTCATCATGTGGTCAAACATGTAAGATAATCAAAAGCCTCGTTCAACCTTGTCTTATCACACATCAATGCTGTACAGGCACAAAATCAGGTTTCTCTGCAGCTGTCGTAGTTTAGAGACCAGGTCTAGGTCATGAGTGGAAAGGTGTTAATGCTACCAATACGGACAGGAGGCAAAAGGTCATACTGAAATAATTTGCCTGGAACAAAGCCCATAGCAGAAGATGGGGCTTGTCAGCACTCTTGTAGCAGTATTGAATATGGCAGATACCAACATTATTTCCCCAGCAAGGAAGCATTGACCAAAGTAATTGGAATGGACTCACTGTGCTGAAGGATAGGGAACATTAATACTTTTATTGCCTGTGAGAAACAGATTTCTCTCCCAGATATGCCACTGCCCAATGACTTCATACCTTTCTCTGCCTCAGTTTTGTCATCCACAGAATAGGGAAAATGGTTTTGGGTCTCTTTGAAGAACACGTAGGGATCTGCAGTGGGAATGGTCTACATAATCCCAAAATATAATTTATTGTTAGGAAATTGATAGTTGGTACAGATGATTCAGATTGTGTCTGTGTTTTTTTTCCCTGTGCTGTTCAAGTGAAACCTCTGCCAGCCCCCATCAGGAAGCGATGTGTGGGTTTGATTCCGTCTGTGACTAGGTGTAGCATCTCCGTGCCTTGTGTCCCCTTCCTGCCTCTCCTGAGGCCCGGCTGGAGCAGAGATCAACCCACTACACCCAAAGCGGGTTCTGAAAAATGGGAGGAGCGCAAATTCTGGGAATCCACCTCAAATCCCCACCCCACCTCTTCCCACCACCACCTCCCAGTGCCCGCCCCCAGCTTCAGCCTGCTGCCTTAAACTGCTGGCCCCCTGTGCTGGGTTGAGCACCCTGGGCTGCTGGCTGCACAAGGGCGCAGGGCAGTGGGCAGCACCCGGTGGGACGGACAGGATGGGGCTTAGGTTGTGCAGCTGGACTCCCCTGGGGTCTCTCCTCTCCCTGCTCTTTTCCACCAGCCTGGCGGTAAGTGAAGAGACAGCGTTTAGGAAACGTGCTAGCGCAGAAAGTTGGAGAAAACGCACTAAAAATGGCCCTCTTTCTTCCCTACAGTACATTGCTACCAGGGAAAACTGCTGCATATTGGATGACAGATTTGTAAGTACCGGAACAATTTTCTTTTATCTCAAGAATGTAACTAAAGCTTTCCTGTGCTGAATATTAACTAGCATTATCACCTGAACCTCATCACTGTTTTCAGTACTTATTAAGTGTGCTTTGCTTGAACCTGTTTTTTACTGATAGCAGTATATGCTTGCTAAAAGTGTACGGGAGGCTGCACTGTGGATGAAACCACACATCCAGCAGATGCTGCAGTAATGGCACACACTGCTTTCTTGCTATGTGTGCACCGAGTGTGAAAGTAAACTGACTGTGAAAATTCAAATGCAGCTGAAAAAGTCTGCTGCAAATGCCTGCCCTTTTTTATCCTTTATCATTTGTGTCAGCAGCGCCTAAAAGTTCCTCTACCCAAATATTCTGCTCTTCTTTCTTTGCCCCTGAAAAATTACCAACTATTTCTCTTTACTCCTTAGGGTAGCTTCTGCCCAACAACTTGTGGCATTGCAGATTTCCTTAATAAATACCATCCTTCGGTGGAAAATGACCTGCAGGAAATGGAGAGAATTTTGCAGCGGATTTCTAATGCCACAGTAACAGCAGACTATCTGATTCAACACATCCAAGGCCTCTATCCTTCAGACAAGCAAACATTACCAAGTGAGCACATAAAAATAAGTGCACAACTGAAAAATATTATGTGGTTTTGTTTTATTTGTCTAACTACAATTATTTTGTACCTTTCTGTTTTACAGACTCAATTGATGATTTCACTCAAAAGTCCAGGAAAATAATTGAAGAAATTATCAGATATGAAAACACTATATTGTCTCATGAAACTACTATACAGTAGGTATCTTCCACTTTTTTTATCAGTGGCAATACAAATTGTTTTCTTTCTATTTTTTTGTCAAGTAGCAAAAAGCCTCTCTCAGAAAGGTTCCTTGTGCTCTTGTGGACAGTTCTGTCCACACTGCCATTAGTAGCTGCCTAGCAAGATGCAGAAGGATCATGAGGATCTGATACTGAACTCTCTGCTCACCTGGATAAATCGTTAATTGTGCAAGAAGTGCAAGATAGGAATGTTATGAAGCCTGGCAGTATTTTTATTTATGTTTCTCCTGCTGCGCCAGCTATCCCTAAATTCCTTTTCATGACCTTTGGAGGTCATGAGGTTTTGCTGTAAAGAAGAGTATGTAGAATGTTTGTGCAATCATTCACTCTGGCCAATTTTGCTGCATATATCCATGAAAAGTAGCTCAGTTACCTAGTTCTAAATCATAAGTAACTATAAATGCAGTGATGATCTTTTATAAGTTGGCATTGGAAATAAAATTGAAAACATCACTAATGTGTCTAAATCTTAAGATGTTTTTTGACAGATCTCCACTTCTTTGACATTATGTCAAAAATTATTTAGGCAATCTGATGCAGCAGTTTATTTAGAGCACTTACGTTTTACAAATACATCCATAATTGAAGAGAAGTTTATCATTTACTTCAGGAGAGCAAAGTAAAACTTTCTGTAGAGTTTTATTCATACATTAATTACTGGTTAGAGTTTTGCTGATTGGAGTCAAGTTTTGCGTATGGTCAAGTTTTGCATGAGATTAAGCATGTGCTTTCCTATTTTGCCTGTCCTTAACTCTAAATGCCAGGGCTAATAGGGGCACCCTGTTTTACAGCGGTGCAGGTAGCAGCACGCTAGATACATGAGGCAGTGTCCAGGGAAATAAATTTGTACCACACAGTCTCAAATGCCAGATACAACAACCCATTTTTATGTCTCTCTGTGCAGACAGTTGACAGATGCACATATAATGAACGGCAACAGGATCACAGAGCTGAAAGAGAAGATTGCCCAGCTTGAGTTACTCTGTCAGGAGCCGTGCAGGGACAGGGCTGAAATTCTGGACACAACAGGAAGAGGTGTGTAAAATGCTTCCTGTATTGGAAGGAGGGTTAATTGAGCAATGACTATGATTTACACTGCTTAAACTCTACATGAGACTTCATTCATCTTCACCTTTCACAAGTCCTGTCACCCTCGGTAGGATTTTTAATGGCAATGACATTGAAATATATGGACTAAGTAGCTAACTTTGCAATGGTGTTTAGATAAATTGCATATCTTGCACTAAGAAAGTTACAATGTAAAATAAATGTGAGGATAGAATTATAGCTACATTGAAAATGATCTTTGGAATACCTTTACTTCAGATTGTCAAGATATTGCAAATAAAGGTGCGAGGAAAAGTGGTCTGTACTTTATCAAGCCCCAAAGAGCCAAGCAGTCATTCCTAGTCTACTGTGAGATTGACTCATATGGCAATGGCTGGACAGTACTACAAAGGGTATGTCGCTTATGCATCATTGCTATAAACAAACTTATAGCATCAGCACTGTTTTTATTTACCTACATATGATACATACCTTTTGACTGAGGTTTTTATTTTTGGTTTTTGGTGTTCTTGTTTGGTTTTTTTTCCCACAGAGACTGGATGGGAGTGAAGACTTCAGTAAAAATTGGGTTCAGTACAAGGAAGGATTTGGACATCTATCTCCAGATGACACCACTGAGTTCTGGCTGGGCAATGAGAAGATGCATTTAATAACTACACAGTCCACTCTGCCATACACCTTACGAATAGAGCTGGAGGACTGGGATGGCAAAAAAAGGTATTTTCTTATGATGATTCTGAAAATGACAGCTTAAAACCTACTGCTCCCATTGTGGCATCAGTTTGTACTGATAAAAAGTTTGCTCCTAAAAATTATGAACCCTTAGACCAGCTAACGTGTGCGTGGAACTGCTTTGGCTCCTGAGCTTATAGCTGTGACAGCAGTCACTGGGTGTGACCTGTTGCCAGGCCCAAGTGCCTGTCACAAGGCCACATGCTGTCAGCACTCATTTATTAGGCAGAAGGAATCTGTTTCTTCTCTTCAGGTTTCTTTGTCTTACATATCTTACATGCTATGTGATCATTATAGGTCCCTTCTATTCTCCCGTGTTCTATTATTTTATTTTTAATTTTTATTTCTATTATGAACCTGGGATGTGTGTGTGTGTGTGTGTGTGTGTGTGTGTTTGTGTGTTGATAGTGTAGACATTCCATACATCACTAAAGACTAGTAGTCAGAAAATGTCTGATACTGGAGCACAAAAGTTGATGGAATGTGTGTCACTGAACTGAGGCCCACAGCCGCATAAAAACAATTCCTTTTAAAATGCTGGGATGCAACAAATGCCTTTCCTGCAGCTTTCACCGTGATGTACTTTTCATTTGTGCGTGTGCTGGGGATGCAGCAGGCTCATATCCAGCACTGCTCTCTGTTCCCAGCACAGCTGACTACGCTGTATTCAGAGTGGGGAATGAACAGGACAAATACCGACTGACTTACGCCTACTTCATCGGGGGGGAAGCCGGGGATGCCTTTGATGGATATGATTTTGGGGATGACCCCAGTGATAAATCCTACACCTACCACAATGGCATGCGGTTCAGTACCCACGATAATGACAACGATAACTACGAAGGCAACTGTGCTGAGCAAGATGGATCCGGGTGGTGGATGAATAGATGTCATGCTGGCCACCTCAATGGCAAATATTACGTAGGTAAGGTGTCTTCTGAGTGCTTATAGTCCAGGACACCCCATTTCAGTGGCAAAGGAGAATGAGTCACGGTTATAGAGTACACTTTGCCTTCTGGATTTTCCAAAGATGGCACGGCTCATTGTTTGCAAATTGCAAAGAGACTTTGAAGTGATTGTTAGCACCGGTAGTGGGATTTAATGACTGCTCTCCATTCCAAAGTGGGATAATCAATCCTGAGAGAAGCAAAATAAGGGGAGAACAGGGTCTGTTAGGACACCCAGGCATGCCGTGGAGGTGTCAGGACCAGAAATATGTATGGGCACAGTAACTATTTTAGAAAGCAACCAACTGTTTTGCTCCATCTGGTGTTTCTTAGGTGGTGTGTACACATCAGAAGATGCTGGTCCATCTGGATTTGACAATGGCATTATCTGGGCAACCTGGCGTGACCGGTGGTACTCCATGAAGAAATCTGCAATGAAAATCATCCCGTTCAACAGACTGTCAGTAGATGGACAGCAGCACAACTTAGGCAACATCAAACAGGTCCGACCACAGGGCTGAGGAGGTGTTTAAAACAAACACAGAACATTGTAATAATTTCAAACACTGAGTGAAAGCAGCTGAAGTTAAGCCCACTGCAGCTCAGAGAAGTTGGCTTTGTTTGCCATTTTGTCACAGAAGTATTAGTACTTCGATTTTAGTGCACCTTCTACATTACTGTTTCTTTTAATGGATAGGTAAATGGATAATGGATATCCATTTCTTAAATGGATAGTCTCATGATCAGGAATAATCCCTTGCCTTTGTGTATTTTAAATACTATATTTTTAATTCCAAACGAATATAACTATGTATGAATACTATCAACATTTCACCATAGCCTTATGTATTTCTTTCATTAGAAGAACATTTAAATAGTCTTTTTTTTTTCTGTTTTAGGTTGGAGACGAATAAAGGATGATTTGGCAAAGACCAGTCTGAACCAGGAAAAGCAAATATTTTCAGTCTTAGACACTGAACTTAGCAAACATTACACAGTTCAGTTTTGACATATAAAACAACATTGACTGTAAGGTACCCAAACCTCTTCCCTGAGTGGTGCTTACCTCTGTAGATGGTTGTTTTTTCTGTACAAGTTCTCAATAAATTTTTGATTATTACAAAAAAAGTCTGACTTTTTTATCTGTAGTCTACAGCTGGCCAAACACAACAAAGAAAACTTTTGATAGTTGGACCAAACCTACTTGGTTCAGTCATTCCTGAATTTCACACCAACAGTTTCTGATCTTTCTTTAAATGCATGTGTTCAACCTATTTCTCCATAAGTGTGACTAGTATCCATAAATTTTTAAGTTTTCTAAAAAATTTGTTTGGTGACTTAAATAAAAGTATATAGCAACTTGAAAGTAGCCTATTTTACTGCTGAGTAAGTGCTTCAGTACCACAAAGTAACAAATACATTTTCAGTCAGGATGTGCTAGGTAGAATCAATGACCAAGACCAAGTATTTTACTCCAGACCATACATATTAACAAGTTTCTCAAAATTTTACTCAGAATAAGTTTCATTTGCTATACGACACATAGTAGTACACTGTACAGCTATTGTTCCCACATAGCTCTCTTTTCACAAATATTCAACACATTCAGTGCCATGCAACCAAAAGAGGTTAAAATTTGCAGCAGAAATTGATGGCATTTTATCTGCATTTTCTTTCTCTGGATCTGATAATAATTTCCCGTGTGATCCACATAAGCAGATACACAGCACAGATCACGACCAGCAGAGTTTGCAGTGCTGTCTGAATATGCCTCCTCAAAATCTGATCAGTGCATTTGAGGGGTGTGTTAGAAAAACCAAATTAGGTTTGTGGATAAGATACACAGAAAAAAAAAGATACACTCAGAGCTAGAAACTCTCACTATCTCAAGCTGATGCATTAAGAAGTGAAATAGGAAGCGTGTCCTGGTCTTTATTTTTAGATACTTATGAAAGACCAGAAGTTTGTCTGGTATCTCTAAATAGCACATTCAAGTGTTTTGTTTTGGAGACAGGAGGACATTGCACTGATAAAAGGGACCTTACAGTCAGTTCATGCTGCCCCAACAGCTTTCCAGTTTTGATGCCCAGATGTCTTGTGAGGCTGGCGCTGAGCATCTTCCCTGGATCTGAGTCTCCACATCATGATAAACTGCCAACTCCCTCTCATTTTTATTCAGATTTTGACATTGTTGAACTTTTATTCTTGGGCCAAAATCTAAGAGGAAGACAGGTTTTTCAGGAGAGAGGAAGGCATCATTAGCTAGGGTCTGATGAGGTTAACAACAGCTGGAGAGGAGGGATTACTCCTCCACACCACTGAACTGGTGTATTTGCACAAGCCTGTTGCATCTTTGCAACCAGCCACGATGCTCAGCTCACTGCCAGCCATGACACTCAATTCCTCACCAAGAAAAGCAGTTTTCCTGAACATTTTGTGCTGTAAGGCCTCTCTCCATGGAGCTGAAGCAGTATGTGTAGAAAGGCTGGGGAGAAGGATGCAAGGGAAGGGTTGGCAAGCCCAGTCTCCTCCTGGTTCTGCAAACAGCCACTTGAGTAGCATTGGTTTAGTCCCTTCCTGTTTTCAATTTATGCCATCTGTGACATGACTTTAAGTTAATATTATTTATATATTTGCAACATGCATTTTTAAAATGTTTCTTTCACCTCTGTCCCTTTGATATCTGTATTTACATTCTGCTAGGTCAGAACTGTTATTTCCTCTCCAGGTTTATATTTTGGCTGCAATTTGATGATGATCTGCTGTAATGAATATTCATGGATATGAGCTGGCATTTTATGGATTTCTCACCATAACTAAGATCAGCTTATTCTTCCAGTTGGTTGGCTGACGGTGTCTATAAGTTTTCACAAATCATTTTAATCTCTGGAGAGGAGCATTTGCTCCAGTGACCAGGAAGGTCAGAGTCAGCGAAAACAAGAAGCCTGATCTTTCAATGGAGTCCTACACCAGAGTTAATTAGTGAGTCTGCAGGATCCCAGACCACAGTTGTGTCCTTTGGGCCCTGAAAGAAATCTAGCAAGACTCATACTTCTGGAGGCTCTATCCTATAGTATCCAATCCCCCGTCTAACAAAAAGAGGCTGGAAAAGGTCTCCTGTTCCTTCTAACTCTTAAAAATAGAATAATACTCTCAGTATTATTTTTTGCAAGTAAGTACATTGCAACTGAACTTACTGTCCTTACTTTGTATACTGAGGGCTGAGTATATTTCTTTCTTCTAAATCATTTTTTATCATACATGAACCCCAGACCATAGCCTATAGTAAAAGTTACCTATATTTAGAAAAGTCTGTACCTCTCACTTTTAAAAGTTTATTAAAGGATTTGGTGGCCTTTCTTTCACACCTTGAGCTGCAGTGACTCTTCCAAAGAGTCACTCCAAAGGCAAGGAAAAAAAAAGTGAATGAAGGAGAGGAAGAGAAAGAAGGAATCAAATAAAGTGGATGGACTGCAGGACTTCTGGGTTCCTCAGTTCTGGGATATTGCATGGGGAAAATGTGGGACAAAGGGCTGGGATTGACTAGTAATCACCTCAAAAGGGTTAGGGAGTCTGAGGAGCATGTGAAGAGAAAATAAAGAAGAGAGCTGACTCTGAAGGAGGATGAAGTCTAAGACAAAGCATCCACAGAAGGGCCATGAGTGAGCAGACAGGAGGAGCAGAAGGCACCACTTGGAAACTGGTGGTGGAGCAGGAGACACAGGCAGCACTGGGCAGACAAGATGAGGCTCACATCTCGGGCTCACAAACCACATCTAAATCCCAGACTCCCCGACTGTTGCTGTGGCATTCAGCCAAGAGCAGGGCAGACAAAGTAGTGAACTGCACTTCTGTCCTTTGATCCTGAATTAAAGTTAAATCCAAAGTTTATCTAGCTCTTGGCCTCCAACCTTTCAAACAAACACCAGCAGGAGTGACTGAATGATTGCAACATGAAAGCAGAGGTACAGGCTGAAGGTCAGACACAGATTCAGCCCCTAACTGTAAAGCCTGAGAAGCTCCTCCTTCACCCCAGCTTCCCCCAGCAGTTGCCTTCGCAGCAAACGGGAAACCCCTCTTAGCTTACCTAATATTTATGATCAGATATAAACCTTTTTCCAGTCCATCTAGCCTTTGTGTCCCAGTTTTACTTGGACCAGAGTTAAGTTTACTGTGCTTTTGAGTGTCACCAGAGAGTTGTGCCCTCCCTCGGGGTCAGAAGAGGTCTGAAACATGCAACTTGCCATGTCCCCTGTCACCCTGCTGACCGATGCCTGGAACACACCTAGCAAATTGTCACATCCTCTGTCAGCACAGCTGAAAAGGCAGAAATTCTTCTGCTTTTTGTGCTCTTAATACTGTTGGTTTTTGAGGCCTATTAAATTACAAATATCATGCAAAGGTATTCCTGATGATCACAAAATCCAGCATCAGCAAACTGAGAAAAGCTGGAACCGAAGTGACGTGTCACATCTGCACCATGAAGGATGATGCTTTAGGTGTTGCCTAGATTGTAACACATACAAGACAGGCTGGGGCACAGTGGTCCCTTACTTACAGCTGATGCCCTGCAGAATTAGGAGCTATTCCTGCCCTGATCACCCAGTTCCTGTGGGACCAGAGGCGAGACACTCACGTGTCTCAGAGCTGGCTGCCAGCTGCTCACCCTGAGCCACAGTGCTGGCACAGAGCTCTGGGACCTGCACACAGGGTGTGCTCTGCAGGCTATCCAAATGGATCCCAAAAATTAATAGCTACTTTCTGACTTAACCTTCTCAACTGCTTTCTACAGCTGGGAAAAGTGGAAAGTCGTGGCCAGGGAATGAATGGAATGCACCGTAGGGAAATCCTTGAAGCTTTAAGCAGTCTGCAGAGCATCATTCTACAGTGAAAAGAGTGTACAGCTCTGGGCAGGTGCTTGCCTGTGGAGCACCATCCCCATGCTCAGTGTGAGGCAGAAGGGGTTCAGTGGGAGAAATATCATCTGTGATCCTGTGGTAAAGCACAGTCCATGACTGTGTGTCCAAGGAGAATCCACAGAGGTTCCACCTGCAATTCTTGTGTTCCTGAGCATGAAGATCACAAGCTTGTAGTTTTTTTACTAGACTTCTGTATCTATTATAGAGTCAAAATTTGAGTTTTTTTGAGCTTAAGTGGGGGATTCTCCATGGACCTCAGTATATTTTGTTCAATACCAACATGCAGACAAAACAATGATTTAATTTTCAAATACCAGCTCTTTGTTTATACAGCTAAATGCCCATCACACTGTGTGTTTTCCAGCAGGTAAGCACTGCTGGATCCCACTAGTGCTGACATATATCTTCATTGGCTGTCCAGTTACAAGAAACAATTTTAGACAGAATCTTTTCCTGTAATTCTTGGTGTTGCCCGCATGTTGGTGTTGAACAAACTTATCAGGAGCAAATAACACCAGAAACTTGTGCAAGAGGCCTTCAGTAATCACCGAAGGGGGAGGGAGGCATTTCACATGTTTTTTCTACAAACAGAAGGGAGCATAATGATTAATCTCAGCTTCACATTCAGGTTTAAATTGCACCAAAAGTCTGGCAAAAAGCATCCTTTCAGTCAGAGTTCTTGCTCTTCTCCTGAAGATGGTACCTGTGAGGATCCTCTGTGTGCTCCTGTGCCTCAGCATAGCCTGGGTATGAATTTGCTTACTTGATTCTTTTTGTATCTTTTAGTTTTGAATAGTAAGTATTTATTTAATGTTCATTCATTAAATAAATGTAGATAAACTGTCACCTAGCTTGTAAATTCAATGCACCCACATATGCAGCAGTTTAGTGTTACCACTTCACTGATAAAGTTTCATGAGTCCTTTTGGAGTGTCCAGCTCTCTATAGGTTTGCTTAACTCAGTTTTGCTGTATCTGCCTGGCTTCAGAAGCAGCAAAGCAAATCCATTAACATTAATTCAAACATTCATATGTGATGCTCCAAGTCTTAAACATAACTGGCTGGATGTTAATGGCTGCAGCCATTCAGGAATTTTCATGTGTATTGGGATGAATTGTGCTTTCCTTTGGAAAGTATTTCAGCCGGATTTTCTACCTACAAATGACACATAATACTTTTATTATGAAAGACACACTTAAAAACAGGGATTCTTGTAGCAGCAACATCAGCTTAAGCTAGAGCTAAATAAGAATCAAATTTTTGACAAGGAAGGAGATAAACTTGATTTTCAACTGTGCTAATACAGCCTCTTTTTTTCCCCATTGAGGACTCAGTCCATAATCTTATGTTATATTCTTTACATTTTTCTTTGTGACTGGTTTTTTTGGGTTTTTTTGTTTGGTTGGTTGGGTTTTTTTTGTTTGTTTTTTTTTTTTGTTTTTTTTTATGAAAGTGCCTGTTTTAACAAATGGCAGAAATTATAGGAAGTAGCTGGGACAAAGCAGAAGCAGTCATATTGGAGCTGTCAATGCCTAAAGGGCCTTTTTAGATATATGTGTGAGTTTTAGGAGGCACTTGGGCCAGATCAAATCAATAATTAATCAAACTACTGAATTTGAATCTGCTGATTTTAATAAAGACATTCCAGTTCCTCAGAGTGGTTCTGACCCTAGAGGCTAAAATTAGGATCACTTTCTCGGCTTCATAATAAATCAGCAATCATAATAAGTAGTCATGAATATTCTCAAGCCTTAATTATAATGTTTGAAAAGCACAAAAGGTGCACAGAGGATTCTAGTCAGACCTAATTACATCTTAAGCTCTAAAGCATGACATTCCTTGATGGAAAAAAAAAAAAAAAAGGTATTTTACTAAGTGATAGCACTGTAGGAATCTTTATCATGTTTTGTCCTGGAATTAGCATGTATATATTGCTTTTTCTTCTCAGGTTTGAAGAAAACTTTAGTGTATTTATTTGTCTTCTTTTCATTAGCACAGTGAAATCCATCCATCACTGAAATTATTTTTTTAGTTGTGTTAGTAGCTTCCTTGCTCTTTTTGTCAGGCAAAACCATGCCACAAGCTTCCAGTCAGCAACTGTGATTAAAATCAGAAACACTAATGAAAAAACTCATATATCTGTAAGCTATTTTTGTATAGACTGAAGGTGGAAAAGTGACAATAAGAATTTTAGAGTCTTTAGAGCTAATGGGAATAGTATTTTTAAAAGTATTTACTTTTACTTCTTCAATTTCAGTCTAATTTAATTTTATAACTACACACAGGACAAAACATTTCTGTGGAATGAAATTATCATAATATATTCCAAGCATTAGTATCTCTCTACATAAATGCATTCTTTTAAGAGATACAAAGCTTTATTCTGACAAAAGAAACAAATTGTACAAGAAGTGTTGGAATAAACTCCTTGCCCTGTTGGCTGTGATGCTTCCCCATGGATGGCTGTGGTTGCCACCCACCAGCCGAGTGTTTGAGGACATCAGCGCCGTGTTTCTCCTCCCTCGACAGCCGTTCACTAAACCTCGGTCTTGCTTTTCCCCTTTTTTCCCCCTGGAAGGCACAAGACGGAGAGAGCACCTTTGAGCAGGTGGGTGCAGGAGTGCGTGGTCCCAGGATTGTGGAGCACAAGTCCCAGTCCAGCTGCCAGTCGGAGAAGAGCTGGCCCATCTGTGCGGACGATGACTGGGTGAGCGATTAACGCGGGCGGGACAGCGGGGCCCGTCCGCCCGCGGGCTCAGCTGGATGGACCAGCAGCTGGAGCAGCAGCTGGATCACTCCATCAGGTGCCACAGGCCAGCACGGGGCTCAGCGTTAGGGCCGAGGTAACGCCCCAGGGGAAGAGAGGAANCCAAGGGGAAAAAAAAAAAAAAAAAAAAAAAAAAAAAAAAAAAAAAAAAGAAAGAAAACAGGGAGAAGTTTGCAGTGGTGCAGAACGAGAAGAGAAAGTCAGTCTGGAAAAGAAGGATTAAACAAATGAAGGCTAACCCTAGAAAAACATAAGGACTATTTCTTTTCAGAATTTTGGCGTTGCCACTTTTGGAGTTCACAGAAGAAAGGCACTTTGTCTCACAGAAGTGAGACAAAGAAAAGGAGTAGCTAGAAATCACATACAATCACTAATTAATTATTTAATTATTACGAAGTCAGATTACAAGATGCTTGGTAAAAGTTTTATAATAATTGACTAGATGTCTTTGTATATATACTATTAATTTCACTCTTTCTTGCCTCTTGTATCTCAGTCCTTTTCTATGCTACATTTATTTGATGACTTCTTGGCAAAGAGCTTAAGTCTGTCAGAATGTTAAGCTTTTCTGAGGAAAATTTTTCTTTAAAATTCTGGCCTCGAACATCCTCCCTCAAACTGGATGACAGACTTCTTACAGCAGACCTTTCGGAAATATATATGTGCAAAAAAATCTCATCTATGAGAAACAGAAGAGAGGGGAAACTAAAGGTTTACTTGTTTCTCACCCCACAGTTATGGCAGGTTTCTGAGGATGTGCTTCATTGATTCCATTATAGAGGACATTTACTTTTGAGTATTTTAGCACAATTATTTCCCTCTTTCAATTCTAGGGTACCAAGTGTCCATCAGGATGCAGAATGCAAGGACTTATTGATGAAAAGGACCAGGAATATAGTCAGAGAATAGAAAAAATCAAGAAGCTGCTCTCAGATAACCAAAATAACTATAAGAAGTCCAATCAGATAATTGTGGAAACTGTAAATGCACTAAAACCAAACCTGGACAGTGCTCAGGGTGAGTATCTTGCATCGAGTTTTATTATCCATTACTGAATTACTACTTTTTTGTGAGTAAGCCCTATGTAGTGAAAGTACGGGCTGCACTGGATAATATTATCAAGAAACAGAACAATCATAGTAATACGCTCTTAACTAGTTATCAAAAATAATTTAATTTTCATCTGCTCAATACTATGAAAAATATGTTCTCAATTATGTGTTTAATTTCATTTTTTAAAATATGATACATATTTAGGAAAGAAAAGCACATGGGCATAGCTGATTGTGAGGTGTTTTTGTTTCAGAGCTCGATGAGACTTACGGTCGCCTGTCAGGAGAACTGAGACGAAGAATTGAGACATTAAAGCAGAGAGTTGTCACTCAAGTGAACAGAATTAAAGCTCTGCAGAGCAGCATCCAGGAACAAGTGGTGGAGATGAAGCGCTTAGAGGTTGGTGTCTGCTGTGCCCTTCCCATTCTTCCCAAGGCTTAGCTACAGAAAGGGGATCTGTCCATTATGGTGAGCAGCGCCCCAGCTGGGAGAAAACATGGTACAACTCTCACAGAGTCTGACTGGCTGAGATAAATCCCCAAATTAGTTGCTTTCTATCCATCCTAGTTTTCTACTTCTTCTCTGTAGGAACCAGCATGAGTTCCGTGAGTTCCTGGTCCCATCTGCTGCTTCTCTCTCAGGCCACAGGGATGCTCCATCTGCTGATAACTGCTTCTGTGTGAGGCGTTTCTCCTCCTGCAAGGAGCTGCTGAGCAGTTAGAAAGGGGACCTGCTCTGTCCATCCCCAGTGCTGCCACTGCTGCTCACAGCTAGGGCTGGCATTAGAACCTGTGTTCCCAGGTTGCAGCCAGTTCTTCTCATAGCAATGCAAGGAAAAGTCCTGGCACAAGCAGTGGTTTTGCTCAGAGGCTCGTTTTGATTCCTAGAACAAAAACCCATCATTTTGATCATTTGAGAAAGCAATGGTAACCCCAAAATGTCAAACCCCACAGCAGGGCCATGACAGAGTCTCCCCATCTCTTTGGAGGGCCTCTTTCTGCCTCAGTCCCCCATGGACTGTGTCCAACTCTGCAGCACTCCTTCCAAACCCAAAAATTAAGGTAGCAGAGACTGGGAAACATCTGCAATGTTCTTTTCCATGGAACTCATGTGCACGGTGCTATTGTGCGTGTTGTGTTTACAATGGAAATGAACCTATGATGACATCAAAACTGAACTTTGGAAAAGCTCAGCTGTAGGTGGGAGGTACTAGGGCAGCTCTCATCTTTCCCCTCTTCGGTAGAAGATACCCTTGCTGGAGAAAGTTGGGAAAGCTCCCTAACCAAATTACTTCTTTCTGGTTTTGTAGGTGGACATTGATATTAAGATACGAGCTTGCAAAGGAACCTGTGCCAGAAGTTTTGATTACAAGGTGGACCAAGAAAGCTACGACAACATCCAGAAGCAGCTTGTGCAAGCCAACTCCATCAACTTGCACCCAGAGCTTCAAACAACCACCCTGAGCACACTGAAAATGAGGCCACTTAAGGACTCTAATGTTCCTGATCATTTTAAGCATAAGCCTCTGCCAGAAATGCAAGCTTTGAACATAATCAATGACATCAAGCAGATGGAAGTGGTATTAGAAAGACCAGAAACAGATGCAAAACCCTCCCGAGGTGACAGCTCATATCACCCAGCAGAATCAAGAGGGGATGAATCTTCATACCCCAGCAAATTAGTTCTTCCTGCTCACGGCAGTAAAACCCTTAGTCTGGTAGACAAAACCTCCTCTGTTCGTAGATGCACCAAAACTACCACCAAAAAAATTGTCTCTGGGCCTGATGGCCCTAGAGAAGAAATAATTGAGAAAACAGTTTCTTCTGATGGCTCAGACTGCTCCTATTTACCTGCTGGAGGGGAGGGGAGCACCTACCATTTTAGTGGTGCAGATGGCTTGCACAAGCTAGAGACTCTGTTCCCTGAGCTAGAGTCATTTTTTACCCCTGACTCTCCATCCACTGCTACTAAGCACGTTAGTGGATCTGGCAGCAGGCGCACAGCTGGCACAGGCAGTAGCCACGTAGGTACAGGAGTATCCAGTCCTTCAGGGGCTTATGGGGCAAAAGACAAATTTGGAGACTTAGGAGAGGAGGAGGAAGATGACTTTGGAAGACTTCAGCCATCTGGATTCCCATCTGGCAGTGCAAGTCACTCCAAGACCAGCGCTTCTAGTTTCAAGCACAAGGGAGGCTCTTCTTTTGAAAGCAAATCAGTAAAGATCCGTGAAATAAATGAGCAGCTGGGTGGGTTGGATCATGATCAGAGTGCAGAGGATACCCCAGACTTTCAGGCACGCAGCTTCAGACCGTCAGGAGGGAAGCGAAGGACACACAGCACTGGGAAAGGTAGTTATTGAGGTAATGGAGCCAAACTCCATCCATACCCAAACTGACACATTGATTTTAGATACTGTACTACAACAGTGTGATGATTAAATGCAAGCACTGTGTCTGTTTGTTACCACCTCGCAAACAAAAGGGAAAATATTTCATTAATTCTCTGGTATTACATAGACAATTCACAATTTAAGAAATATGTAAAGTTTTCTTTCCTGAATTCTTTTTAAAGTTGCCTGTCACTATACCTAGCATAGTCCAAGATGTGTTTAAGAATTTTCCTCTGAGCTATTGGTATTTGGATTCCTCTGAACCTTTTACTAAATTTTGCTGATAACTTCTGTCAAACCAGATCAACTTTTTTTTTTAGACTGTGATGATATCCGCCAGAAACACACTTCTGGTGCCAAAAGTGGCATTTTCAAAATCAAGCCAGCGGGATCCAATAAGGTTTTGTCAGTTTATTGCGACCAAGAGACCACTTTGGGAGGATGGCTACTGATCCAACAGAGAATGGATGGATCAGTGAATTTTAACCGGACCTGGCAAGACTACAAGAAAGGTTTCGGCAGCGTGGATGGCAGGGGGCGAGGAGAGTTTTGGCTGGGCAATGAGAACCTACACTTGCTGACTCAGAATGATACTCTCCTTCGGGTAGAGTTAGAGGACTGGGATGGCAATGCTGCGTTTGCAGAGTATCTCCTTCAGGTAGGGTCTGAAGCCGAAGGGTACGCCCTGGCCGTGTCCTCCTACGAGGGCTCCGCTGGGGATGCCCTGATCACTGGCTGGCTGGAAGAGGGCACGGAGTACACATCCCATGCCCAGATGAAGTTCAGCACCTTTGACCGGGACCAGGACCACTGGGAGGAGAACTGTGCCGAGATGTACGGGGGGGGCTGGTGGTACAACAGCTGCCAGGCCGCCAACCTCAATGGCATTTACTACCTGGGGGGCCACTACGACCCCCGGTACAATGTCCCCTACGAGATCGAGAACGGCGTAGTCTGGCTGCCATTTAAAGCCTCCGACTATTCCCTAAAAACGGTTAGAATGAAAATCAGGCCCACAGAAACACTGTAGAAAGACAGGCCCTTCGTGTGTGTTATGACAGCAAGTTGAAAGGATTTTTAATATATGTATGATGCACCTTTACCCAGTGAATTTGAAGGCAACTGAGCACATTTGGAGATTAAAAAATAAACAATGATTAAGTATAAACAAGACTTTTTTGATCTTATTTTTAACTGATATGGAAATACTGATTAAAAAAATCTTTAGATATGAACTCTGTCTATGTCTTAGGCGGCTCACACCTTGACTTGAAATTTTAAAAAATTAATTTGAATTATTTACTTTGTTTTAGGAGTGTTAAAAGAGCAAGAATATTTAGAAACATGTTCACAATGAAATCCTGAATCCACTGACATGAACTGTGAAAGTCTAACCAAGTTCAACACTCACACTCTCATTTCCATTTCAAGGGGAGCCCAGCAGCAGTGGGAGTCAGCTGTTAGACACAACCAAGGGTGGTGTGAGGTCTCATTTTTTCCACACACCTAATATGGAGTACACTTTGATAAAGAATGCATGCATTTTAGGACTCACTTTTAAGAATCTCCTTAGCTTTGATTTTATAAATATGGACACAGGCCTTCCATCCCACTGATGAATCCTAGTTACCTCACCATGTATACTTGTAGCTTCAAAATAAGACAACTCCATGATAACTCATCAAAATGCAACTCCCAATACAAAAGACTATTATATACAAAAGACTATTTAGTGTAACCACTAAAAGGTTATGGCTCTAACCAGAACAAGCAAGATGAGAAGCCATCTGAATGTTTCTCATCACATATGCCAAGCAAGGATTCTTCTAAGGATAAGGGGTTTAAACCAGCATGCTGACAGTGCGTGGTAAGGATCTGTTATAAAAAAGCTGGCTGCATGGAGTCCTGGTTATGTTGGTCACACAACTACAGAAGACCACATTGTATTTACCTTTGTACCTTATCTATGCCTTTATGTCTTATTTATGGAATAAAATTACACAAGAATTTACACTGATTCATATTTCTGTGCTTCTAGAAATAAGCATGAGCAAGCTTCCTTGCCTCTAATCTTTTTTATGCAAAACTGGCATGTTGCATTCCATTTAACAAGATCATCAAATACTGGATTAACAGCTCATTTTAGCCTTTGTTGTTTTTTTTTTTTAAGTGCTTCTTAAATACAGCCACTGTCTAACCTTTTTGAAAAGATTGTTGAAGAGCAAAGACATCTTTACACTCATGTGTGAGGAGGTGTCTGTGCTTTTGGAAAAGCTTGCACATTATGTTTTTGTTCCTTAGGCTCAGTGGAAGCCTGCCTGTGTGGATGCTGAACATTTGGGCTCCTTTAGTGGGAAGCTGCCATCAAGTCCCCTCCTTGTCCTCCTGGGCTTCACAGATTGAATAAACACTTTCAAAGTTTATGGTTTCAGGTGGGATCCATGCACCCCTGGTGATCTGGGTCCCTTTCTTTGTGGAGGAAGGCAGACTCCTTTGAGAGATGTTCATCCCGTCTAGCAGGGTTGGGAACCCTTGTCTTTGTCTGCTCAAGGGAGCATAGACTACTAGATTTGATGAAATACTCAACCTCTACTACTCTGTGACTGGAGATGTGAATTCTCTAGTCTTGTGATAGAGATTGTGTGAAAAACACGTATGTGTGAAAGACGCTTCGTGAACCAGGTCCCAGAAAAGGACATATTTTATCCAGCAACAGGATTTGAGCTAAGGGACAGTGACCTACTCATTTGTTCAATACTCTTTTCACTTTTATTCCTCCTCAACTTTTTACACAGGTAGTTACTGTTACTTTTATAATGTGAAAGAAAATAACTGTCTCTTGCTTAGTGGAATGCATTTCTTTCTCCCCAGATTATGCACAAATACTTAGGAATAATATGAAGAACACTTTAGTTTTAAGGCTTTATTAGTTTTTAGAAAACATTTAGAAATAATCCTCTCCCTCTTTAAAAAGAAATATGAAAGACCTCTATAAAAGCGTGAAACAAGTTGTTTTTATTTTATCGGTGTTACTCTATAATAGTTAATTCTGTCTTGTGCACAAATGAGAAATGGAAAAAATACACTTCTGAGTTACTTTCATCAGACAGATTTAGATCTACATTTGACACAGCTTTTCACTTTAGGTCACAATAGGGTTGTACATACAGATTTGGTTCTCATATGTACAGACAAGACTGAGCACCATGCTAAGAAGATACCCATGTACAAATTCTGAAAGAAAACCCCTGACGCTGAACATTTTGATAATGGTTACTGTGGAAAGTATGGCCGGATTTTCATGCTCATCTTCTTCATCGAATACCACGACCCTTTCCAGTTCATCCAGACAACACCATCGTCTGTGCCATGTTTTGCCATGTCCCAGCTGTAGGTCCCTCCCCAGTAGTATCTGCCATTGGGGTTGGCTGAGTGGCAGCGGTTGTACCACCACCCACCTCCATCTTGTCTGGAGCACTGTTTCCTTGGATCTAAAGTTAACCTGATGAGGGGGAAAAAAAAAAATTAAAAAAGGTGTTGAGAGTGACATCTGCAATACAGGCTAACAGATCAATAGAGTAGATATACCTGCCCCTGTACTGAATTTTTCAAACCGTGGTAAACAGTTTAAATCCTCTCTGAACTTTCTATAAAGGACTGACCATCACAAGTGGTACACTGAGAAGGTACATGGTACACTAAGATGTACATGGTACACATGGTACTACATGGTACACTAAGAAGGCAAAGCAGCTAAGAAAAACAAATCAAATTTTAGCTGCACACATTTGGGAATGTCATTTTAATTTACTGACTGAAAACTACTTGCGGTGCATATTGATAATTACAATATCCATTAAATTTAAAGGTAGAAAGCAATGAGAAATGTATGTCTTCCCCAACCTAAACAATTTACTTATTCATGAATATGCAATCAGGTATTAAGGGCAGATTAGAGATACTGTGCTCTGTTATGCACTTTACAACTGGGTTCCTGTCTTCTGAGTAGGCAGAATGTTGCTTTTTAAATGGACATGCTACCTGCCTCTTTCTTCAGGACCCATAATATTTTACTGGAGTGATTTCTAATATTCCTATTTAGTGTCCTCAGCACTGCTGCTGTCAGTCTCTGACTATGAATCTATTGCATCCAGATTTGCTGCTTTGTCTGGTAAGTCATTCATGGAATCAATAAAATTCAGCATGCTTGCTTCTTACTTGGTTGTGGACGGTCACTAACCTAATACATAGTTTTACCTGTCCTTGGCTATGCCAAGAGAACTGCATAGGCATTTAGCTGGTAGCTTGCAGGGATATAATGCATTTTGACATGCTACAAAATGCTGTGAAAACTAATGGCAAATTATAGAAATATTCTATATTCAGCTCTATTTTTATTTTAAATGTCTAGTGCAAGTACATACCATCCATCATTGTCTCTGTCATAAGTACTGAAGTACATGCCATTGTGAATTGTCATTGTCCTGTTTTCTCCATACAATTGGGAAGCTCCTTCCATCAGTGCGTTGCCTGCAGTGCCTTTGTAGTTGCTAACTGAAAGCTGATACTTGTTTCCTTCATTCTGTATGGTGAAACCTCCATAATGAGCTGATACCTTATCACCATTCCAGTCCTCCATTTCAATTAAAACTTCAGTGGGCCCTATTTTGGTAAGCTGGCTGATCTTGTCATTTCCAAGCCAATATTCACCTGAGAAGCAACAAGTGAGAGCTCTGTGAAACAGACTTTGCAATATACTTCAAGGCAATTTATTATTTGCCTATAGGTCTGCTGGAGTGGATTAGCTAATTAAAAAAAAAAAAATCTAAGATGTTCAAAAAATAGGAGAAAACAGCTTCAGTAAGAACAGCTCTTTGCATTTTATGCTCAGTGGTTTTACCTGGTGTATCACAGTAGTTCTTCCCTCCACTCTTCGCAACATTTCCAAATCCTTTTTTATATTGATCCCACACTCTTCCAAAATTAACACTGCCATCCTGGCGGTTCTGAATCAAAGTCCAGCCTGCAGGAGCAAGAGTATTTATTTTAAATTACCAGTGCAAAAGGAGCATCAAACATTGAGATACAGCCCTTTTAACTTCACCTCAGGACCAGAGGAGCATACGTCTTCCTTGCACCAGGTCCTTCACTGCTTTTGAGCTCAGCTTTGCCCCTTTTGCTCACACTTCAGTAGAGCCTTGCTTCATAAGGAAAGGTAAGAAAAGCAGAACTTGAAGGACAGCCCTGGTCTTTTGTCAAGTGCATTGGAGTGGGATAAGAAATGAGCCAGGCTGTTCTTGTCTGCCCATCTATGCACCATCCAGCCTGGTCATAGTAAGATACACACACAATTTATTTCCAGTTTCACTGTAGAGGTATACTATTCTCCATCAGCAGATGACCTCAACAAGACCTCCCCAAATGAGTCGATCAGATTTAATTATCAAATAATTATAAAAGGTAAAATTTCATATTTCTTTGTATCAAATACAAATTACTAATATGATTTTTCTTGTAGCATTGATAAATTAATATTATAACAACATAGCTATTTCACACTAACCTCCATTATCTGTTTCCATGTCACAGTATACTCTGTATGGCTTGATGAAAGGATCTGGCTGGATGAGATACATTTCAGATGTCTCACCTCCCTTTCTGATTATATCCTCACATTCTGCAAGAATAAAACAGAGAGTGTTACTGAAAGATCTGTGAACTTCAACAGTCTTCTTATCCTTTGGTTCACTTTTATATAGGAACAGTTTTAAATATCTATAGATAATACTCTATATCTATATTATCTATTATCTATAGATAATACTCTTCATTTTGATTTCTGTAATACACCAAGTGAAAGACTCATGGAAGAAAATACTGCACTGTGCAGCTTTTCCAAAGAGGAATTTCTGAAACTTCAAACTAAGTGATACAAAACTGTGTACCTTACAATGACTTCTTGAACTAAAGCTTGTGAAAGAAGAACCTTTCTTGACTGGAAATAATCAAGAGTACAACTATGATAGTCACAAATATATCACCACCACCTTACAAAGACCCTGAAGCACATATTTTCTTTAAAATGCTACTGGTAACTTACAAAGACTGAAATTGGGAAAAGAGGATCTTTGGTCTGACCAGTATAGTCCAGAAAATATTTTCTTTTCATCTCAGATCACTTTCCATCTTTCCTGATACCCTAATCAATTGCACAGGCTTCAGATGCATCCATCAATTTGCACAGTGACATAAATGGGAGAAAAGATGTCATTATAGTTGAATGAGTACCTTTGCCTGAAACCACAGGAATATTACAGGAAACAGCACATGGGGAACGACAGTAGTCCACCTGGGTTGCAATGGCATTTTCCAGTTTTTGTATCTTTTTATGTAAAGAATCCACAACTGCACGAAGGACCCTGAGGCTGGACGGGATGTTATTGTCCAGATTATCCTTTATGTAACTATACTGCAATTCCACTTCTGTGTTGTACTGAGAAAGTAAATCATCATTTTCTAGAAAAGCAAAGAGATGAAAAGCAGATTATTTTTCAACATATTTCCCAGTTAGGAAATGATGAACAATTTGTAAGTACAATTTGAGATGCCACTAGGAACGAAGCCAGGAAGAGATTATCTTTTGCTTACTTTTCTACAGTGTTCAAAAATTAAGCAGGGAAGTGGTACGTTGTACTGTTGTTTCTTTGCTAGCTAATAGATTTATCAGTGGTGCCTTATTCTGCCAAAGAGCAGTAATTCCCTTCTTCCTGGAGAGCCATAGTGCCAATCCAGAGGCTGGTCATAAATGGATTGGATGGACATAGGAAAACAGGTAAGGGAAGCATGTGAATGATGGACATTTAGAGGCCTCATATGAATCTTGTCTTAGCATGAGATACATTCCTTTGCCTCTCGAAAAGGATGTTTTTTTAAGATTTAAGAGGTCACAGTCACAGAACCCTGCTTTGCTAGACATTCCATGGTATTTTAATTTTTTTTAAGAAGTCCTACTAAAAAGTAACTGTAGAAATGCCAATAAAACTTCAGTGCAATTTACACTAGCAGTTTATAGAATTATTTTACCTTTTCTTTGTTTTTGCCTCTTTACCAATTTATCTTCTAGAACAGTCACATATTCATAGAAAGTTGAGGAGCTCTCTGAAAGTGTGTCCACTTTAACTTTTAGATCATTAATAACTGTTTTCACAGTCTTTTCCTGTTTTAGCAGTGCAGTTCGCAGCTCACACCCAGTCGGGCACAGCACTCCCTTAAAAGAAGGAAAAAAGGGCTGAGAATAAAAGAATTTCTAGTCCCTTCACTGAACAACCATACCTTCGAACACATCAAAGAATTTGTAATGCGAGAACAGGTATTTAAGCATCTAGATAAGCGTTAAAGCTTTAAAGCTTTAAGCAACAAATGTCATTGGTTGGCAACTTCCACACTTAAACTCCTGCTCAGTCGCTAAGATGCCTCTCAGCACTGTTACAGCTTGCATTTTCCAGCAGGGATCATGGCAGAGAGAAGTGACAGACTGCTGCAAGGCAGCAAAGGATGTGCTGGAAGTCAGCATGCTGATATGCTGTCCTGTAAGAGCTGCAGCTGAGGGTAGACTAGAACTACATTTTGAAAGTAATTTAAAGAAAGACAAGGGAGGTTGGGGTTTTTTTGGTCCCTGGGGTTCCTTAAGATTGTCTGAAACAGAATCCAGCACTTCTGCAGAGGTGAATCCTGTCCTTAATAGGCACCTGTGCAAAGCCAGGCAGAAGGCACAGGCTAACCCACCGATACTTCCTTTCCTAGTTTACAGTTCAGCTCTCATCTCCCCATCTTTACTGTAGGCTGAATTAGTGCTCTCCCACTAATCCCACAGACTCTGACACTTCACCCTTCCGAACGCAGTCCTGGCAAACCCAAGCAAAGCGACGAAAAGCTGTTCTGCTTTAAAGGAATGACCGTCCTGTACTTGGCGAGGCGAACTCTCGGGTTGGGTGTACTGGAAGGGAAGGACGGTCTGTCACCAGCTGTCTCGACAGCCAGACACCTACCAGCTCCTCCAGTGCGTGCTTGCAGCCTCCAGCATCAGGATAGACGACCCGTTCCTTCTTGTCCCCCGTCTTGCCCCGCTTGGGGGGCCGGGGCCGGTAGCCGGCCCCGCTGATGGGGGGTGCCACAGGTCGGGGCGTGGGCGCCATCTCACGCCTTTTGTCCACGGGTCGGTGGCCCCGAACGTCGACCACAGGGCTCTCATCCTGCAGGGCCAAGGGGAGATAAAACCCTCTGAATCTGGCGTGGCTATTGCAAAACGGGGTACACGGGGTGGAGGCATCCATTCAGCGCTCGTTCGGCGTTTTAAAGGAAAAGCGGGGAACGGAATGGAAGGGCCATCATGGAAGTATTATACTGACATTAGGTAACAGTCATTGCTATCCCCTTGTAAGACTAGTCACACTCTCCACATCTGGATATAGAAAAATTTAAAAGTCTTCAAACCAAAGTAAAACAATATTTCAATACCCAATTTTGACCAAGGAATGAATCTTACATAGTTCCTAAGCACCACGAAACTTGAAGTAGTAGGCTACAAAAAAAAAAGAAATTAGACTTCCATGGGCCTAAGAAACATATTCAGCAGCCCATTTCCAGTGTCCCAATTTTTTATTGGGCTACAGGAGTATTCTTAAGGTCTCATAAAATCAGGCTGCAGTCAAATACATCATCAGGTCTCAGGCCACATACCAAATGTTAATTGGTGAAATTAAGAAAATCATTTAATCACATCTCTCAGAGCAGATTTGTAGAGCTCCCGCTGATTCATACATTCCCCATATCAGCCAGAAACACCAAAGTCTAAAAGGCTGAACAAGGAAAACAGGTCTGGTCCCTAAGCATTTCTTCAAACAAAACCTTTTGAATGAATAGTTATTTAAGCTACTGAATCAAACCCACAGCTGTTTCCAGTCCCACTCAGACTTAGCTCCAAATAACAAATATTTGAAAGCATCCAGCATCAGAAATTTCAAGTAGTTTCAATAATAATCTGCATATGAAACACAGATTTGCTGAAAATTATTTAACACATTAGTGTTATCTGTAGTCAATATGCAGACACAAGTGCTTAGATCGTTAGAAAGTCTAACTATCCAGACTAATTTAATTTTACAGGGATTTTCAAACTATTAAAAAGTGTACCAGAATTCTAAATTGTGTTTCTTACTAAAATATTTTACTTAGACAAAAATAAATATATATTAAACCATTATTTTTTATTTATTATCCTTATTTTTCCTTTGTTTAGCAATTTTTACTTCTTAATTTCCAATGTTAAGCTGTACGAACTGGTATTTTGTTTGGTTTTGTTTCTTTAAAATGTCTACTAACTCTGCAAAAAAGTTTTCACTGTCTTTGAGACACGGCATGATTAATTGCACATTTCTACTCCTTTATACCTAATGCTAATTGTCTGTAATATCATGTCAACATTTCTAAATTGTACCCTTAAATAAATTCAGCTAAATAACTAATCTTACCATTGAACATTCCTCATTCCCTACAGAAAAAGAAATAGGAAGAAAAGATCTCCAAACTCAGAAAATAACTATCGTGGAGTTACAGATGAAAAGTTAATTTTTTGAACAATTCAAGCAGAGGACAGAACATGCACTGGATTATCTTTTCCCACAACTTCAAAATTAGCTAACTCACATAAGCAGATTAAATCATGCATGCAGTTAATTTAAATTAATGATGAATGACTAATTATTAATCAATATCAGCATTACAACCTCTTCATCATAGTCAAGAGAGCCCTGGGACTGAACGGAGGAAACACAGAGCAGGAGCAGCAGGAGCAGTTTCATGGTGCTGGCTTCCTTGAGCAGCTCAGTGATCTTCTCTTTTCATCAGCTCTGACAGGCAGAGGTCTCCTCTTTCTTTTATATATGTGCAGCAGCACTTATTTCCAGCTTCACAGTGATAGGATCAGCCCTTCTGAGCAATCAGAGTTTCTCTGTTAATATTCAACTCTTCACTCTGTGCCTCAATACATCAGTTGTTGAGCAATTCCTCTGGACAACTCTTATCTTTGTGTCCCAGAGATCTCTGTTGATGCTGGCATCAGATACATGTTCGGATCCCTAAAAGAACCTCCTGCTCACATTACACAAAGTTACCATTTTCTCAAAAATCACAACTGTTTTAAAACACTTGAAAAGGTGAATGACCGAAGGGAAGAAATTATTAGAGGTCATGTTGTGATGGCTCCTTTTTATTTTTCTGCTGAAAATGTGAATGTTTCAGAAATATTGTATTAAATGTGAAGACAACTCACATCATACAGATTGCTAAATAGTTTGATGGTGCCCGATAGGTACGGAAATCTTTGGGTCTTTTAACATAAAAGTGGAAAAAAAAAAAAAAAGGTGTGTTATATTCATTACATTAATAAATGTGAATAAAAGCAATATTTTGATTTATTAAAGACCAGATGAATAATGTAAGCATAAGCCAATATTATTCTATTTATAGAGCCTTGTGAGATTGTAAATTAACTAAAATAATTAAATTTTACATATTAATTTACTGGTTTCCTTTTTTAATACAAAAATGACATATTTCAAATATTATTTAAACCATTTTAATAATATTTTAAGAGAATACAGCACGGAGTTACTTGAGATCATTGTGAAATACTCAAACATACTTTCTAATGTTTTATAGCATATCACTGCTCTCATATTAGCGGAGTTTTAACTTTTCAGTGTGTTTATCTCCTGTGATTTTCTCGGGCATTATAAATTACCATAATGGACTGAATTGAATTCAATGTGCCAAGTAGAAGCCAGCACACTTTTCTGAAGTCATTCATATCGATGTCTGGACCAATGAAGGGAGGCAAACTGTGGCCTGAGCTTCCATTTCAAAGGCTAACTTGATGGAGGAAAGGATTTTACGGGAAGCAAAATAAGAAGAGATAAAATTGCTTGGTTTAGGCCTTCTTCCTGTATTTGTGCTGTTGACAGAATTCTAGTAAACTTTGGAGATTCGCAAAATCTGAAAACTGTTTAACCTGACTGGTTTAATTATTAAACAGTTTGGCCCCAAATCGGCCATGGCTCAAGGAGCTAAAACTCCACTGAATTGGTGTGAGGACATCACCAACACTATTAGATTTGGAAGGACATAAACTTCTCCCTTCAGACATTAAAGAAATCTGTCTAAGGCCAAAACTGAAATCATTAACAAGTTGTTTCCACTTTTGGGTGCTAGCTAAGATGTTACCGTTGATTTTGGGAATATCCTAACCTTTAATACAGTTTTCCCACCATGTACCTCTGAGGGAAGTTCAGCCACCCTCACCTTACATATGGAAGGGACAGAGTCATCTTGATCTTTTGTCCAGGGCTTACGAGTAGCTTGTGGTACAGTGGAACTAAATCTAGGTCTCACTATTCCTGAGCTAGAAATTCAAATTATCACAGCTCAGTTCACACAAATCTTAATTAAGTATTAATAATATCAAGTGGTGTTTGTGCTAAATATGTTTTTAAACCATCAGTATGTTCTGCAGCAATTTATGGTGTCCTCCTTCAGGCACTGAGCCCTCTTTATCTCCTGATGAAGAGCCCTGGCTGTGTCGGTGCAGAGGCTGTCAGAGCCTGGATGACGAGGACTGGAACAGGAGCCACCGAGCCAACTGCAGAGCCCCAGCATGGGAAACCTCCAGGCTTATTCTGCCTTCATATGGGATTTCCCCTTCGAAACTCAGCCTTTGGCCCTCCCAGCTCCAGTACTTTTCATTGGCTTCCCCGGGAGAGTTGGGTGCTTGTGTCTCCCTGAGGATTCTCCATGAGCAACACGTGTACGGCACACCCCGGCAGGCTGGCGGCTGCGTGCCAAATGACCAGGTGCCTCAGGGCAGGGATCGTGTGAGCGTCCATCTGCTAAGGCAGGGCCTTGTCTGCACTGCAGAGGTTGTGCCTGGAGACTTTTATCAACAAAAGAGGTCCAAATTTGGAACGGCATACAGAGGAGTCTGTCCTGGCAAACATGCACGCATACAGAAAAGCATTTTGGCAGCAGAAGTTAATCTCCATTAGCACCTCGGTTATGAGATGTGATTTCCCTCTCATGCAGGCTGAGACATTATAGGGATTGAATAAAGCCTGATGAAGAGCTGAAACGATAGTTTAGCTTTCTTCTAAACAGAACAACCTATTTCTCTCCCTTCGTACCCCCTCCTCCAACTCATGGGGTTAATGAGAAGGTGTTCCCTTCTACTGTGGTGGTGACACAGCTGCTAGGAGCTGCGATAATCCTCCATGGGCCTGCTGGTGTTCCAGGACACCCCTCTGTACAGTATTTTTCTGCTAAAAAGGCCCTTACTGGCAGAGGCATGTGTGTGTTTTGAGGAGCGACTGTTTGCTCGCTGCCCTGGTGTTTGTTGTGCCAGCCACTGATGCAACGCTCTGTACACAAGCCCCATGCCCAGGTGAGTCACGATCAGCAGGACACGGCTCTCTCCAGAGCTCCGTGTATCCCCCAAAGAGGTCTTGGGGAACAGAACCTTCTTGGATTGCAATGAGCTACAGTGCTTCAATTTTAAAAATAGCTGTTGATTTAGAAACGTCCTTTTTAACCAGTAGTGTTGCAATCACATCATTCAATGAAAAGAATATTGTAAACTCAAATGTTCATCTCTGCTGAGAGGAACATCCTTTTTTATTTGCTTTTACTGGTAACAAATATTACTTCAAAGGTTTCTGGTAAGTGATAATGAATGCTATCTCCGTGTTCTGGGAGCAACATTAGTGAGTGGGCTATTCATTTTGGCTTTGATATAACAGTAAAAGTTCATCCAATTTTCTCACCACCTTCTACGAAACAGTGCTTGTAAAGAAATACATAGTTAGCTATTTCCAGAATTGCAGCTGTAGAAGTGTCTCATGCAATAACGCATCGAGAAGCCATACGTAACAAAGAAAATTAATGAAGTGCATATTATTATTAATATTACTGACATGATTTATTGATGTTCCAGGACCAAATTTCACCTTAGAATAAACCTTCTAGGGAAAAAAAAAAATAAAAAATTGTCCTCTAACTGGATTCTGAAATCTCCAAAATGATTAATTTGTCCACAGAATTTCTGAAGCATTACAAGGATACCAGGAGACAAGTTCAGATTATAAATTTCTGAGGGGGATGTTTATGTGTTAAAAAAAACCAGAAAACTACAGAAACTCCATAGTTTAGTAGCAAATGCTACTAAAAACAGTAATAACAATCACCGACAACTTTTCTTGCTAAATATAATTTTATTTTTATTTTTCTACCAGAGTGCATAATTCAAATTTGGTTTCCCTTTAAAAGGCAGTGGAAATAAGTCTGATTTCTTTCAATAGAAAATAGGGAGGAAACAACTCTACAGACAGCCAGAGATCACCCTTTGAACCATTTCCACACATCAAATCCACCAGTCAACTGAGTGATCAAGCAGGCTACTCTGGGTGCAACCTTAATAAAGAAAAAATAAACCTGTTTGCAATCCCTAGTCCTCCCCACGTTTCCTTTCAAATGTTGTGTACCTTCAGTCTAACCTCATCGGCCCCAGAGGATGTTGGAGACTTGCCCCATTTTGACACACCGCCCTGTGGAGTTTGCACTCTAGGTTGCATTTTAAGCAAGGACAGAGCTCCCCCTCCTCGACGTGCTGTGCTGGTCTTGATGGGAAGCTCTGGAATCCAGCAGGGATTGCCAGCCTCACCAGAGGGACTACCAAAATAGCCTGACATGTTCAACATGAAACCTGGCTGCCTTGGCTTGAAGCTGAGCTGGCAATAGTTCTGCACCATTACTGACACACGGTGCAGCTGGCATCTCTTACCCACTCTACCTAGAACAGGAGCTCAAAGCCACTTCAAGCATGTTTCCATCATTTTATCCTAAATTGCTAAATATAAACCACCAGTGCAGACACCAGAAGTGACCCACTGCAGAAAAAGACACTATCTTTGTGTCAAGCAGGCAAATTGTGTGGCAGAAATAATCCCAGCTGTCCTGTAGCTAATAAAGGCAGCAGGTTTGAAACAACTATGTTGTGCTGAATTACTTCTATGTCAGTTTTGTAAACTGCTGCCAGGTCAGGCATGCAGGCAATCAGAGGGACTGGTTTAGTAGTAGAGCATCATGATGCAAAAGATGAGTTTGTCAAAACCCAGCTACCGCTCAGGAGGACAAGACATCCTGGAATTAAGAGCAGATATGCGGAGAGAGCAGGTGCCTATTTGAAATTTGCACTGATGCATTTGGTTATTCTGCTCATGAACGGAAGGGGAATATCAGGCGGAGTATCAGGGTACGTTTGGAAGAGAATTCCAACCTCTGCCCTTTCACAGCTTTGCCATGGATTGCAGGGGCCAGCTCGTTCACACGCTTCACGCTCCGTGGAACCGAGCTAAAGGCACTCTTCCCAAAAGATCAGCTATAATGGCTAGCATCCAATATCACCACCACGGTTCAAAACCGTGTGGCTCTACCCTTGAAGAACGGACGGGGAAAGCGATACTCGACACCCTGATGGGGACGGGCCCGCTCCTGCCCAGCCCCTCAGCCTGGGCCGGCGCACGGCCCCACACCGCCCCCTGCCGGCCACAGCAGGCATTTCCCACTCCCGTCTCCCCGGTTGGGCCGGGCGCTCCCCGCCCTCCCGGTATGGCTCGGGCTGGGGCACCGCGGCGGGGTCATCGCGTCCCGCCCGCCGGACCGAGCAGGGCCGTGCCAGGGCCCGCGGCACAGGGCTGTGTCCAGAGGGCTCTTGAGCATCTCCAGTGAGACTGGAGACTCCACCACCTCTCTAGGCGCCGCTGCGCGAGCACCTGCACAGGCAAGATGCTCTTCAGGTAGAGCTCCCTGCGATCAGTTTCTGCCCACTGCCTCTCTCCTGTTGCTTGGCACCACCTGGCTTGACCACCGGGCAGAGCCTGGCTCCATTCTCCTGCCACCTCCCATTTAGATGTTTGTACACATTGATGAAGCGCCTCGCACTGCCCGCTCCGGCAGCTCCAGCGGGGCTCGAACCCGCGGTGCCCGAACACCGAGGAGAGGGGCTCGCCCAAGCCCCGCCCGTCTCCATCTTGCTCCATCACTTCCGGTGCGGCGCGGGAAGGCGCCGGAAGTGGCTCCATAGCGGCAGCGGCGGGGAGAGCTGGGCGGCGCCATGGCGGAGGTGAGGGACCGGGAGCGGCTCCGCACGTCCACTCTGTCGCGCCCTTGAGGCGCCCCGGGCGAGACCGCGGAACGGGGCTGGGTCAGTGGGGCGGGGCGGGTCGGGGCCGGGCGAAGGCCGCTGTGGGGACGGACCGTAGCGGCCCTTCCATCTCCGCGGCCGCCGCCCGCTTCAGGGAACAGCGAGGTGCCCACAGGGCGCGGCGGGTGCGGGTCGTGGGAGCGTGCGTGTCTGGAGCGGGAGCGAGAGGCGGGCAGGCTCTGACAGGCTTGTGCCGCATGCGGAGCCGGTGCTGGGGGCGAACGGCAGAGCAGGGGCAGCCCGTGCCGGGAGGGGGTTGCCCCAC
>VWZN01003841.1:82953-116147 GCA_013396955.1 Regulus satrapa | reverse complement strand
CTGCCCTGCCCTGCCCCGCTCTGCCCTGCCCCGCCCTGCCCCGCTATGCCCCGCTCTGGGGCGGCCTCGCCTCCTATGCTGGGTATCGTTCTGGGTCCCGCAATATCAGAAAAAGGTGTGAATGATATAGAGATGAACGGTCTAGAGGCACAGACAACCTTACGAGGGGTGGATCAGGCGGAGAGAAGAGAGTGAAGGGAAACGTCCTTTCAGTTTACAGCTCCCTCCCGAGGGGGAAGCAGAGGAGCAGGCGCTGGTCTCTGCAGTGACCGGGACAGGACCCGAGGGAGCGGCCTGAAGCCGTGTCAGAGGAGGTTTAGGTTGGATGGTACAAAAGGTTCTTGGCCCGGAGGGTGGCTGGGCGCTAGAGCGGGCTCCCGGGGAAGTGTCACAGCAGCAAGGCTGCAGGGTTCAGGGAACTCTGTTTGGACAGGGGGAGGCTCCCGGGGTGTCCAGGATGGACTCGGTGCTCCTGTGGGTCCCTTCCAAGAGAGCTCATTCTGTGACCGGGGGGAAGTGACAGCCACGGGGGAGCTGCTGACCCTGGGAGCCCCCGAGGGAAAGCTCAGCTTCTCTGTGAGGGGCTGGGGGTGCCGCTGTGGAGGAGGCACTGCTTTTACAGCTTGCAGGATCTTTGCTGTGGGGTGAATTCCGCGCACTCCTGAAAGCGTGTGGGGCTGTCGGGGTTGTAGAAGGAGCAAGGGCTGCTGCCCAGTGCAACGCCGTCAGCTGTTTTGCTACAGAAAAGCCTCTGTACAAAGTTACCTGCAGAAGCTTCTTCCCCATGGGGGGGACGTGGTGTGTGTTACCCACTGGGGGGTACCCGCTCCTCCCTTTGTGGTGTCAGCAGCCGCTCTTGGGGAGTGGGGATTAGCCATGTTAGCGTGGGAATTCATGATTGCCCCTGGGTTGTGTTACAGTGGTCGGTAAGGAAAACTTACAGGGTTGGGGTTTTTTTTCCTCCAGAATTAACATTTTTATTGCCTACGGTAAAAACAGGACTGGGAAGGACATGGGATAAAAGCTCTTGTACTCATGGTTTTGTCATGTAGATACCAGTGCAGAAAGCTTGATCGGAGTTTTCGGTTTGCTTCTCAAAGTCTTTTAAGCTTACAAGGAATACAGTTTTGAATAAATGCTGAAGCAAAACAACTAACATAATAAGTTCATTTTTTAGTTTTCAAGAAGATTAGCGTCTTCTGTGAAGTGAATGGTTGTCATATAACAGAACTGAGACTTGAAATTTCTGCTCAGTTCAGTTTACGTTTTGGTTTCTCATTTAAATCCGTTCAAACGTATTTAAATGCTCTTTTCTTCACTTCAGGAAGTGCAGAAGCATTCCGTGCACACCCTTGTGTTCAGGTCTTTGAAGAGAACCCATGACATGTTTGTAGCTGATAATGCCAAGCCAATCCCCTTGGATGAAGAAAGGTGGGTAGTGCCGCACTCAGTGGAGTTTTCAACTCTCTCAGTGATTGCTCGGGTCAGAAACTGAGATGTTTCTGTGCTGTCAGCACGGTACCCTTGAGGGGAGAGAGAGGCGGGGGCGGTAAGGGAGGCTGAGTGCGGCGCTGTCGCCTCACTCAGGGTGTGAGGGTGTGGGTTTAACGCGGCTCGCGCGCCTCTCCCCGCAGCCACAAGGTGAAGATGGCGGTGAAGCTGCGCACGGAGTACGGCTCGGTGCTGCACATGCCCACGCTCAAGGAGAACCTGAGGGAGAAAGGAGGCCCCGCCGCCGGGGATCCCTACGGGCACAAGCAGTACCCTGCCAGCCAAGGTGAGCGCGCCTGCCCTCGGTGCCGTGCGTGCCCTCTCTTCCCCGGCAGGCTCGCCCCTGGGAAGTCTGCACAGCGCACTCCGGCCTCGGCCCGCTGGGGCTGAATGCAGGCATCAGAAAAACCTCTTTTCGTTGGTGTTTTTCTTGTTAGGGTCCACGGGAGGTGAGGGATTCAGAAAAGGGGGAGGGCTTGTTTTGACAAAGGAGTTACCGTGTGCTGTGGATTTTTTTATGGTGATTGGTTGGTAAAAGGAGCAATTTTTGGTAATGTTAGCGTGGGGTGTACTTTGGTGTTAGAGTTGAGGCATGTATTTCTTACATTTGCCAGTTCATGATGATTAAGGACGTGCTCTTTTATTGACTTTTGCTTGTTCTGGCATTTTTGTGTGTTGTTTTATGTTGGGGGTTGGGGTTTTTGTTGTTTTAGTTTTGTTTCACGGTGCATTTACAGTCCTTTTGCTGTACAATGTTTAACCAGAAAACGCTTCATTTTAAATCTGTAGAGTTTTTTTTCAATATCTATTTTGTCATGTCATCAAAAATTAGGTAGATCCCATATGGAAATTTCTCTTCTAAAAATGCTGCCTTGTTTTACTTGAGGTAGTTGATATTCAGTTAATATTGAAATTCTGCCCAACGTGTTTTATTTGGAATTATTGTTAAAGTGAAACATCTTGATAGAGAATGAAAAAATCTTTTTAAGAAGAAAAGAACCTTTATAAATTCTGAGAACGCAACCAACTGACTAGATTACACTTCAGACATCCATGCTGTTTGTATACTTGAATCCTTTCCCATAATACCTGCTTCAAAGGCAGTATAAAGATTTTTCTCTTGAGTCCTCTTGATAACAGGTAGCTTCACCATTCAAATAAATTATTTTTTACAATTGCATTTTCTAAGATGGACAGAACCAGAACAAATTAAATGAATGAAAATGAGAAATGTCCAAGCACATTGGAGGCGGTTACTGGTTTAGTTTCTTCTGCTGTGTATGATCTGCTCTGTTTTGCTCCTGTAACAATTAATATAACACCCTCTTGCTCTTTAGGACAGGAAGTTGAATATATGGTAACTGGTACACACCCATACCCGTCTGGGCCTGGTAAGTAACATTTGGCAAGTGTTTGCATGGATTTTTTTGGGTTCCTCTATGAACAAGGTGTCCCTCATCCTAGCAGGAGCATCTCTTGGTGTGAATCCATACTTAACAGTGGTTGAACGTTGCCTGCTTTTCATCACCAGAGCAGAAAGGTGCAGGTTTCACCACCTTGCTGTGGGGAAGAGACTTGAGGCTGTGATAATTTTGGTGTCATTTGCTTTTGCCTGTGCTCGTAAGGGCTCTGTTTCTGTGTAGTTACAGTGGCATTGCCAATTGCCACCGTTACTGAGCTGTCCTGCTCTGTTCTTGTCACAGCTTAGTCTTAGCTGTTGGTCTTTCATCGTGCTGAAGTTTATTATGAGTACAGTGGAACATCTGTTGTCTTGATTTATAACTTAACAGATGTGAGTGTTCACATAGACCCTCAGCCATTAAAAAACAGGCTCGTAACTATGGGGACAGGAATTGCTCACAGTGTCTTCCTTAAGTTTAGTGTTCTTTTAATAGAATACTTCACATCGGGGTTGAAAATCAGATTTTTTTCTTTGCTGTTTATTGTTTTAACCTGAATATTTTGCCCAAATACTGAGCTGCTTGTCAACTGACAGGAGTTTGGTTAGGAAAATAAATAAAGTGGTGAGTTAAATTCACCAGTCTGCACAAAAACTATACTTTACGAAGAGTTTTAATTTTTTTTTAGGCAATATCTGCTGTTCTTGGGGTAAGGTTAAAAGTCTGAAGATGAGGCTTGAAATTCTCACTTCAGTAGGACTAAACCTCTTGTAGTTCTGGCACCACTGTGTGATGCCTAGCACTACAGAGGGATGGATTATGAATTGTGCTAAGGGGCCTAAGGTAGCAAATGCTTCACAAGATCATGTTTATTTCTGTGATATTTGGATTTTTATAGCAGTTAAAGCTGGGTATAAAGATGGATGCTGCTCCTAATTAGACCTTTTTGTTTGTTTGTCTGTTTCCACTGGGATACCGTTTTGTTTCTAGAAATTTTGTACTCACATATGTAGAAGATCAAGATAGAAAGTATTTGTGCCAAAATAAAACCTCAGTAGGTTTGAATTAGATGTGAAAACATTGTTGAAGGATGAGAGTTAATATTGCAGGTGCCTCAGGCCCTTGTTTGCAGGTCTATATGTTTGTGTAACACACTTTGGGGGTTCCTCTTTAAAGGAGTTGTCTTTGTTTCTCATGTGTTTTGTTTTGTCTTTTGGTTTTTTTTTAAGGGGTGGCTTTGACAGCAGATACCAAGGTGCAGAGGATGCCAAGTGAATCTGCAGCACAGTCCTTGGCTGTAGCACGTTTTCATTCCCAGTCCAGGTACTGCTGTGTTACCTCACTGGCACTGTTATCTGTGGGAATTCCAGGGCAAATCACAGAAGCTGGAGCTACCTGGAGTAATTCAGATATTCTTAAAGAAACTGCCCCTTTAGTGTGGACAAGCACTGTTTCTCTGTACAACTTCTTTTTTTTAATTGTCATGAGAGGCAGTGGGTAGGAGTTGGGACAAGGGAAATTTTGTTTAGTTGGAAGAGACAAATGAGAGGCTTTGTGGGTATCTGTGCCTTGGGGTGGTCAGGCCATGGACAGGATGCCAAGAGAGGTTGTGGACTCTGTCCTGAGAGGTGTCCAGCACTCGGCTGGGTGCAGCCCTGGCAGGGGAAGGTGGATTGCAGTTCATGAACCATTTTCACTCGCCCTAGGCTGGATGCAAACCGGACAGCTGCTGGTGTGGGTGACATTTACAGGCATGCTGGAATACCTGAGCGTTCACAGCCTCCTGGCATGACTGTGGTGAGTCTGTTACACTGCTCGTGTGAAAAGTACGTGGTGTTGGCCAAACTGCTTCTGGATCCACGTGTGTGTTGTGTGGAGATCTCCTGACTGAGTAAATTTAATCAGTATTGAGAAGGCAGAATGAGAAAGTTTTTGGCTTTGGCCAAAGAGGTAAGCTACAAACCAGAAGAGTAACCCTTCTTTTAACTTACAGGCCATGGTGGAAGGTGGTGGAAACAAAAATTCTGCATTAATGCCAAAGAAGGCTCCAACCATGCCCAAACCTCAGTGGCATCCACCTTGGAAACTGTACAGGGTAAGTTAGAAATTATATTACACAAACACACTTACGAAAGTAAACATGCCCACACAAATAAACTATGTGAGACCTCAAATCATAGTTTTTGTTCTCATTCACAAAAATGTGATGAAACATGATTCAAAAATGTGATCAAAAAGTGATCACAAGTAGGTTGCACACAGTCTCTCTTTGAACTCTTTTTTACTCTTGTAGCTGCCTTATGATAAACTTGGTGGGAGGTTTGCTGCATTGGTCAGAAATCTGAAGGCTAACCTTTAAACCAGTTTTTTGAAAAACACTGGGGGCTCCAAGGAGTGTATAGGTTTTTTAAATAGAGCATTGTTTGAACATGCTTGCTATTAAAATTGAGATAAATGCCTTTTGAAAGAAATGGCACCAAAATAAACTCATGAGAGACTTATGGTAAACAGACGGAAGATTGAAAAATGCCTCCTTGTTAGGAGCACTTTCTTTTCAAAAAGTACTGTCAATACAATTCAAGTCACTGGACATATCAACAGTTTTAGTGAAGATTTTTTTAATGAAGGTCAAAATCCTTGCTCAAAAAGTCAAAAGGCTGTTCAGACTGCTTGGAAATATAAGCATAGCTGGTACACCATGTGTGGAAATGTGGATTTAATCTATCTGTTGCTTTAGATCTACATTTCAGATGGTTTTCCTGAGGTTGGTTTGGAGTTGTTTATGAAAAGATGTGAAGTCAAAACAGGTCAAATGAGTTATTTCTTAGATTTCTCCCCAGAAAAGCCCATTTCTATTCCTACATTAGGAAGAAATCCAGACATTCATCTTAAAATCTTGTGTCCGTGGTCTCATGTGGTCAAAAAAGGCCACTTGAGCTTTCCAAAATATTTCTGCCTAAGAAGCTTTGTTGTGTTTTAAGTCTTTTGAAATGACCTGTATGACAATACATGAAACATGACATCCAGTGAAACCAGTTATGTGGTTTGATTTTAGCCGTCTGACTTTGAGAATTTAGAGAAACAGGCTGCTGAAGGCCAAGCATGTGTTGGCAGAGTATTTCTTGTGAAATCAGTCTGCATTATTTTGTTATTTAAAAGTGTCCAACTCTCATATTACCTGTTTTGGGGAAAATGAGGTGATGCTTTAAGAGGTTATTATATAGAAATGTGATTTAATAGCCAATATTTTTATAGTTATTCCTTGTATAAGCACTATACAGCAGCATAAAGGATCTGTGCTCAAATAGTCTTTCTCTGCAAAGCTTCAAGTGTTGAGCCACGGTGTTACAGACTCAAAGGACGTGAAAAAGTTGGTTATAGGAACAGGATCTTTACATATTGCAGCTTTCTCAAGTCTGGTGTACGTACATTTCTAGTTTTCTCTTTGTTCAACAGAAGTAGAAATTAAGCTGTCTTCAGAACTGATTTCACATTTGACTTTTCTTGGTAAATACTAGCAAGTTTCAGTGTTGGAGAAGGAAAATTACATCAAAAGGTATTGTATTATTTCTGATCTATAAATTTTTTTTGTTCTTTCTGAAGGTTATCAGTGGTCACCTGGGCTGGGTGAGATGTATTGCAGTAGAACCAGGAAATCAGTGGTTTGTTACTGGCTCTGCTGACAGAACCATAAAGGTAAGAGACTGGGAGAAATGGCTGACTAAGTTTGTAGGGTTTTGGTTTTTTTTTTTAATTTAAAAATGTTTCCAGCCCTTGGAAACAATTTCTTGTTTACTGTTTGCAGAATAATGAACTGCAGAACTTTTTTTTTTTCTTTTATTACCATGTCATAAAGGATTTATGGAGTAGCACTGGTTCTTTTCTTGAGATTTCATTTCTTACATGGTAGTATCTGGTGAGCAAGTGTTTATGTGACTGTATTTTTAACCTACACTGCAGCAGGATCAGGTACATCTGGGCTGTTTACCCAGACTCCTGTAGCTTTTTCCTGTCTACCTTAAAATACCTGTTTTGGTGCAGATTTGGGACCTTGCTAGTGGCAAATTGAAGTTGTCCTTGACGGGACACATCAGTACTGTCCGAGGGGTGATAGTAAGTGCAAGAAGTCCATACCTCTTTTCTTGTGGAGAAGACAAGCAAGTGAAATGCTGGGATCTTGAATACAATAAGGTAAGATGCAGTTTCTTTAATTGAAGAAATTGGTAGCAGCAAATACAGAAATTAAGCATTTAGAAGATTCTTTAAATTATTAATTTGTGTGATTTTTATTCATCTAGGTTATCAGACATTACCATGGTCATCTGAGTGCTGTCTATGGCTTAGACTTGCATCCAACAATAGATGTGCTGGTGACATGTAGCAGAGATTCAACAGCACGAGTAAGTGTGTAGCATTGTTGTGTTTTAACATTTTGATACGTGTATTTCAATATCCTCATTTGTAAAAATGAGCACTTAGCAAAATTACCATCAGTTTAGATGAAACACTAAAATGGTTTCTATGAGCATTGTCTTATGTTCTTGATAAAATTGGAACCCAAATGCACGAACATGCCATGTTACTTCAGGACAATGTTTTATGTCTTAATTTAGTAGGTAGATGACATAGTATAGGCAGGGATTGCTTAGTATTTAGAAGGTGGTATGGGACTATGGTGACTTAAATTATCCATGTGCCTGGAAGTTCACTGGCAGATTCCTGCTCTCCTTGAAATTTGCCAGCTGGGGCAGTTTGAGAAATGGTTGGGTGAAAAATGTCACCTAAATACCATTGTTTAATCTGTAGGACAATGGCAAGGAAATTATGTAATCAATGGCAGTGTCTAGAATACATTGAATGTGCACCTGTTACTGACCTCTGACATATTTGCTGTGAATTCATAGATTTGGGATGTAAGGACAAAGGCCAGTGTGCACACACTGTCAGGACACACGAATGCAGTAGCAACTGTGAAGTGCCAAGCTGCAGAACCACAAATTATTACAGGTATGGTAGGCGTGGTTTCATGAGAAACATGATGAATGTGTTTGTTCAGTAATGGTGTGATGTTCATAATGTTATCTTGTTGAATTCGCTCAAATCTTGCACTATTTGNTGAATGTGTTTGTTCAGTAATGGTGTGATGTTATCATAATGTTAGCTTGTTGAATTTGCTCAAATCTTGTACTAGTTTCTGTTGGAAATGGGCCATGCCATGGCTGTTGCATACTATTAGTGGTATGTTTAAGCAAATGTGGCTGTGCATTGTTTGAATACATTTCTACACTTCCTTTTTTTTCTGGTGTTTTCATTTGTGTTATAATATGTATCGAGACTTGCATTTCCTGTGATATTTCAATTCTCCCCATTTCAGTTAAGGAGTGTCCAGTACTGTAGTTGTGTTAATCTTCTTTCCCATTATGTCAAAATCCAGCTTTACAGTGTAGCTTCTTAGTTCTTGGATTTAACACTGAGTAAAAATACTTTTGCAACTGGCATCTTCTTCATCCAAAGCGGCATTAGCACAATATTTTTCATGTTATTTTGGCTACCTTAGCAAAGTAATGATTATGATAAAATCAAGGTGATGGTTTCTACTGTATTTTTAAATTTTTTTCCCTCATTGTAGGCAGTCATGATACTACCATACGGCTCTGGGATTTGGTGGCAGGAAAAACTCGTGTTACTTTAACAAACCACAAGAAATCTGTGAGAGCAGTAGTGCTACATCCAAGACAGTAAGTTTTCCTTGTTCTGTTACACTTCCACAGTTCTTTGAGAATTGAAGAGAGCCAATGTGAGTGATGGTCTAGAATGGTGGAGGATAATAATGTGAGAAACGAATGCACTTAGGATGATACAAAAATGTACATATCAATTACCAGATACATTTACTGCACTGATTGTGCTTCCCTAGTATTAGTGTTGGTGTACAATAGCAATCCTGAGAATGCCTTGTATCCATCCCAGAGCTACTTATGTGTGTGCCTTTCATTCAGTCCTTAAAACTCTGTGATACTGTGNCAGAGCTACTTATGTGTGTGCCTTAAAACTCTGTGATACTGTGCTCCTAAGGTTTATAATAAATACATAACTGGTTGTCAGCAGGAATTGCAGTAGTTCTGTAATGTCCCATTGCACACGTGAGTAATGCTAAAGGAGACAGTGGTTAATAGAATGGCCTTTGTTTTGAGTGTGTGGTTCACTGCACAAGACATTTCAATCTAACTGGCCTTAAAAATAAACTTACTGTGAGAATTGAAGCTTTGAAGCAGATGTAATTATATGTCCTGTTAGCTATAGCTATAGAAAAAACCCTCTAGTTTTACTTACATTCAGAAAAAAAAGGAGTAATTCAGGTTTCAGCTTCGTCAATTACACTGTTTTGAAAATAGACTTGAAGTGTTCTTGTCAAACAGTAGCACCTGTCAGCCTGTAGTCAGTGTTTCTGGTTTTATTAATGTTCTGGTATTTTCTCAGGATGCTTACCTTTTTATTTGTGGTATCTTTTAAATAGACAGCAAATTCCCTGGACATTGTGGCAAATTAAAGTGTTCCTACAGGCTTTTCTATGTGCTACCCAAATAACCGTGTAACTGCTTGCACATCTTAGAATGAAGAAAATTTTTAATTTGGGGTAACTCAGTGGAAGAAGTTATCTTTCTTAGTTACATTTTTGCAGCTCTTTTTCCTTGCTTATGTAATTTTGGAAGACTAGCCATTAGCCTGTGCTTGGGTTTTATTGTCTTTCTTTTCCTGTTACCTTTGCTGATGATGCCCTTATACCTGGAAATGTGCCAGAATAGCAACTGAGGAGAACTTAATGTGCATTTTGAATATTTGTTTGCATATTAAATCCTACGACATATAGGATGTTATAGTTTTTGTTTATGAAGCAGAAATAAAAGAGTAGGAGTAGGTGTAATTCATGATTTCTTGAAGTTGCTTAATTTCATGTGAAAGTAAACATGTCAGGAAAGCAGATTTAATATTAAGTTATTTTACAGCTAGCATTTAGTTTTAATGAAGGACATTTGCTCTCACTACAGCTCTTTTGAGCTTTAATATACTGTGTTTATTTTCTTTCAGTTACACATTTGCCTCTGGTTCTCCAGATAATATTAAGCAGTGGAAATTCCCAGATGGAAACTTCATTCAGAACCTCTCTGGTCACAATGCTATTATAAACACACTGGCTGTAAATTCCGATGGTGTTCTGGTCTCAGGAGGTAAAAATGACAAACACACACTCCCCTCCTCTGCCCCGTGTCCCTGTGGCTGCAGGTCCTTAGGCAGACATGCTCACGGTGCCAGCCTGCTGCAGGGCACCATTTCATTCTCTAGTGAGTAGCTCAGAAACCCCTCTCATGGATGTTCCTGAGCTGCATGCAAATAAAATAAATTCAAAGGACTTCCAGGGTGCTGCATGGAAGAGGTTTCCTCTTCTCAGCTGGCTGCTGCTGCAGGGCTCCAGAGTTCATCCCTGATGGTCTGCTGGTCATTTGTGGCTCCTCTGCAGTTAGCTGCATGCTGGTGCAGTGAGACTGGATAGAGGATATGGAAGCATCTTGCTGAAGCCAGTTGGGAATAAGGCACTTGGTTCCATGTCCCCTTGGTCCTGTAGGCTAGGGATGTGTAGGAAAATGGAAAGCAGGAATTGGGAAACAGCCAATTACATTGTCACCTCACTCTGGTTATGTTTCCAACTATGTGTAAAAGGGGCCCTTGGTTTTAAAATTTGGATAAAGCTGTATTTGACAAGTGGCTCATCCCCAGTAAAACCAAGAGCTTCACAAAATACTGGAATGGACTTACATGGCATTATTATTATTTGAAGACACTTTCAGAATATTCAGGTAAGAGTTTTTTATGTTAGTAGTGGATCAGTCTTATAAAACACCTTCTCCACATAAAAAAAAAACCCACCTATTCTTATCATTTTAATGATATCAGTTGTGACTTTTTGATTTGAGTTTCCTTTCTCCCCTTTACGTCCTCACGCTATCTACAGCAGCTTCAGAGAAGGTGATGCTGAATTAAAAGAACTTGATTTTATCTTGGAGTTTTCTACTGTAGAAACACCCTTCTTGAAGAATCTGGATTTCTTGTCCAGCTGGCATCTGTGGAGAAATTTAATTGTTAATGGATCTGTTTTGGCTAGATAATGCTTTTGAAGGGTACTGGGTTTTGTAAAGGAAAAATTTTCTTGAGATTGTCCTTCTGAATAGAGTTCAGATTGCTGTGAATGCCCTGTAGCTGATCCCAGTAGCAGAAGTACTGCTGTAGTAGTTTGTAATTCTTGCTGTAGTAGCAAAACTGGCAGTAGTTTAAACTGGATTTGGAATACAATCTCTGCAAACATTAAACTTACTTTGTATTAAGTGAGAGTCCTTTAATGTCATTAATCTCTTTGGGAGGAAGATGCCTCTTAATTCAGCTTCAGTGGAGCTGTTGAACAGGGAGCTTGACACTGGGAATGCCAGTCCTTACTGTGCCTCCAAAGCAACTCGCTGCAGTTGCCCTGTGATGCAGTGTATCATCTTTGATGAAAATCTGGATGAGATTCTGAGGAAGGAAAGCAGCAGAAAGCAGGAAAACTTAGAGCGTGTACTGAGCTATTCTACACCAATGTGTTGTGTGATGTATTCCTGATGTGTTTGCTGGTTGTTCCTGATGCTGTTTGTAGAAAACAGAGAGAAATTAACTGGTCAAAATACTAAGTTAGTTTGTTTGTTTGTTTTTTGTAGCTGATAATGGTACTATGCACCTTTGGGACTGGAGAACTGGATACAATTTCCAGAGAGTCCATGCAGCTGTACAGCCGGGTTCTTTGGACAGTGAATCAGGAATATTTGCCTGTGTTTTTGACCAGTCAGAAAGCAGATTGCTAACGGCTGAAGCTGATAAAACCATAAAAGTGTACAAAGAAGATGATACTGCGGTATGTCAAAGTGTCTTTTTTAAGTATTTTCATAAAATTAAAAACAAAATTCAGACAACTATAACACATGTCAGTAGGGGACATGTTCAGACTTACGTAATCCATTTTGTTGAAGTTTGAAATACCTCTGGAATAGCATTAGCAGGACAGTAGCTAATTTCTGCATTCCTAATTATTGTTATATTCTGTAGTACAAATAAGTGTCGGGTCTGTGAACTCTTCTGAAGGCCTTTGTGGTGAGAGATTGGAGAAATCTGAATACAATAATGTGCGTCGGGTTTTGAACCCAGTGGGGAACTGTGTTGGGTTGTTGTGATAAAAACATGGGAATCAGCAAAAGGATTGCACTTTAATGGTTTGTTTTACTTGTTTATGTGATCTGGATTAATTATTGGCCTTGACAGTTTTTAGAATTTAGAGTGAAGAGCTTATTTTCAAACTTATTCTAAAATCTGAATTAATTTACCAGTGGAGAAGACAACAGATGACTGTGTAGTTTATCAGTGTATGTCTTCAATGTAAAGAATATAATAATTTTTATTAAACATTAGAATTTTGTGCTGAATTAGACTTGGAGTAACTCTTAGATACAAAGAATCAGAAATTTTTATCCATTTTGAAGTTGGGCAGAATACACTCCATGACATCTGCTGATCCTGATGTAGATATGTCTGGAAGGCCTGTCACTGGCAACTCCTGTTCCTGACCTTTGATAAGGACAGTGTTGTTTTGGAAATGCCACTGGCAATCTCATCATTTTCCTTGTTGGGAAAAAAAAAGACAAGAACAGAACAAGCACTGCTGTGTATTTCAGACAGTGAGCTGATAGCATATTTAATTTGGGTAAATTAATTACATTGCAGACTATGTATTAATAATGCTACGTATATACTTTAAAGTAGTATTTTAAACCAAACCTTATTTATAGGTGAGTTTCAAGTTTAAAATAATCCTCATGAGATTATTTTTTTTCTCTTTAGACTGAAGAAACCCATCCTGTCAGCTGGAAACCAGAAATTATCAAGAGGAAACGATTTTAGTGCGGCAAAATGCTACTTCTGTAATTTTGTTTTGGCTTTTCTGAGAGCATTCAATCACATTTTGCTCTGCCTAGAACAGCAGAGCAAGAAGTCAGCTAAGTCATTGCTATTTCAACATGTTTTGTAATAAATTTTATTTCTCTTTCCTTTTGTCTTTTTTTGTTGCGATTCCAGCAAACCAGTTGGAATTAACTTAACTTCGTGAAGCATGCATGGTTCATGAAAAAGATAGGTGTGCAGGTGGTTATTTTTTTAGATTTACACTCAATAGATTCTTATAAAAATATTTTAATGAGCTAGGTTGTCTGAAACACCTTTGCTTGACCTCAAAAATTAATTGCAAATTTATGCATAGAAGTCACCTTCTGGAAGTTCCCTGGGGACACTTTCAGATTTTAGACCAATATTGTTTATTGTACATAGGCTAAGTCTGTACTAAATTAGAGTTACAGAGTAATTTAGAAACAAGCAGGACAGCACAATAATAAGGTAGTTTGCTTTGTAAACACAGCTGCTGAGCATTGCTGGTGCTGCATTATTGAATGAAATGGATCTTCAAAGTCTATCTTTCCCCAGGAAAGCTTTCAAATGGAAGCACTGATCTTCATTGATGTTATTTCAGAGTGAGTCTTCTGCAGCAAGGACCACTGTCAAACCGTTTTGTTCACAGGATCAGTTGACTTTCTTTGTAGATGAACTGTTTTTTCCAGTTATCTAAAGCATATATGACAGTAGAGTGTATGAACTTTTAAAACTTGGCTCAAGGAGAAGCTCTTAAGTAATTTAAGCCTTATTTTACAGGTTGCTGTCTTCCCATAATCTTAGGAAGGAGTTAAGAATAAACCGGTTTTGAAAGATAGTTTGTACTTCTGAAGGGACAAACTTCAAACTTCCTTGGCTCTACAAATAGTCACAGAACAAGCAGTAAATGTGTAAACATCCTTGCTACTGCTTATCTGTGTAGTCTGTGCTGCTCTAAAATACTTTCTCTTCACAGGGCAGTGGAGAAAATCATTGTCATCTGGCCATTCCCTTATGGGCAACTTTGCTAGCAGTGTTAATAGCTGCATTGGCAAGGTTTATGCTGGGTACATGCTGAGAATTAATCTGGGGCCTCACTGATATCAAGCATTGATATCAAGCAATTCACAATAATTATTTCTATTCTCTACTAGTTGGACTTCTTTCAAAGCTAGGATTTATGTTAGAGAAATGAATTGTTTGCGATGTAATTTACAAAAAGCTGGTAAAACTAAGTGTTGTTTATATTAAGACAATTTCTGTCTTTTTTATGATGCATAGGAGTTCTTGTATTTATAATCTGAATGTTTGGCAGCGTCATTTTAAGGGAGTCCATGCTGCATAAATAACTGAATTTTAGTTTACAGCCACTGTCGGAAGCAACTTCACAGAATAGGAAGGTGAATATTTGGTTTTATTTGAGTGGTAATTTGAATTTTTCTGGATCTTGATTACAGTTCATGTTACCTAATATAACAGATTGTGGCTTATGCATGTAGTATACTGCTACTAATGCTTCATTCCAGAAATCAATGAATCCTTGGTGTTATACAGAATTTTGCTGCTCACAGCAAAATCCTCTTTAAGAAAGCAGAATGGAGAGAAACAGCTTCCTTGAAAAAAGATGGAATTGTTGAGGATTTTTTTTGTTTCGTTTTGTTTTGGGGTTTTTTTAAGAAGTGGGGTTTTTTTATAGTTTGGAATGAGGAAGGAGAAATTACAGCTCTAGCTATGGGCCACAGTTCTAGCACATTTTTTCTGTACTGGCACTTTGCTTTAGAAACTGCATTTATTTTACTCTATCATTTTGAAGAGAGATCAGAAAGTCTTCTTAACCTGTGTTTCTTCTCTGGACTTTTGCAGGAATCTGCTATCTTGGGGCAGTGGTTACCAGAGCATTTATTTTTTTTGTACCCTCAGTAAAGATTTTTTGTTTATACGTTAGAGGCCCTGCACTATTATTTTGGATAATATGTTTCCTTTTTGGCCCTAGGATAGGGTGCCCCAGTTCTAAGTGTGATTTTTTTTTTTAAAGTATATTCTTGAACATTTGATTTACTTTTCCTTTGCAGTATTTTTTTCTTCCCCTTGACAGTAATGTGAATATCATCAAATGTTCTTGTGTAAGTATTATTTATGGGGCATCAATATTACCAGGTTTCATCAGAGTACCTCTCAGTGCTGAGTAAGCCTGGATAGTCTCTTGTGACACACGTGGGCCTGGTCGTGTGGGGTGCACTGTGACATTAGATTTGTCCATAAGGTGAGGCAAAAGAGGAGGATCTGCTCTGCTGGATGGATTTTTCCATGCTTCTGGAATGGGTCACAACGCAATGTCTGTTGAAATAATCTTGAATGGGAATCTAATTGCAGATAATAATAATTGTCCTTAATTTCATAAAATTTGATGTTGTCTTCTGTATAGGATCAAATAATTTCTACCACGAACCCCGAGATTTGTTTTATACTGTGTATAAAATTGCAGAGAAGTAAGAAAACGGGTTTTGTTTGTAACATAAAGTGTAACTGCTAAAAGTGATGAATTTTTCAGATCACTCTTTGCTTATCCTGAAGCATACAGTGTAAGCTGTGCAGCTGCAGCACTGTTGTGTTGCTGGCATGATGAGGGTTGTGCAGAACAAAACGTGTTTGGCAACTGAAAGGCTTCCAGAAACAAGTCTCTAATAGCTCTTCTTTTTAGTTTTGTTGGGTTGGAATTAAAGTGCTATACCTGATGTAAGCGACAGCAATTTAGCAATCAATAAAACCTTCCATACAATATGAATTCATGTCTTTCTTCCATTATGGTTTTTACAGTAAAAAGAACAAAAAAAAACCAATGTATTGAAGTGAGAGCAATTTAGTATTGACATGGACTGTTTCCCATAGCAGAGTAACAGAATGTAACTGCTTTGCTTCTGTAAACACTTCACATGAAGTTTTCCTAGACTTGCTTATCTTGAAAAATAAAGTTAATCAGCAGTCATGCAGTATTGTAATCTCATCTACAATGCATCAGAAACTTGAAGAATATCAACATTAGTACTCATAAATATTGATGTTGCAAAATTATTTTGAGAGATTTGCAAGCAAAAGAACCAAATCTAACCAAGAGAATTTGTCTTTTATTTGTCTTTTATCTGTCTTTATGTATTCTATCTACCAATTACTGTAAAGCAGATAAAGATGTAAAACTCTGATGGGAACTGTGGAGTTTCTAGATGTGAACTTGTTTGGGGTTTGTTTTTTTTCCAAGTATTCTCTTGAAAATCTTTACAGTATTTTTTCTTGAGGGATTTGCAGTGTTATCCTTTAGGTGTTACCATCTTCCTGTTGTTCCTTGTCTTGAATCTGTGTGGGATAAGCTTTGTGACATTTACTTGTGTGCTTAAGTCAGTAACATGTTAACTTCTTTCAGGTGCTTGTTAGCACCAGGGCTCTGTTAAGCTTTCTTTAGGGTTTTTGTTTGAATATAATGATTACACAAGCCCCAAACTTGTATCTAAAGCATGGATTCATTGGAGGCATGCATCTACAAAGTAGACCTCAGCAGTAAAATAATTGAGCTAAGTGTTTAAGTCCTTGCAAGGAAGGTTGAAATCACTGACAAGAAAACTGTAGTTGAAAATGCTTGGGAAATTTGTATTGTGTTGGGTTGGTTTTTTTCTTTCCTCAAAAAACCTGCACACCTTACTGTAGTGTTTGAGAAGTGCAGGTAATGTGGGAAATGCCCATTTCTGCCAACACGGTTTGTTGCAACCTTTGCTTTATTTTTTTAGGGAGAACATGTCTTAGCCAAGACGTGTCAATTTAACTCTTTCTGCTCCAGTAACAATTCTTGAGATTTTAGATGGTGCAAATGCCTTTTTTTTTTTCCCAGCTGATGCATCACTAAGAGAAGGGATTGAAGGGTTAAATCCTTCAGAGCAAGGGAGAGTCAATGCAGCATCAATGTGAATTATGAGTACCAAGGGCTACACGTAGAGAAAAATCAGACTTCCCAGGAGCCAGATAAGAAAACTGTAATTAACTGAAACCTCTCAGGGAGGGGAAAAGGATAGTGGAAGAATTAAGACTAAAGGAGACTAGAGCTATTATGTCTGAAAGGAAATATTTGAAAACTTGCTACATTTACTTGGAAGGCTGGAGTAGAGGAGGCATTTCTGGATTGGATGAGTATAAATGGAAGAACAGAGGTGCAATAATGTGTTAATGTGGATGCAGCCAATGGTGAAAATGAAAATGTGGGCACCTTAATGCAAAACAATATTTTTACAGCAAGCTATAAATTTTTGTTTTTTTTGGTTTTTTTAACTGGGAAAGGACACTACAAATCATAACATGACTTAAGTATTTCCAAGTAAGTTCCCTTGACAAGCAAACTTCCTGCACTGACAACTAGAGATCTGCTCTCAGTAAAGCAGCAGTGTAGATTATGAATATAAAAATTCCATACCAAATTTGAGCTTGTCTTCAGCTGCCAGATGAGTCACATTTCATGTCCTATATTAATTCTTTCCTGCTGATTCAATTTCTTTTCTTCCTGTGCAACATGTTAATATGCATGTTTCTTTTATAGAAAGCTTGGCAGTGCAAGCTGACCAGAATCTATCAATTCTGTTAATGTCTTTGTTCTATTTGGAACTGAAAATCCCGGTGAAGAAGTTCTCTAAAGTGTTGCTCTAAATCAAACTTTACCAGGAAATTCGAAAGTAACTAGCAATCAATCACAGTACCTAAATGAAAGCATAGATGAAATTGCTGCTTACATAAATTAATGCAGTAAAGTGCAGTTTATTTGTCTTCCCGGGAAAACCTGATTGATTATTTATGGTTTTATGATTTTTTTTTGTTAGATTTTGTTTGTTTTGTTTGTTTTTAATGTGTAGGTGAGGTTGTAAATGTCCTTTAATTATATATGAGGAAAGAAAACTGCTCCTGGTGTTTCTGCAGTTTTAGTTGTCATGCCGTTGCCAGTTCAGTGATGCTGTTTTTCTGGAGTTAAAAAAGAAAAACTGCTTAAAATGACAAAGTGAGTTTCAAAGATGCACAGGCTGAAGAGAAGGTCCACACTCACTTCCTGTAATGTAACCCTGTGGCAGTGCAATTTTAGTTTTGTATTCTCTCACGTGTTTCAATTTCTCAGTTTTTGTTTTTGGGAAACTTTTAACGGCGAAAACACTGCTTAAAAATTGGAAGCTATCTCTAGCCTGTATCTCTAGCCTAATTAATCAGGATCTGGTAACTCCTTTCTTTTTCTCCTTTTCCCCAAACTTGTCCTGGCCTTCTTCCATCAACAACATCCCTGAGGAGCCTGCGAGATCCTCAGCTGTTCTGCAGAGCTTCATGTTGTGCAGGTGCAGCGTGCAGTGCTATCGATTGCTTTCCCGTGTCCCTGTGTGGTTCAGCCTTTCTGCTTCAAACACTGGCAGAATGATGCAGTGGGAGTGTTTTGTGGTGGGAAGTTGTTCTTGGAGACAGAAAATACTGACTGGATAACCTGATGTTGATAGATGGTTGTTCTGCCTCCATCCTCCCAGTTCCTCTCACCCTACTTGATTTTTCTTGGGAAATCATAGTAATACAGCACACTGTGTATAAGATGCAGCAGCGGTTGTTAACAATGCCCCACACTGGTTTTAATACCGAAATCTGACAGTTTTCACATCCTTGACAGAAAATAGTCAAGTGGTAAAGCCTGAGATTGAATGAGACACCCACAAAGGAAACCTAAACCAAAGTGAGGAAGATGTTCAAGTAAATCACGTCTGGGGTTTGGTTTTTTTTCTCTTCTTTAACATGCTCAGCTCAGCAGTGTGCCCAGTAATAGTTGTTAAACCTCAGCATTCCACTAAGAAACATTCAGGTCAGCCTGGGAATATTCTGGTGAGGAACACTAAAATCTCTGTGAGTGAAAAGCTGTCCTTGTGATAAGAAAATGTCTAGCTTTCTGCTGTTTCTTCATTTCTTAAACCCCATAAATAGTTGCTATGAATAGTAAACAGTTCTAGTATTGCAGGTAATAAAGACCTTTAAATTTAAATATTCTAGAACATAAAAGTCTCATGATAACCCGGTATCTATAGAGAACTAAAAAATCACAGACAATGAGCCATTAACAATAATGGTCATAAATGTCTGTGTGCTGTTCTGTAAGTGTGTGCCTTACACCCTGCTTACACTGCAGCAGTTAATTTGAAACAGCTCTGGTGATAACTGATACCTGTGTGGAGAGGTGTGTTGGATGTGACAAACAAGGCTGGTGATTTTCTGCAGGACACACCTCACAGTTAACCACTAGGAGCCAGCATGTTTTAAAATAACACGGCTGTTGTCACTCCTACCTCAGGGCAGCACTGTGTTTTCACACCGTTTTCCTTGCTTTAAGACATGTCAGTTCTCACTTTGTTTAACATGGTGCTTTTGTCTAGTGTAGACAGGACCAAAGTAGTATGTGGTTGAATTTAGAAATGTTCCTGTATAAAGAATACACTTTGCTCATGCTCTTCCCTTTTTTAGACATTTTTTTTTTTAAGGTTTCTCTGTATGTTCTCACATGCAGTTCATGTGCAGTCACTTCTCCCTTTCAGTAGAAGGGGAACATAATTTGTATTGAGCAAGTGAGAATAAAGGTAATGTTCCCTGAGGAAACCTTACCTTGGAGAAAATTAAAATGTATTAGCCTCACATTTTGATGACAAGTAGTTATAGTCAGGTAACCCTCTTGCAAAAATGCAGTTGATTCTCAGTTTTTAAAATTAATTTTCAGTGCTTTTAGTTTTCCTTAGGCTGCTGTAATTTCCCCGTGCTGAGGCTGATTAGTGGTCAGCATGGTGACATGCTGCTCTCCTCCCTCCTGCCTGTCCCCCCAACCCAGAGCTCTGCCCCTCCTTCCGCTCCTACCAAAAGCCTCTTTGTCCCTGTTGGCTCATGAGCAGAATAAAAAATAATAATCTGCTGTTTCCCTCCTGAGCACCAGAGACCATCAGAGAAGGGAGTGTATTATAGGGGACAAAGAAATGGGTTTCTTTTTTTCCCCTTGATGCCTAGAGGTTAGAAAGGGATCACCTGCTAGAAGCACTGCAGTTGTGTTTATAGGGTCTTCTAAAATTCACTGTGGAGTTTGTAGAGACTCTAAAGCTGCTTTGATGACAACTTTGTTGTTTCTCCTGTCTGAAAGCATCACAACAATAAAAATAATGGTTGTGTTCTATAATTTGCCACAATGGTGCACTGAGAACAGAGTTGCATTTTTCACGTTTTCCTACAAATATTTTTGGGGTTTTGTTGTTGTTGTTTTGGTTGTTTTTTGTTTGCTTTTTTTTTTTTTCTTTTTTTCCATTTGAAATGGGACTGAGAAGCATCACTGATTCACTCCATTGGATTTTTAAATTTTGTTTGGCAAGGTCAATGCAATTTGGGAAACAGAAATTCTACAGCTGCTTTGCTCATTGCCTCCCTGCAGTGATCATTGTCCCTGACCAATATACAGCCTGAGCAGTAACTAAGCATAGCACAGAAATGGATCCTGCCCCATGGTGCTGTGCTTAGTTCCTCTTCAGGGGCTGGACAGATGTAGTTACTTGCAAAGCTTGTTTCTTAGAAATCTCAGCAGTTGCTAGGATGGTTTTGCATCCAGGCCCTTGCTCCAAATATTAGTATTGAAGCATTTTTGCTACTAAAAACCAAAATGTTTCCTACAGGGCTCAAGGTGGTGTAAGTCTACCAGCCCTGGGGGCCATGTCCCACTTGGGAGGTTTTCTCCCAGGTGCTGAGGTAGATCCAGCCTGTGCTGCTCCTTACATGTCCCACCTCTTGCCACCCTTTCCTATGAACTAGTGGCAGTGACAGCAGCTTTAGTAGGGCAGCATCAACTATTTGGAAATGTGCCCAGCTCTTTGGGCTGTTTGCTTCTTGATCATCCATCCCTGCCAACACACACTCCCAAAACCTGCCCATGCAAACCCCCACACAACCATCTACTTTTCCCACTGGGTATTAAGCTCAGAGAAAATAAAGCATATGCACACTCCTGAGGAAATAAATGTTGGGAAGCTAAATCTGCAGTTTCTATTTCACTTTTTTTTCTCCTTTTAAATCAAGACGTGAGTGTTGTGATATGCACTCCGTGTGTATGCTGATCCTTGCTGTTGCATCCCATAACAGGAGGAGGGAGAGGAAGTGGTGTTGTATTTGCTCTGCTCTGAAGTCGTCTTTGTCTTGCCAAAATTTCTTCTTTGGCATTTTTTCCATATCTGGCTCATTGAAGCCATGCATTTGTTTTCCATTAGTTGCCTCAGTTAATATGATGAGTTTCTTTATTGTTATTTTTAAACGCTGTATTTTAAATGAAAAAGACACTCATTCAATGGCCTGATAAACTGGTGTTATTTGCTGTCTTTTCCTCATGTCCTTCTTTTTCTCTTTGAGTCAGGTCCCTGGAGGTACCAGTAACAAGATGGTGAAAAGAGCAAGGTGTGGTTAAGAAGCACTAACATTTTTGATATATCTGTCTTGGCTTGTTGATTGACTCACTTTCCATCTATCTATTTTCCACATCTGCTCTGGACTTTTTCTCCTTTGACAGAAGGAAGTAGAAATAAAAGGTTCACAAGAGAATAAGTATTGAGAAGCATCACTGAAGTAAGATTTTTCATGTGTTTTTTGTGTCCTATAAACCCACCACAGAAGTAGGGCCATAGGATCAAACCTCCCAAACTCCATACTGTAAAGCTTCCTCTATCAAGCCCCTGATTTTTCCTCTTTTCCCTTAGTAAAGATTTAAGCCAACAGATAAGTCTTGAGTCTTGCCTCATCCACCAAAGGTAAATAAATCCGCTCAGCACACACTGGCAGAGAAATTTAAAAGTCACGTTGTCCTCATGATTGCATTTTCTAAGATGTCTTTTCTCTGCCAGCACTTTTGGCCACAAGCCTTCAGCTAATTCTGCAGTCACACTTGTGCCCTGAATCTGTACTAGGCATAGCAGGGGAGGTGATTTCTACCACACTGAGCGGTTTCATATTTCAAAGTATAATCACAATCAGTAAATATTTATTGGGGTGAGATGGGCAAAAGAGACGATGCTGGGCATTTTGAGATGGGGTGTTTCAATTAATTCTAAAATGTTCTAACTGCATTAATGTACTGCTTCTTTCTTTCATGTCCTTTCCTCAGAAAGTGATGAACCAAGGGATCAATATTTGTTCTGTCTAAACACCTGATTAAAATTCCAGTTTGAACCATTTTCTTTTTTTTTTTTCNTCTCAGAGGCACCAGGCCCGGGGCCAGCCCCAGCATCTTTTTCAGACAGATTACACATCCCTCTCTCCAGTTTTTTTTTTTTTTTTTTTTTTTTTTTTTTTTTTTTTTTTTTTTTCCTTTCTTCTTCAAAGAGGGAAAAAAAAACCCAGGCTGAGATATTAACTGAAGAGTTTTGTCTTCTAACAGAGAGGTCAAAAAATGTGAAGTGGCTTCTGAACTTGGGCATACAAAAGCTCCCTGCACTGAATGGCTGCTTTAGATGTAGGTTTTGAAGAGGGAATTGCTGCACTATGGTGAGGCTTTTAAATACATTAATTGATGGGCAGAGGGAAAGCCAGGCATGAGTTCACAGAGGAGTAATCTAGTAGGAAATCAAAGTCTCCCGAGAGAGAATTTTAACACTTTTTATCTTCCCCCCAAAGGTATTTAATTTCTCAGTTATCTTCACCTCTTGGCAAGCTTTTCCCCTGTGATCAGCAGCAGTTGGATGTCCTTGGATATGCTATTTTGCTGTGCGTGGGAGAACTGGCTGCAATCCCTGGATAATTGCCCCTGTCCCTGCCTGGCCTCCACGCCCTGGCCAGAGGCAGCTTCTGGCAGGAGCCTTCTCATGTCCCAGCCTGTTGGGATTCACTGCCCCTTTTCTTGGTGCAAACTGAGGCAGTTGACGTTAATTCACGGGAGTGTGAACCAGCGCAGATGAAATGCTGCTCTGCATCTTGTCCTGCGGCTGCAGGGCAGCAACCCATGTGGAGGAGCAGCAGAAAGCTGTGAGAGACAAGTCATGCACTGCTGCCAGGATGGCTAGGCATCCTCTCTGAACACATTTTTCTGTCCCAGTTTAATCTCCGTGGTGATCTCAAGTCATCACCCTTTTACTCACTGAGAGCAGTTTCAATGCATTTCCCCATTCTCAACCTTTCCACTTTGCCATTTCTTCCTTGCTTCATGATTAACTGTGTTTGAAATTGGACACAGAAACATGTAGGAGTGGAAAACCAAACGAAAAGTCCCAAACTGTGCTGTTGCTATTAATGGCAGGGCCAGCAGCCAGTGAGTTTGCTTGGTTACGCCAAACCCAGATTAGACAGTACAAACCCTGACAATTTGGTATTCCTTTCTAAAGAAATTATTCAAAGTCTATTTTCTAATGGGGAGACAAGACAGAATTTTGCAAGGAAAAAAATAACTTTCTTTAGCTGTTGAGCAAGCACAGAGCATCTGCCTGATATATATATCCAAGAAAATGTGGGAAGAAAATGTTCATTTTGGAACTTAGTGGATGAAATTTTGTCCCTTTAGAGTAAATGGGAGGTTTGCCATTGACTCAAGTCAGGCAGGCGTTTCACCCGATACTTTTTACGTATGGTTTTATATGTTATGATAATTCGTGAATGAACTAAAATGGTTCTGTAGAGAATATATGAGGATTGTTCTTCTCTGGCTTAGGGGGAGCGGTCTTCATTTATATTGGGGTCCTTGGAAAGAAATATGGATGGGAGAGTCTTTACCACATTAACAATGCGTACTTCATCTTTTATCTCTGTTTTGTGTAATCCATCGTGTGCAGCATTGCACAGAGTTAGCTGAGAAAGGCGCACAAATGGGAAGAAAATGTTTGAAACCAGATCTGAAGGAGGCTGAGGTGATGTTGTCTGGACAGGGGTTGTAGTCCGCAGAGAAAGCAGAGTATCTTTCCCTTTGAGGGTGTCGATCTTAGGTTGTTCCAAGTCTGTGATCCAAAGGCCTAGCTGGGCTTCCAACCTCATTCTGGCTGGATTTCTAAATGCTCAAGAAATCATTAGTAGCCAGGAGAATTTGGGGGATTTATTTGTTTGTCACCTGGCACAGGGAGATTCTGAAGAGACCTTGTGGACAAAGACCTTGTCATTTGCAGGTTTCTGCATCTTCTCCCAGCATCAGGTTCCTTCAACACGCTCCTTAAGAAGATGCATCTTCTACCTGATAAGAAACTGATACCCATGGACATTATGAGCTGGTTTTATCCCCTGTTTTATCCCCATGTTTAACCACACGATGCCTGTGATCCACGGTCTGCTTTGGCCACCTCTTGCCTTGATTTGAATATGTTAGTTTTGGCCCGGGAAGTTCCAGCAGTCCGAGGGAGCTTGTCCTTTCCTGGCTCAGGCACCAGTTAGTGCTGGCCCCTGGCCTGGAAGGCTGCTAATGTAAGAGAGAAAAGGGGTAGCTGGAGAGCCATTTTCCCTTCAAGATCTCTGACTTGGAAACTCCCCTTCTTGTCCTGGCCAGGACATCTCCAGGGGATAAGTGGTTTGGAACTTAGGGAAGGAGAGAAAGAGGATGAAGTTAATGCCATGATATTTTCTGTTGCAGGACTGTAGTTGGCAGGTAACTGGGGGAATCCTCCATTATTTTAACTGCATTTAGCTTAAATATGCAGTGAAGTGACCACCTAAAGAAAATAAAACCATAGCTAATATAAAGGAAAAGCCCACGTAAATCAGGGCATAAGCAGATATTACAAATAATTGGTATGATAAAAATGTTGGTGATGCTGTTGACTGCAGAGTAGAGAAGTCCCAAACTTTTACTGTCAGATCTGGTGTGCCCAACTCAGGTGTGAAAGCAATAGAGCTGTTTGGATGGCATTGTGTGCAAGCAAATGAGATTGTCTTTTCAGAGCAACTTGGGTGTCTTCCTTTTTCTGTGGTATGACTAATCCCAGCCATGATAATTTAGTTCCATGTAGTTGAGAACCATCTGTATTTCCAAGTGGATCCTACACTTATGACTACATGGTAGTTACTGCAATTAAAAAGGTGTGGTTTAAATTAAAAGATGATTTAAGTGCTCATTGCTAAAGACTTGCATCTGCTTAGCAGCCTAATAGTCCACATTTTGGAGTGGTTTGGATTTTTCATTTCCCTGGTACACCACTGAGTCCTGAATTCTAGTTGGTACTTCTGCTATAGCCCTGTGTCCCTTTAACCTAGGGAGCAATGGCATAAAGTTGTTGCAGTAAATAAAAATTTCAGATAAATGCTTTAGTGTTCCAGAAAAGAAGCCTATGGGGATATTTCAACTCATTTTGATTTCCTTTAAAAATTATCTTGGCCACAAAATACTAATATTTGTCCTTGCAATATGATTATTTCTGGAAAGCTTTAACACAAATTTTCTTGTATCATATTGTCATGTAATAAATTTTCGTGGTTTGGCTGGTGTTCTGGTTTAAGCCTGTTCTAAAACAGAAGGAAGAAAAGTAGCCTAAAATAGCAATTAGAAGAGAGGTTTGAGGGTTATGAATTATTTTCTATTTCTGTCACTAACTTAGGTCTCAGCTCAGCATGCCTTGAAGTTGCAGGAAATGTTTTATTGATTTCAGTAATCTTTGTTCAAGTGCATTTAGTCTGACTTTGCACAAGTCAGGTGCCTTCTGTGCTTGGGACTGAAAAGTTCACGTTCCGCTTACCCCTCCATTGGGTCACTATAAACCTTCATTCATTCACATCTGTGGAGAGCTTTAGGGCTTGTAAATGAATGCCACTTTCTAAAGTACAAACTATTATTTCAATGTAGATGAATTCATTTTACCTTCCCACCAGCTGCCAACAATCTGTTTAGTGCAATGAAATTCTGACAGCCTGTGTCAACAACTGAAAGCAGCTCATTCGTGACAGAGAGAAAAAAGAAAGAGAAAATGCAGACCTAAACTCTTCCCCTAGCAGAGAATGGCTTTGTGCATGAAAATAAAGATTTTGTCTGTCATTTCAAAAGGCCCTCTCATAAAAGAAAAGCACGTTAAATTAAAACTTCTGTTATTTTTTCATTCCATGGCGCTACAGACCCCTCCTGGTTCTTGATGAAGAGTGAGGTGAAATATCGCACGACTGAGCTGCAGAGAAAACAGCAAGCTGTTCCAAATGCAGCAGCCAAAATGAGCATTCAGAGAGAGATCACCCTGTCATGAGCTCATACTGGCAATATGTTTTTTCTATGGGTGTAAACTGAGATTTGAGCCTGAGAGAGACTCCATATTCAGCCCTGCAGGAGCACTTTTGTGCATGTTGTTTTCTTTAGAATAAGCGAGGAAGTTGTGAACTCCTCCCAGACCTAGAAAAATACCTACAGCCACAGTGAGTTTGATGGCCTCCTCCCCTTCCCTCCCCTCCATGCAGCAATAAACTGAGGATGGAGTCAGAGAGAAAACATGCAGGTTTTACTGAAGGGACAATGCCATTTTGCCCTGTGTGGTTTGGTTTGTGTGGTGGTCTGAGCATTTCTCCTGTTCTCACTTGAGAGGTGGTAGGCAGATGCAGGTTTGTGGCGGGCAGAGGCAGGGGCAGGGTGGTCAGGGCTGGGAAGCTGAAAGGCAGAGTCAGTCTCTGGAAAATAATGCTCAAGGCAGAGCCCAAAGTCAAGACTGTCCAGTTTCTCTGTTCTCTGAATTTTCAGTCAAGCAAGTACTATGCTGTAGAGGAACAGTATCATTTGAATCCACTAGGATATTTTATGCCTTTCTCAGTGCTGGTTTGTTTTTGTTAGATGTGAACAACACTGGGATTTCTGGTATAAAGTGCCCCTTCCAGGCAGTCACACCTCCCTCTCCCTGAGTTTTACTCCCAGCAGAGTGTGATCTGTTGCACATCCTGTTCTAGACCTAAACACTTCACAATTCCTTTCAGGAGTCTCATATCATTCTTACTCATAAAATCTGAAAAGCATAACAATAATTCTTTTCCCGGGTGACCTAAAAGTGGCTAGTAACTCTTGTTAAAAAAAAAAAAAAAAAGGTAATTAAAAATAGATGCACTCTTCTAAACCCCAAAGTACTGGTACCCAGTTTTAGAGTATGACTGTGGCTGGGGGCATTGTGGCACTGGGAGAGGCCACCCTAGCTATGCTGTACCCAAGACACCTACTCTGATGAACATGTTTAGGAATCCAGTTTCATTTTTCTGATGGCATTTTTCAGTGCAGTTCAGAAATGGGATACACTTTGAGTTATTTTGAAAGAAGCGGCCATAAACCCTTTGATGCAGGAATTCAGAAACGATGTGGTCAAGTCAGGCATGCACACATGGCAAATGTAATTGAAATACTAAGCTGGGCCTACAGACAATTCTTGCCTAAAATTAGCTGTAGGAATTTAGTCTTCCTATGATATCATCTTGTTCCTTGTGCATGAATGTATATGGGTATAGAAGTCCTGCATTCCTTTCACAGATGCCTAGCAGTCTTTCTTTTTCCTCTAAATACATTACAGAAGTTTAAACTTCTCCTTCCTATCCTTTTTGGCAGAGTTCACCCTGAAACACACTGATTTCTGTATTTACTGCAGTATGATACATGGAAGCATTGCAACACATACCTAGGGTTATGGTAAAGGTAACATAGTCAAAAATGTGAGTATCCTAGGAGTGATGAAAAAAAACATTTAGAAATATATTCTTGTTGACTATTTTGTGGTGGGGAACAATCTGCTGTGAAGTGTGATGATGTCCATGTTTGAAGCTTTAAAACCACTGCTGCAATGCTGTGACCTCGAGCATCTCATAGTTGACATTTCTGCCACCAGAGCAGAAAATCCATAGCTAGCTAAAATTGGTACAAGCCTGTGTTAGTTATTTTATTCTTGAACACACATACACACACACACAGGGGTCAGCAGTGAAATACAACTAGAACAGGCTGGGAAAAGCAAGTGGGGAAAAACAAGCCCAAAGCCAGTGCCTTGGGATGCAGGAAGTGGAGCTTGCATTGCTGATGCCCTCTTTGACTGCTCCACAGGGAGCTCCCACCCCAGTGCATTCACTGTCTGTGAACACTGTCTTCACAAACTGCAAAGCCTGCTTGGCACTAGAAACTGTGATGGTGAGATGGTTGGGGCTTTTCCAGCCCACCTTGGGTCTGTTGTTTCAGGCTGGGGCCCCTTAGGGTGGTGCTGTGACACCTCCAGCTGAAGAGCAGGTTCAGTTTTACCTCAGAGGTCTCTGTCCATTGCAGGATGTAAATGTGCCCTGTCTTAGTATCTGCCTGCAGTCCTCTGTGGAATGGGGATTATCAGCCTTCTCAGCCCCATAAAAATTCTCTAGTGATGAACTCTATTTTAAAAAAATGATAAGATCTTGGATAATTCAGTGACAGCATTGTAAAAGTAGCACTTCCCCCTGCTGACATGAAGAGGCTCAAGGAAGTTGTCAGAACTACTTTTAGATGCAGCTTATATGACCTGAATTAAAACAGCCAATCAACTTCTATCTCCAGCACTCAGTCTGGCTTACTTTCAATCAAACAGGACTCATTAATTAAGATTTGTTCAAATTTGTTCTCACATCTAGTACAAATGGGTGCCTATTGGGAAGGTGCTAGGTGCTCCACGGACCAAAATGACATGAGCAGAATTACCCAGCAACAGTTTACTGACAGCTGCCAATACAAACAACCTGCTACAGGAGGTAACACAAACATCTGCTCCCCTGTCGCTGCTGGGGGGTTTTCACCCCATCCAGCCACACCTCCAGCTGTCACCTCCCCAAAGAAATGCGTAGTACTGCATACCTGTGTGTCCTGAAAACCAGCAGGTCAGGGCACTTATATACTGGGACAAGGAGGATTGCTTTGTTCTTGTGTATTTATAGCTTTGTCTTAATCGACTGTTTAAGAAAAACTGTGAGCCTTTCAGGGGTGTAATTGTGGTAATGTCAGTTGGAGCACGGCAGCCAAAACTCAGGCATCAAAACTCTTTGTGAAATTATAATCTGGAGGAGGAACACAAAGGCTCAAAAAACTGCTGGTGAATTAATTGCTTTAATGTTTGTACACGCGCGAGAGAGAAAATAGCCAGGGGCATTAATTCACACGTGGATTATGGTATATTTCCCTTTTAAAAGCAAGGCTCTTTTCTGATTTACAGCTATTTAAAATAATTACTCAGCTCAATGCAGCAAGGGAATCAGCTGGCAGAGCGGCTTAGCATATTAAGATACAGCTTTATGTGTAGACCCTCCCTCCTCTCAGTGCCACAAGCTTGAGTCCTCAGCAGGGACCTCAGCTGATGAAGTGATAGCGGCAGGTTTCCAGTCTCAAGCACACTGTGTGGGCTGCTCTTCTGCAATCAGGGCAGCTGCCCTGGGAAGCTGGATTTTCATAGATGTGAAAGCCAGGAAGGAACGGCCTAATCGTTTAGCCTGACTTCATTTTACTCGGTTCCCCCTTCCTAAAGCCCTGTCACTTGTGGCTGAAATAGAACATGTCTGTTAGCTGTCTAACCTTGATTTAAGGACTGCAAGTGACAGAAAATGCATCTTACCCCACGGCATGCCATTGCAACCGTTCTTGCTATTTGCATCTTGTTTGCAGCTTGAACTCTGTTAACAGAATTTTTACTTCCAGCTACTGTATTTTGGCTGGCTGGCACCACTAGTGCTGTGCACAGTGCTGGCCAATGTTAACATCAGCTAATTGACGTCACTGAAGGGAAATCTGAGAAGAGCTAATTCAGAGCAATCCTCTGCTTGATGACTTCTGTGTCTTCAGATATGGTTGTAATGGTTTTGTCTTGCATGCTCTCAGCCAGATACTGATTTTCAAAACTTCAAAGCTTAGAGATGAGATTGTTTGGGAAGCATAGTAAATGCTAGGATAGCATATCCTGTGGATATGGAATAACTTCTATAATGCTGCACTCACATCCCTGATTTAAGAGGCTGCATCCAGATGAAGATTATCTAGATTTGGAGCTCCTGCAAATGTCTTTAGTCATTGCACGCTTTCAGAATCGTCTGCAGTTCAGACAAACACGTCAGGTAGCAGGATTTGGTCCCACTTTGTTTCTCACATCTGCATCTTTTTTTCTTTCACTCTCCTGCACACATAGAATTTGACTACTGGATCTGATTGCAGGTTGTGATCTATTATTATGGGAGAAAACTTGATAATGTAGATAATCTCATAAATTTTATGTGAAAATTCAACATAGTAGTTAAGGGAGATATATTCAAGGAGTATTAAATCCAGCCTGGGATATATTTTTTCATGCTTTCTGGAGCTACCCTTCAGGTTTTAGAGAGGCCAGTAAGGTCTGGATTCAGCAGTGGCAAGCAGATGGCAAAAGACAGCTTTATGTGGAATGCAACCCATGTAGTGGGAAGCTCCTCTGTGTTTATTCCTGGCCTGTAAGGGTGAACCCTTTGCCGTGCTAAAGAGATTGCTTCAAATCTGCATCAGCTTGTTGGAATAACAGAGAGCTAAAGGAAGAAGCCTTTCTTCTGTTTTAAGGATAATCCCATACCGTGTTTACTACAAACGAGGCAGTGAACAGCAATCAAATATGGGGTCTTTTACTTTTGGATAAAATCTCATTGCTAGATTAATTAAATCTGTAACCAAGTTTATAAGCTAAATATAGGTATACATAAAAATTTGCTTATGATGTCAAAATCTGAATGAACATCTACCTAGTAGAATCTAATTTAATTATTTTAATAATTATTTTAATATTTTATTTGATATTCTCTATAAACTTTGTTCATAATAAAGGATCAGTTTGCAGGTTTTTTTTTTATTTTGGATATACCAAGAAATGTCTTCATCCTGCAGAAGATAGTGGGATAAATTTAACATGTGGAAGACACAGCCAATTTTTTCAGGCAAATCTAAGTATAATTGAGCAGTCATCTTGACAAGTGATGTGACACTTGGATTTGCAGCTGGGAAGGTGTGTAGAAACAGAATGGGATCGACAGCAAAGAGATTAAAGAAGATCCATAAAATGGAAACACAAAATAGGGACAGACGATTAAGTCTGGTTGACAGCATATGAGATGTGTGGACTAGAAACACAGTTAATGTGAAAATATTGATCTGAGTAATCCTACTTAGATGGTTATATCTGAGTGACAAATTCTGAAGTAATTGCCCACAGAAGGCAGCAGCAACATGCTGTACAAGCAGAGTAAAGGCATTGTGGTATATCTGGAATGAAACTGGATAACCCCACAACTACTATCTGTACTAAAAAAAGTATGAAAGCCTTTCCTATCTTTGAAGACAGACTCAGGTATATTATTTCCAATCAGATTCTGGCAACTACATGATTTTTCATCAGAGAAGGCAAAGCATCTATTATGTCACAGCAAAAGAAGTTTGGCAGATTAGCTTGTGATTAAGAGTTAAATGATGGCTACCAGAAAAAAAACCAAAAAAAACCCCAAAAAAAACCCTCTTAATTGCATTTCTCTACATTTTTTAAGGAGAGCAGTCCCCACACAGTTTTTTATTATAGTAACTGTGATCAGCCTCCATGTGGTCACCAGCAAATCTTTTGTGCAGCTGACACTCCTTCAAGGAGGTGTTGCTGGAATCAATATACGTGTGCCTGGGGAACTATAAATAATGAAACACCTGATGCTCTGCAAAGTTAAGGCTTTCTCCATATATCACATATTACAGGCTGAATATCCACAGTGACCCCAGCCAGTGAGGCTGGAGACAAACATCCTTTCTTAGATCCAGCTGCAACAGTTGAAGATATTAGTGCTTCCCCATGCCACAATTTTGCCAGAAAGCTGATTTATATGGGCGTTCTGTAACCCAGCACAGGAAAAAAAATCACTGGGGTTAATGGAAATCATTGTTTCAGCATTGCTTAAACAAATCTCTGTCCTTAAACTAAACCCACAGAGGATCAGGGAACACCACCTGGCAGGCAGAAATGGAAGCGTGGTGCCCACTGGCTGAAAGGCAGTAACAAGCAGCTGAGACCATGCTGTCTTCAAACAGCAGGAAATAACTTCATGGAAAATTTTTCAGGTTTTATTTGCTTCAGCTCTGTCTGGAGCAGTTCAGCCACGCTCTTCCCTCAGCTGGCTACTCCCACCCATCTAATGAGTGCTGGAATGGATCCTGCAGCGCTCCCGCCCTGCGTCAGCCCCGAGTCAGGTGGTTTGGCTTAAACTGCTGCTGCTGAAGATGGTTTGCAGTGAGCCAGCGAGCAGCAGAAAAGGAAGAGGTCATCCTGCTTTACCACTCAGCCATGTCTTCAGCATGGGAGGGTCGCAGCTTCATCTGCCACCTCATCCCATCTTCATCTTCATCCACAAAGCTGATGCGTGGGCAAGGCAATGTTTGTTAGGTAGATATAACTCTGTTATCGATCAACCTTCATGGTTGTGACAATAACTGTCTCAGTTTCAGTGATCTTCTGAGCTCTAGTGACATATCCAACTTTAGTTTGCTACAGTTTAATTGTCCTTGAAGGAAAAAGAATTTCAAACTAATGCAAGGAGGATTAAGCTATAGTAAATTGTGATTTGCAAATATGGGCTGATTCAATTTGAGCAGCTGATACAGCAACCACCTTCCAGTTTCCTTCCGTGCTCCTTTCCTGGAGGTTGGATCCAACCACAGGACAGCTGAATTTGGCATGTGGAGCTGCTCGGGAGCACCAGAGTTCACTGCCTTGCTGTAGTGGTTTTAGTGGTATTTAAAATGTCTATGCACCTGTTAGAATCACTTACTTACTTCTTGCTGTGAGACAGGACTGGGAGAAAGAGCAAAACAGGCTTAAAACTTCAAAAGAAGAACAAAAGAAAACTTTTATTGACAAATTAAACTGGTTTTTGGAAAACAGAATGAAACATTTAAATCACTTCTCTTCCCCCAACATCTTTCTTTCTTTCCCACCAACACAACAATGCAGAGGACCAAACTCTAACATTTCTAGTCAGTGTATCACTCTTAGAATAGTTTTCTTTTCAATTTACTCAGGGAGAGGAGCTTCTCACTAGCAAAGCCAGGGAGACTCCCCAGAAGACTTTGTTTCCTGTCTTTCTTGGGGTGCAATATCCACAAGTGCATCCGCCCAGGGGAAAAATCTGCACTTGCAAAAACCTTCCCATCTCACTCACAGCTCTCCCAAAGCTGCGCTCCTGGGCCATGTCAAATGCATGGGGTATTATATTTTCAGGATGAATGTTCAAATGCAAAAGCTCAACTTCATCTGCTTCTAAGAAATCATTTTCATCTCTAGGAACAAAAGAATGCCACCCCCT
>VWZN01003841.1:684-78766 GCA_013396955.1 Regulus satrapa | reverse complement strand
AGAGGGGACGGGACACACAGAGGGGACGGGACACACAGAGGGGAGGGGACACACACACAGAGGGGACGGGACACACACACAGAGGGGATGGGACACAGAGGGGATGGGATCCACAGAGGAGATGGGATCCACAGAGACGATGGGATTCACAGGGGATTGGTCCACACGGGCCAGACCTCCGGGAGTGCAGCCCTTGTACTGCCATCCTCCCAAGTGCCCTGAGAAACGTGTTCCTTGTCCCACGGGTAACGAGCACAGAAGCTCAGGTCTTTAGAGGTAGTCAAGCTCTGGTTAAACCTCGGAGGGAGTTAAACCAGCTGTGATACTTCTGAGGCCTTGAGATGGTCTTCAGGGAGCCAGTAGGACCCGTCCCCGGGGGCAGCATGGCCCAAACTGAACCAGAGAGAAGGGACAGACAGTGCAACAAGCAGTGGCTTGGAATAAAAATGCGCTTGAGGGTCTCTGTGGTGGCTCCCCAGCTTCCTGCTAACAATGGGAATCAACTCATCCTGCCTTCACAGAAACTGATTTGTCCTAATAGAGAAAAATGTTCTGCTTGTCTGTAAAACCCCTTTTATTCTTTGCAGGTGAGGTTGAATGGAGGCTTTGGAGGGCCAGAACTTGACAGAGAGCCCTTTTGCTTTTAGCTTGGGAAAGCATTGCAGAGTGCATACGTTTGAACAGAACAAAGCCTTTTCCATCAGAAGAAAATTCACAGCAGTTGGGCCTGAGTGAATGTAGACATATTTCTGAGTTTGTGCAGAACTTACAAGAATTTGGGAAAAAAACCATTAATTAAAGAGGAGACCTAGGGAGAACTGCAGTGTGTTTCCTCAGTACGTCTGATGGAAAATCAATTTGTCTTTATCTTCAGGTGGCCTACTAAATTGTTTCTTTTCTTTTCAAATCAGGAGTCATCGATTATATTTTGGGTCTGACAATAGTTGATGGAACAAAAAGTGGTTTCTACCATTTTTTCTCTTTTTAAAAAATAAATTGTACCCTGAGCTCAAAAAGTGTACAATTTTACAGCCCTAATACAGTTTAATTTATAGAAACGTTGGGAAGGTTGAGCTCATGCAGCTTTTCATTTAGTACCCTAAGCCAAAGAGAAAATCCCAGGGAAAGGGACACTGTGCCATGGTGGCCCCCGAGAAGCCCAGGGGAAAACAGATCTGGTGAGTTTAGGATCTGGCCATGTCCCGGCAGGAGCGGGGGGCGTCACGCTGGTCCCGTCCGTGGTGCTGAAAGGCAGCGGGGCTGAGGGATGGCCACTGATCATTTTCCATTTAGGAGCCTCCAGAAGGGTTCCTGAGCGTTTTAAAGAGAAGAACTTGTAATTCTGGTTTTTAAAATTTTTAAAATATCTTTTTTTCTTGGAGGTTTTGATGCATTGATAGTGCAGATTTCCTAGGGCCGCAGGGGTTATGCTCCGTGATGTCATGGGCATGGATTTCGCTCACAGTGCACTGAATTTTGAAAGTGCCACCATGCTGCCATAATCCTGTTTAGAGAGTTTGAAGAAATAGTCCTGTCCTGGTAATGACTGAACCTGGGGTAATAAAGCCAAACATGAGAGAGAAGGAGGCATGAGGGACATGCCCAGGAGGAATAGCAGATGAGCATCCCATGGCCTGCCAGGAAGGGAAGCTGGTTCTACCTGCAGATTCAGGATCATCATCCAAGTTTCATATTACATTGCGTCGCAGGCTTATACTTTAAACATGTCCACCTTTTAAAATGATCCTTATATCTTTTCCCCCACGAAAGGAGGAAACCTACTCAAAGGCTGAGGGCAGGAAGGGCTGTCATGAAGGGGGCAGCTTTGTTTATGTTGCTCTAGGAGTTATAGACACACCTTTGTTAAAATTTAAGTGTTACTGGCAGCACGCTTTAAGAAAAAAAAGGTACAGGGAGGTAAAAGTGAACACAGAGATCAATTGTAGATCAAGGCAATTTGCAGTAACTAAAAGGAAAGCAGTGGAAGCACTCTTGGTGTGATGTGATGTCTGCAGACAGTTTAGTAAAGCTTTGATTTTTGAAGATGTAGCAACATCTTTGTTTCTTTATGTAGAAGTACTGCATGTTAATTTTGAGTGGTCAGTGGCCTTAAGGATGACATCAGCTGTTATGATGATCTTTCAGCATAATATGAATCTATTTTCCTGAAGATCTGCAGCACAGCTTAGAACTGGAGTAAGACGGGGGAATGAGTGAGAACTCATTGGGCACTCTCCTGTCTTACTTACTGCACTTTCTCAAGGACCAGTGTGATTACAGATGTCCCATTTTTGCACTCTTTGGTGTGAGTTTGGCAGTTTTAGGCAGATTGAGCATCTGATGATGTGTAACTCTTTGGTAACTGCACCTCTGTGGCCCAAGGGTAGGGGCTGCCACAAAGCCCCTCTGCTGAGCCATTCACTGATCCTGTGAATGAGTTAAGAAATAAAGCTTTGTCACAGATCTGCTTCAATAACAGAGGTTTAATTCTGATTACAAATTTAAATCTCAGGCTTTTTTGGTGATAGTAATGCTTCACAGTACTCATTGTTATGGTTCTCTTCTGCACAATACATCTCCAAATTCTAGTGCTGTATTGCCAGATTTGTCAGGATTTCCTGTCTTCTAGCTGATGTCGAGTATCGAAAGGCAGTATTCTTTCTCCCTCTGTCTCTGAGCAGGCGAAAGCTATATCTGAATTAGGAGAAATCAGCACATCACGTTGACATCAGTTTGCCTGGTGTTTTTTTACCTAGATGGGGCGGAAACTCCACGTTCTCTTTCTTACCTTCCATGGACTCCTGTGTAAAAGAGTATTTCCCTTACTGGCTTCTGCAAAGCCTAAAGATTTGGTGATGGTGACAGCTCTCAGCTGAACACTTATTTTGAACTTTACGAAGGTGTTTGTTTTGTGTTGTACAGCACAGTACATTCTGTGTATGTTTGAGGTTTGTCAAACTTGCTCCCGTTCCCGGAGCGTGCTGTAGCTGCTAGGGTATAAATGTTTAAATGTCATTCTCTTACAGTGCACGTGCATTCTTAAGGAAAGTCTAACAAGTTATTCACCTGTAATTGCATATTGAAGAGAACTTCGTCATGACTTACTAACAGCCATTTTCAGTAGCTTTGTAGTAAATTTATTTTCTTTTATGGTGTATTAGAAAGTTCATGTTTATTGATTTTAGAGTCATCTCTGAAAGAGCAGAGGAAGAGAAAAAACATATGTTATCTGGCAAAGATAGACTCATATGCATTCCACTGTTATGAAAATTTGCACTTTTCTGGTCCATTAAGGAGGCTTTTTCAGCTTATTGGTTAGAGCTTCTCTGTTCCTTTTATTTAAAAATAACAGACCTTTTGATGCTGAAGTTGTGGGAGGTTTGTAAATGCAATGACAGCAAAGAAAGATTTTGTTTAAAGGACTCAGAGTTAATCTAGGTATGCCAGGAATTATGGAATAATAAATCCATGAGATTTTAGAAAAATACTATTTAAAGCTATAATACATGTAAGAAGGATGCATAAGGTTTGAGGATTTTTAAAGTGCTTAGTGTGTTTGAGAGTTATTATTTGTACTTTCTTGAAATACACGTCCAAGAGCTACTTGCAGAAAGAGAGACTTCTAAAAAATACATTATAACATGCATCTTCTCTAATTTTTCTCTTCCATCTGCAAAATTAAAAAGAAAACTAAGAGGACAAAAAGGAATTGAAGATATATCCCTGCTTTGAGGGATGGAGACTTAATCTGTCATTGAGACACTAAGCAGGTAGCACCAGCATTGGCTGCAGACCACATTTTTCTTCCTTTTCTTTCCCTGAATGTTGAAACAAGGAGCTAAAAGGACAGTCCTTTCCCTCATGGTTTTGGTTCTGGATCATTTAAGCCACATTGCAATTACCAAAAGCAGAAACGAAGCCAGCAGAGAAGGTTTAGAAAATTCTAAAGAGTTATGAAATCCAGCTCATCCCTGTTAGAGGTAAACCAGAAGGAAGCTAAAGACATCACACCATACATTCCTCTGTTTGCTTCTTGAGCTTTCCAGGTCTTATTTTCACTGTATTCAATTTACAGTCAGCTGCAGAAAAGACAGATTTTGTTTGTTGACCAAACCCCAGACTAAACTACAGTAACAGCATAAGAAATATATCATCTAATTTGTAACTAAAAAGTAAAACTATTTATTTGTTAATCCAATTTCTATTCTTATACTGAATCTGAAGGCAGTTAACATATAATTTATCTGTTAGATGTGTAATTTTGCAGCAATTGTTTCTTTCTAAATTCACAAGCATCCCTTCATATTCCAGAAGCTGTTCAGTAGATTCTCAGTATATTATCATAGCTTTGTGGGTATAAAATCAGTTTTCATAGCTGTGCAGAACTTTTTGTGATCTATTAAGATGTAGCTTTAGGGAGTGTGGATCATCTGGGCTCAAAGATAAATAGAAGTTTCTTTGCAGGATTAGATGGCCATGCTGAGCTGATTGCAGGAAGGAAGAAAAATTAAAAAAAAATAAACCCATAAAATATATAATTTTAATCATTAGATAACTTCAGGTGCATGGGAACTCCTCAGATGCTTTTGCTTAAGAATTCTCTTATGGTGACCTTTTAGCATTTTAAAAATAGAAAATCTGTTCCAGTTAATAATTAAAGCATTTGTAAGAATGAGACTGTTCCTTGATGGAGTCCTTTCAGTCCAGCATCTGGCACTGAATGGGTGCTTTGTAGATAAAAGAAGCTCTGATCCTGGGAAATGGGAATTGGAAGCCTTTCACTTTTGCTTCTCTTAGTTTCTGGTTACTCTTAAATGTAGCAAGTGTTAAGTTTTCGGAGTCCAACACCTGCAAAAAACCAGATCTCCAAAGGTAATGGCCCCCTATCTGTGTAATTAATCTACAGCTGTTTGCTACCTTAATCCATGATTTAGAGAACATATGAAATACTGAAGCATTAAAAACACATTGACATGGAAACGTTTAGCTTTTATTTGAGAATTGAAAAATTTGTTAAATTTTAAGAGCAAGAATATTTTAAAATTATTGTAGTAAATTACCTTTTTCCTCCAGTCCTTTTAATTCACATTAGCAAACTGGGTCAGGAAGAAAAGAAGTTTTGAAAGTTTATGTGTGGCTAAGTCCAAAATTTCCTGCATACTACTGCCTATATCTGTGATAGGAAAAGAAGCATATGTGATAAAGATATTCTTGTTGGAGAAATTAGATGTGTCCCTAACTCTGGAAGATGAGTAATGATATTAAAAAGTCTTAATCTTTTAACTTTATATTGCAGAGAGTTCTGTATTAAAAGATTAGCTAATAGACTACTCAGAGCACCAGTGGCAAAGAGAAGAGTCCTTGAATACCTTTGGCTGTTAGAATTTTATATTTTTATGCAGCATAATGAATAAAATTTCAGTTAAGTGTCCAGCAAGAGTTCATTCATAGCCACTGACCTTCTGGAGTAATGGTCATGAACTACTTTTTTAGATGGAAGTCATCCCAGGTCAGAAATGGATGGGTTTTACTGGAGTTCACATTTATACAAAGAATTGGCATCAGCAGTTGTCTTATAGTACACTGGAGCAAATTACTAATAAGCTGTAAATGGACGGGGATGATTTAATCTGTCCATTTATCAAATATTAATGGCATTTTACCATCATTTCAGATTTTCATGAATTTGCTGGGTCAGCAGAAGGCTTCATCTTTCCTGGAAGGCTTTAAAGCATTGGGAAACAGATGAGTTAGGAATCCCTTAAATTCCATCTTACTATGCAAGCAGATTGACACACAACAGAATGAGCCTTTTTTATTTTACTTCACAGCTCAGTTAATTCTTTAAAACAAACTTCTGGTTGCATGCTGAAGAAAAAAAAAAAATCAATGATTTCCAGAGTCTGCATTTTTCTTTTAAAGTGCATGAGTTTGGTTGAGAGTCTTATGAGCTTCAGCATCCATCTAGATAGCCTGGAGAAATTTGCTTTGCAGTGTTTTAGTGATAAGAATTTTTCTGAGCAATCTGTGCTCCCCATTGAGTGTCAAAGGATTGTGAACAATTCTGTAGTGAGGAATGGGGCTCTCTGTCCAAGTGATTGTTCAAATCCCGCTGCGGGTGTGAACAGCATGGAAGCAGAGATATCAGCTAACAAAACCCTTGGGGTACAAAACAACATAGCTCATGGTGGTTTGACTGTTGTCAGCTTGAGAACATCCCAGGGAAGGTAGTTTCTAAACATTTGTAATCCTGAATGGAATTTTTTCTTTTTTCCTGTGAAAATGACCTAGCTCTCACCTCAGCTTTTCCCAGGTGTTACTGGCCTTAATATGCAGTGGTAGTGGGTGTGTCAGTCAGCTGCCTGAGAAAAGGAGAAAGCACCTTTTGCTCTCAACATGGAGACAAAGAGAATGGTTGGTCCCAACTCCTTATGACTTCACACATCTGCTGTATCACCTGTCCATTCATTTCCAGTGCTCATTCTTGTTAGCTGGAAAAAAAAATAAACCAAAAAAGCATTTGGCTAGCAGTAGCTACTCTTTAACACCAAATGCTGAAATATACCACGGGTGAAAATATAAAATTAAGCTTTGTTTACAAAGGAAATATAGCAGCAGAAAGTTCAACTTTATAGAATTGATAGAAGATAGTACCCTTGCTCTCAGTCTGTGAGAAAAGCGTACTAATCTGTGTAAAAAGGCACTTCTTTCAGGAGGAGTAATGGATTTTTAAAATGATGCTCATAAATCACAGTTCGTTCAATCAATTCTAAGCTCTTTGACACAACTATATAAGAAGCTGTACAAAATCATTAATTTCATTGGCACTTAGGTGAAATAATTCTTCTCAGAATATTGAATTGCAAGGGATTTCTGTCATGCCTGGAGAGCAGTGATGTATTTAGCACTGCAACAGAAAATCTGCAGGTACTTCTCAGCCCTTTGTACTGAACTCCTCTCCTATATAAACATATATATGGTCTTATGTTATATATAAATAAATTTGCAGCTGATTCAATAGCTGTATCCTATCTAACACATACATGACCCAATTTAGTAACTGTTAGCATTTACAGTAATAACTACTAGTGCAGTCTAATGCAGAAGGGATGTTTGTAAGGACCTGTGTGCTGGCTGGCTATGCTTGGATATAAAATCTCTGCTGACTCCTCGGGATAAATACTTGTTAAGAGGTTTTAGGGCTGAGGCAGGAAATATGTACCAAAGTAGGTGGATTGCTGATTACGTTGTGTTGTGTATGGAATCAATTCATATTTTTCAACCAGTCCAATTTAAAGGAAATAGGGTGAAGAAAGTTTTAACTGGGCTTTCTTTATGTGGGTGAACTTGACAGTACAACCCAGGTTTTACTGTAGCATCTGACAGGGAGAGTTAGCAGAACATCTTTTAAGGGACAATGCTTATGTTGCAATCCTTTTTTGTGCCTATTTCCTCACTTCCACAAGCTTCCCATTGATAACTTGGATTACTCTAGATGTGTCAAATCCATGGACTTTGAAATGCTTTGAAGTGCTCTGTTTAGAAGTGGGTTTTCATTCTATAACTGAAAGTACATTAGAGACGAGCTTTAGGTTCCCTCTCTTCCTGTTCTATGTACTGAATGAAAACAAGCATAACATTTATGCCAGACTTTACTAGTTTCATTTCCTGTGGGATATTAACTTAAAATAAAAATCAGGATAGTCATGCCTGTTTAGTTGTTCTCACAAGGCTGCGCTGCTTTAAGCACAAGCTGTTGCAGGCCTAACATTATTTGCTATAATAAAAGAAAATGTACCAACTTCCAGCCCTGACAGATGTCTCAATCTCCTGCACTGACCTTGTGTAAAGTGTTTATGTCTCCCCTTCCCCCTCCTTGTCCCCAGCTACTTCCTTCGTGCAGGGAATTAGGTTGTCATGCCTATGTCTGCTCCACTTCCACTGACTTGTGCCTACATCTGGTACTGGGAAAGGGGCAACAGGAAGGGCAGTTTTTAGCTAACGTCTGGCTAAACACATGCGAGACAAACAACTTGTGTATGCTCTTTTTTTAGCAGTTGTAAACAAACACATATGGTTTAATGCAGTGTCCAAGGAACTGGATGCATCTTACCAATCAAAGCAACTGCTGGAGATGACTCACTCTGCTTTTGCTGCTTTACCTTCTGCATGACCTTTTGTTTTCAGTAGCAAAAAGCCCCAATAAATAGAATATTATTCTACACATTCAATTTTTCCTGCTTTGAATTTTGAGCTCATGTCCAGACATATCAGAGTAATGATTTACCAAAGACTTTCCTTCCTTGTGTCCTTCTGTATTGTGGTATTAATGTTAGACCTATCATTTGTATGAAACTCTTTTCTCCTAGGCTGTTACCAGTCACAGATATATTGATATCTTTATTTCTTTACACCAGTAAGGTCTAAATTTAAAATTATTAAACACTCTGCATAGATACATAGACACCTAATTCTTTTTACTTAGGGTTATTTAATTAATCATTGGATAGGCTATTGCATTTTTATTAATTAGGTAATTTTATGGATACGTTTGAGTTTGGTACTTTGATCACTATGATGCTTAAATGACATTTCTGTAGGATCAGTGTGTGTTTACATGGACACGGACTCAGTTTGTGCTTCTCCAGAGCACAGAACTCCTTCTTAATGTAGCTCATTTTAAAACAACGTGTGCTACTGTCACTAGTAATAGTAGAATAATTATTTTCCCAAAAAGTTAAATTTGAATATGAAGTCACAAGTTAGAAAATTCTTTTTCCTTTAGCTTTAGATTTGTAGAGCTTTTAAAGTATCTAAGAGAGAGCATTTCATTCTGGGTTTTAAAATAAAGAAGGATGGCAACCTCCCATGTATTTTTCCCTTGTTTGGTCCCTTTTGTTACTATGAAAGTAAAATTCCATATCCTGGAATTTCTTTTCTTTTCTTTTCTTTTCTTTTCTTTTTTTAGCTGTCTTTGAAGTTGGTGTCTTTAGCAATAATTTTGGCTGGGGTAAAGTTTTATAATGATTTTGCTATGATACCAGGCTGCTTTTGTGTTCTCTTCCCATTGATAAAAAACAAACCCCAAGTCTCTTAGGTTTATAATATTCAGTTAAAGAACTAATATTCACATTTTTTCAAAACTATTCCTTTTTTTTTAAGTTTAATATCCACTTGTGCCTTTATCTGAGGATGGTGGAAAGACCTGGCAGCTGAAACAGCCTTTCTGAAAGGCTCACTGTCTGAAGTGAGTGCCCTAGCAAATATTTGGGAGTTAGACTAGACCATGTATTAAATTTCCAGAAGCCTGTGGCTGTGGAACACAAGTTATCCCTCAGTTTCTGAAACTTTGTTGTTGAAATGCCATGTTCAGAAATCACCAGGAAACACAAATGTTTTCCATGTCTTTTACATCTTATTGGAGGCCATTTATGGAGCACTTTTTGAGACTTTGGATTTACACTATGCCATTATTCTTGCTAATTGCTTCTAATGGAAAACGTGTTTTAGGCCCATGAGCGTGTGCTAATCATGGGAATTTCTCCTAGAAAGTGTGGATGAAAGGAAGTTTTGGGGGGGATTTTCAGTGCACATCTCAGCAGCCATCATCCCCAGAGGCTCCCAGTGACTACACCTCCCCTTGCCCACCCCACATTTCTGGGAAACACATCAGAACTGCTTTGCCTTCTGAAATGCGTGGTCAGGCAGGACTTTTCAAGTCTCTGGCTCTAGCTGGACCACTGGACCTCTCTGTTCCATCATCTGTATTCAGTGTTTTCCAAGTGGGCAAGTGATTTGCAGAGGAATGTTAGTACCTAACTAGTAACAATTTTAACAGCAAGCTCATATTTCATCTTAGTACACACATTTCTCTTTATTTTCTTTTGTCCAGGAATATCTTTTTTTTTTTTTTTTAATTGTGATTAACTGGAGTCCTGGATTTTTCTCGTATCCAGCTCTCCAATTTATTTGGTCTTTGTTAACTGCTCATTTGAGGATTATATATTTATCACATAAACTTTGAGATACAGTCTAACATTTTTTCCTTCTTCCATTTAATTTAAACATAAGGGATAGTTACATGGCCTGAAACATACAAGTCTAGTGGCTTTGATATTTTCATTGGTTTATGAGTCTCTGAGAAGTCAAAGCTTCCTATAAAGAATGGTTCCTGGTCATATTCTTTCTCCAGGAATATGGTAGTTCTCTCTGTATATCCTCAAGTCTAGCCCTGGGGCCAAGGAGACCTAGAGCAGATACTCAGCTTTATTCCATGTGATGCTGAGGGAAAGAATCCACCAAACAGCAGAATATCCTCTGAGCATTAGCTCAACACTTTGCAGCTGTTAAAATCTCATTTTCTTGCTCTGAGGACGAACCATCTATGTTTCTCTTGGCTCATAGACTTGCATATGAATTCATTCTGTTTTTTATTTTTTAATTGTTTTTTTTTTTTTAATTTAATAACATCCAGGTTAACCGGGGTTGCTAGTAGAGTTCCTCCTCTGATGGGACATTTCACTGGCTTATGTTTTAGGGATTTATTTCATTAGGCCATTCATTCTTTAAGCCCCTGGAATCTGAACCTCTGTGGGGTCTCTAAGCACCTTCTGGAGATACCATAAATCTTTCAAGTGATTTTTGGGATCCAGCCCAGCTCCTCTTGGCTTCTGCACTTTCCGGCTTTTCTTCATAACAAAGCTTTTCTGACATTTCGTTCTCACGTGAACTTAGGCATCTCCAACTAAATAAGACCACCTTCTTTCTCCTCTCTGAGTATTACTGAGATTGCCCCCTCTGTAGGCTTTTCTTTCAAAGCTTTTTGAGCCTATGTTTTTTCTGCTCAGTGAATTTTTCTTGCTTGGGTATTCTCTGCTCTCTCCAATTCCTCCTTGTGGACAAGCAGGAGAAAACTCTTTACTGACTAATCAACCTCACTCAAGGAAGCAATTATTACTCTTTAATAACCAGTCATTCTGTCTGTTTGGAGTGGTATGGTTGGAAATAGTGTGTGTGAGAGACAATTAAAAATATCAATATTTATAAAACAATTTCCAAATGTCAGATAAAGCTCGTGAGTTGTTTACAGGGAGTATTCCAGGACTGTCACAGTGAGTGTGGTTATTCTCATCATGCCATACTAAAACTGCTTTTCTTGAGTGGAATTGTTAATTAATCCTTCACAGGCCCTCAGAGGCAGATTCTCATCTTCATATTCTTCACCATGCTTTTAAGAATCCTCTAGATAATTCAGGACCTCTGAATATTTAGAGTATCTGTAATCCCTCTTAGAATTAATATTCATTGAATTAAGTAAGATACATTACTATAAGCAAGAGATAGGATCTCTGACTTGGAAGAATAAACATCTCAGTTGTATTCCTCTTGAATTTGGGGAGCTCCTGAGCACGAATGCAATTGTGGTTATAATTCAGCCTGCTTTTGTTCATAACTTTGCTGTTGCAGGTATGAAATGGTAGAAGAGATTACACAGGTAAATAAAGTCCTAATGGAAGACAAAAACCAGTTTTAAGATAATAAGAAAGAGGCAGACTAACAAATACAGAGACAAGACTGGAATATTCAGCTGCCATCCATAATGGCCAGGAAAAAAGAGGCCTTGTGTCATTATCATGGTGGATAGCACTCTTTAATACCGTACAAATCTAGAATAATTTATTCTCTTTGGGTATCTGAATGCTTTTTATCAGGTCTACAGTACTAAGAGCATTCAATATTCTTGCCATATTCTTTTGCACCAATAAAGTGATAGTATTAATTTCTATCCTTTTAAATAGAATAAAAATGGGATTCAATGTAATTCAGAACCATAAGTTTAGTTCTAGTTATTTAGCTACTCTTGTTTAAAACGTGAACTTTGAGTACCCTTTTTTTTGCATAGAACTCCTCTAGAATCATTCATCTCACTGGATTAGTTCACATTCTCTTCATATGTACAGTCATTGCAAGCCTTGGAAACCGTACTGTAGGACACAGATTTAGATACTGGGAACATTTGTGTATTTATGACAATTGCAGGGAATTTTATATCTTCAGAGAGTTACAAAGCTCTGAGTACACGGATCACATCTAGCTGCAGTAGCAATGATATGGATGATCTTTACGTGATATATTATTCAAAACCTTAAAATACTAACAGTGATTTGATAGAGCCATCTTTAATTTGTTCTTTCAATCTGTGTGTTTTGCAGTAATTTATCAATTTTCAGTAACTCCAGTGCCATTAGTCAGAAGTTCTTTTTAGGTGGATTTTTTTTGATCATCAATATGGTTTGACATTTGGACCAGCAGCACAAAATAAGTAGTAGCAGAATTAGGCTGTTATCTTCTCTGGTTCAAGTCCCCAGAGATGTGATTTGTATTGACTCTTTTATCACACTTACTCTGGTTCAGTGCTCTAGATCTTATCTCGCCTTTTCTGAGCTGAAAAATTAATACAGGCTTTCACTTAGAATGAACCTGAAACTTGTTTCACTGCTTTTTTTTCTATTTCCTGTTAAATATGAAGTTAACAAGGTGCTGTAAGCTGAACGAAACATTGACATTCTTTGGAAATAAAGCACATTTTTGATCCTTAAGGAAAACAAAAAAGTTACTAAAGTAATATTCAAAAAAGTTACTAAAGTAATATCTTCTTTTTAATTTTTTTCACCCTAATAGCTCAGTTGTTCACTCATAAAGTGAGTGAAAGTCCAGGACATGAAATTAATTTTTTGGCAATAAGACTTGAGGAAAGGTGAAAGAAAAGTCCTGGACAGTACAGCAAGGTCCTCTCTCATAAAGGAGAGTTTACTGTGAAATTAAATTCTCTTTGTGTTCCCACCCTGCCATTGCTGTTGGTTTATTTCCCCCAGAGGCCTCTTTAATACTGAAAGCCTGACTTAATTACCTTGAATTAATTAGTTCAATGTAAAGTGGAGAACAATGAATATCAGTGACTGACTTGTAAGGGACCTGCAGGGAAGGTGTAGAAATGGGTATAAAAAAGTGAAAGTCTTCAGGAATGCTTCTGCAGGATCAGCTGCAGGGAAAGGCAGTGATTTACTTCCAAGCCTAATGGCTTTGTCCAGGTGTTAACAATCTGAACGGGGACAGCTTCATCTGTGATCCCTCTAGTGGAATATAACACTTCAAGCAGTTAATTGCCTAAGAGAGTTAATTTCTGCAGGGGAGATTACTCATGTAGTCATTCCCGTGGCCTAGAAAATTTACCTGTTCAGCCTTTAATGTGCCCCTTACCTTCACTTGCCACTTAGTGGACTATTCTATCACTGACCTGTTTACTGTGTGTTAGTCTGTCCCTGGTTATGTGTTGAGGGAAGGAAAAATGGGTTACTGGAAACTTAAACCTGTGTGTTGCAATTAAAACCTCTGTAAGTGTAGACAGCATCCTGAATGGCCACTGATCACAAAGTTTTCCATTTTGTTACTTGTGTGTGGGGAAAAGTCTTTATTAATGTCATGTGTTTGAAAGTCCACCAGACCATTTTCTTTTGACAAATACAGCATTTTTGTGAACTCTGCTTAACTAGAGTTTATGCTGTTGTTCCTTGCAATTAGAAATGGATGGGTTTAAGAAGTTAACAGTTGATGTCTTTGTTATCTTGTCTTTATTCATTTTGCTATATCTGAAAGGTATTTGATATTGAGATGTGGTAAGAGTGTGCCTAATTTAAAATTCCCCGGCTGAAGATCATTAGGACAATTGTGTTGCAGTTATCCTGCCACCAGATGAAAGTAATCACCTATTCTGCCACCAACAATCTGTATTATTTGATTAGAAAGGCCCCTTTATGCATAAATACCAGGTGGTGGTGAGGCTCTAGAGCAGAGCTGAGTGTCTTATGATATCTTCATAGGAGTAATATCTATGCTGTCTTTTAAAAGTCTAGTGAGTACTTTAAAAAAAGATCTGAGAATTTTAGATACAAGAATTTTTCACAGAAATTGTGCAAAACACTGCACTGAATTTTCTTGGTGACACTGATGTTTGTACTAAGGGGAATTAAAAGTAATTAGCTACTTTCCCTTCTCTGGTCTAGCTCTAAGCCATATTTAGCCTTGTGTAAAGGTTTTGTCCTCTAAAGCCTCAGGCTACTCTTCTGCAGTTGTGCTTTCAGGTAATGTTGTATTAATGAGTAGCTTGAATGATAATAGCTAAATCAGAATGGGAGGGAGGGTTCTTTTCTCCCAATCTTCTGCTTAAACTACAGAACTTAATGTTGCATCTTCTGTATTTTAATTTTTTTTTTTATCAAGGTGTCCAGTATTTCTACTCTATACCATGTGACTAATGTGTTTTTCTTGTTTGACTTGTAACTGAAGCTGTTCCAACTTCTTATATTTGTCTTGTATGGTCTGTCTGAACACATTTTCCTCCCAAATTCACTTGTATAAAACATGAGTTTGCTCCACTGTGCTTTATCCTGTGAAACTTTGTGTTGTGAGCTGTAGCACAATAAACTGAGGGATAACTGATTGTGAAGACTGACTGTGATAGAAAAATGTTTCCAAGTATGCAGAGAGACTTTTATCTATCACATGGGATTTCTAATTGCTCAAGTTGAAGTTTTGTGTTGTAATATTCATTAGGGCAATAAATTATGATACTAGACTAGAATATTTTAATAGTATGAACCAGGATAGCAACTTTTTCTGTATGCTGCAAAAAACCTCTCATGTAAAAAACATGCTTTTAATAATACAGCTGGCTTTTATGTTTGTCAGCATTATTTGCATTTCCATGTTTTAGAAGTCAGGGACACTTTAGTAACATCAATGTGACAAATGCAGAACACTTTGTTCCGTCATGATGTGGTTTTTTTGTGTTTGGCAGGGTTTTTCTTTTTCTAATTAAGTCAACAAAAGATGCAGTTTTGGTTTCTTTCCTGTCTTTCTGTGTTGTGGTTGCTAAATCTCAGTCTTACCCAAGATAGTGATCAGTCTGTTTTATTCCTCTAGAGAATTGCTGACATGCATTAGCAAACTTTTCCAAGTTTTGAAGATTAATCTATTAACTGTCAGGCTTCTCTAGTTGTGTTAGTGTTACTATTTTTCTGTCAGAAGGTAAATTTTTCTCCTGCTTCTGGACGTGGTGGAAAAAATAAAAATCTTCCAGTCTATTCCTGTCTTAAGCCCTTGAGCATATCCAGTAGCTAGGACTTTACTGAGATATTTAAGTACCTGTAATTATGTGGTCACCTGGCTTATAAGAATGAAGAGAAAGAAAAGTTTTAATTTTATCACAGAAGTTTTGTCTGATTAGCTACTTTTAGTAATTTTTTTGTATTCTGAGTTTTTTTCCTCTGTGTTTCTGTGATACTCTGAAGAGTATTACAACTTGCAACAAACTCTCTGATCCTCTCTGATCCTCTGCAGTCTGTCTTTAGATGCAGAGCTGCTTGATTTTGTTGTCTGAGTCCAGGGATGCTTAAGATAAGAACCAAGGCTTGAATTTTTTTATAGTAGTGTATCAGCAGGAATTAAAAAGTGTCTTTATTGCAGAGAAGTTCTACTCCTAGCTGTGTAGATAACCTATGTATCTTACAGTTCATCAACAATGGTCCGAAAACAAATGTAAAGCCATACATTTTATACCTTTGGGATGACTGTGGGCAGTATTTTATTACAGAATGAAATTCACTTTCTTCCGGAGCTGAGCAGCTGTAGTGTGTCCAAGTGCCTTCATCTGAGGAGCTCCAGAACCAACAGGTCAGGTCCTATTGTGAAAAAGAAACCAGCCGCCCACTTTCCTTTGTAGAACAGGATACTGACTCCTCACGGTGAAATCGGGCTCAAAGGAGAGTGAGAAATTTAACAGCTGCTTTTAATTTCTCTTGAGAGGGTTCACATGCCTCCATGAGACTTGTGTTCCTTGTCTTTAGGCAGCAAGAATCCCGACTGCTTGGAAACACCCTCATTCCTTCCACTTGCCTGGATAGTATTCTCTGTGCTGGGGTGATGACTCTTTTCGTGGCTGTTTTATCCTCACCTTTGACTGTAGATGAGTACAAACTAAGAGAAGCCCACTGGGCAGAACTTAAAATAAACAGTAAAAATTATTTTTTTCATGCTGGCACTATGCAGGTGGCAGATGAAGTTACAGTGAAGGAGTTGTAGGCATTATCTTCTGGGACAAAGAGAGCAGGGAGTGTAGCTGCTGCATCTTGGGAGTTGAGAATCTTTATGGAACAGAGCTTTGTTGCTGTGTCCTTATTCAGACCTTTGGATGGGAAGCTTGGCACTGCCAGACGATATATGCAAAGTCAAAGTGTAAAATGAGACACATTTGATATGAGTGATCTTGAAAGGTGTTAGGGTGTTATAACAACTCTTCTTTTCCATTAGGATAATCTTAGGATTGCTAGGGTTCAATCAGCTGTCCGCTACATATCCTACATCTTGGATACATGTGAAATCATGCTCTCCTGTGTCATAGAAGAGAGGGATGTTGGCAATACATAAGCCATTTTATTTAATTTTTCCCCAGTGACTTTGCGGAGAGGAAGAGCAGGAACACTTTGATTTTCTGAAAATAGCTATAAAACCAGTTCACTACAAGCCTGGTAACCCCTGCGAGGTGTTTATGGCAATAACATCCTCAGCTGGGAGGAATCCTACTTCTTGGCAGCTCCTAAATAGACTTGGAAGCAATTCTTGTCAAGTGTCTTACTTGGCTTCCTCAGGAACTGGGAGTTTACAGGGAGTAAGTAAATAGGGGAGTTGAATAAATGGGTAGCCAAATATGGTGTTCTTCAAAGGAGGTCCTTCTCAAAAGATTTTTAAAAGGGAATATGACATAACTGGAAAACAAGAGGGAAAGGTTAAATTTACCTTTATCTTACAAAATCAGATTCTTGGGAACAGCTTTGTAGCATGTTATTAATGAACAGTCTTACTTTTGTACCTTCTTAGCCTTCATGAGTGGAACTGGCTGTCTTGGGCCTGTTACTGCTGTTCCATTTGTCACAGAACACACTGTGAAAGAAGTCCTCTTGGCAGCCAAGTGAAAAACGAACAGCCCAAAACTGTACAGATACTGAAACCTCTGTAGTAAAAGTTCCTTTGTGGTTGGTGCTGAAACACTCCAACAAGAACTTCTCCTGTCAGAGGAGAGAAGGGGTTTCATTTTGTCAGGGCTGGCTGTTTGAGACTTTTATGGGAACCAAATGTATGTTAAGGAAATATGTGAGAGTTTCCCACAAAATTAATAAAGTCTCATTAGACTTGTTTACATTAAAATGTCCAAATGCAGTTGTTCACATGACATTATCTGGTTGCACGCAAAACGACTGCTGTGTGACCTTTCAAATTTGATAAAAGTACTATGTGGTTTGGGACAGGTTAATCCACTAGACAAAATAATAATAGTTACTTAACTGAGTGACTAAAGCTCGAAAAAGGAGAGTAGATATGTTTAGCTATAACCCAGCCAAAGAAAGTAAGGACCAAGACCTCAACAGTAGCTGGGATTTATGGGATTCTGATGCTCACTGAAAAAAGGGCTAGTATCAACTATGAAGTTGCTTAAAATTAATTCAACATTTGTAATTTTGCATCAGTATTGTAACTGTATTTGAGTTGTTAAGCATGTTAATGTGAGACAGCTGCTAGCTTCATACAGAGACCATGTCTACGTAGAGAGCTGCTTTTGCATGCAACAGAGAGGATCTAGTATTATTCATACTTTAAAGTGGTGTAGAAAAATGCTGTTTCACCTAAGAACCTTGTCTTGGCATTAAGGATTTCATTATTTTGCTGAGCTCTATTGTGGTTTTACTTGCTTGAAGAGACTTTGGCTGTATTTTGCAGCAAGACACATTTCTCACTTCTGTCATGGAACTATCCCATCCACTATTGGCATACTGTCTTTGCTTTTGATTTCAGTTTTACAGTGGGAGTTTTTGTAGTTAATGCATGAATGTTACAATCCGTTTCATTCCTGAAATGTATCTTTTTTTTTCCTTGTGGCGTTCAGTATTTTGTCACGGGCAGCCTGAGGTGTAGGCAGGTTCTTTGTGCATCTCTTAGCATTGATAGGAGCAGTCATGCTGGAAGCACTGGGCTGTCGTGAAGCTGCAGTCCTAAACATCAGATCAATCATTCAAGGCTTCCTATAATTCCTCTTTATCCCTTTCCCTGTTTTGCAAAACATTACCAATATTTAGTAGTAATTTATTTTTATTGTCTTTGGGTATGCTATCTCAGTGTGCAAGTGTCAGATAAATACAGGCCAGCAAGACTTTGCTCATGTTTTATCAGGGACACTACTTGCCACAGAGTGATGTTATTTTCTATCCTGGCTGTAAAATGAGCCTTGATAAAGGTACAAAGTTTGCATTCATTTGCCTTTGAATGCCAAGGTGATGACATTATACAGCTAGTGGTAATTTTTCTAAAATTTCCCATTCCATGGCTAGTATATTAAAAAATAATTGGAATTCTTTGCAAGGGAAAAGATTAGTAAAGGAGGGCCTATATGCTATGATACAATTTGCTTTGAATTTTGTTTTAAATCTATTATTAATTTCATAGCAAAGAAATTGCATAAGATTTTTTGCATAAGATTTTTGAAAATTTTTGTTGTAAGAATTTTAAATCAAACACTGAAGATATTTCTGTAAATAAAGGAGTCATGTAGACTGGAAGGAAGCTGGAGCAAATAGTTACTTTTCATCACATTATAGATTAGATGTCAGAACAGAAAGGAGATACTTGCAGGGTGGAAAATAATGCTGAGAAGGAGATCTTTTTCTGCATGCTGCCTGCATAAAGGGCCTTTCTTTTGTCTGGAAGCCACAGGTGGTGACAGTTGAGTTGGTTTCAAAACGCGTTGAGTGCAGTCATGGTCATGAAACCAGTCCCTCAGGATTTCATGCAGTAATAGAGAATATTGCCTGTGCAGGGAAATTGATTTTGACATGCATTTTGCAAATGCCTTTGCATGCTACTATGATAGTGTTATTAAAATCCTGAATTCCTTGTCCTGCAGAACAGTTCAAATTCACAGCAATGTTGCCATTTAAAAATATATTTTTTTATAGAGTCAGTAATTTTGTTCTGCCAATTTTATTTTTCTAGTATGATTTCATATTAATTTCGTGTGCAATTTTCAGAACTACTTTCCTGCCTTTTCTTAGAACTGGGGAGAAGAAGCTCCCACCTGTAACTGCATTTTTCTCCCATCTTGTCTGATGGTTTTACAAAGTGCTTTTTGGTTTTGTTTTTTTTTTTGTTTCCTTCAGATAGTTTGTACAGTTTTCTTTTTGTTCTTTAATTGATCTCATCCTATCTTTTATTTGCCTTCTTTTATGCTATGTGCTCTAAGAGGCATTGGCCTGTGGCCACATATTTATGAAAAAAAAAAAAAGAACTCAAATTTGTTCTTGGGATTTAAAGTTTGCTGTGTGTGCAGCTGCACATCTTCCTTGAAAAGCTGTGGCAAGCAAAAGCAATGCTTTATGCTGGTATCAGTGTCTTTATGTGGAAGTTCATTCTTCTTCCCTTTAGTTGTTTCACTTCTTTACACACCAACAAAATTTGAATTGAATTTGTCCTTTTATTTGTTTAATTTAATTTATTATTTAAAGTAGGCTAAGTCATGTAGGGGAGAAGGCTGCAGGAAGTGAGACAGTGCTGTTGGCACTGGACAAGTGATAAAAAGAATCAGAGGACGATGGGAAGGGTCTGATTAAGGATTAAATTACATGTAAGTCATGAATCCATCTCCTTTGGCTTCACTGAAATATAGATAATCAACTTCCATTCACTGTAGTAATGTGTTCCTAGCCCAACANATGAGTGTGTGTGTTAATGATAAAGCAGCTCTACCAAGAATTATTTAGGACAGCTCACTGTTCACGAGCTTTGGCTGCTACTGTTATGGTGACTGTATTTAATTATTTCTAGATGTCCTTCCAATCCGTTCTGCATTCGCTTCAGAACACACTCATCTTCTGTCACCCCACCTGTGCTCCCAGCGCCCGTGGCGTGCGTGACATTGCCAGATGTGTGCTCAGGCATTGGGTTACCCGTGTGACAGCAGCTCAGATGACAGAGCTGTGAATTGTAATGGAGCACAGAGCATGGTGCCTATGTGGGGATCGTGTTTCTGTTTTCCTGTCCCAAAGAACTGCAGCTGCATTTGCAGTACCTGACCATTAAAGGGCTCAGGCTTCTTTAATTCTCCAAGTGTGTGTGTGTAGAACTGGGGGGCCTGATGGAGTGCACTTAGAGCAGTTGCTTTATCACCAAGCCCCGTCAGTCTTGTCATGATTAATTCTTTCATAAACTTCTGAATTGTATTTTGCAACACCTTGTAGAAAGAATCACTTTTTAAAATAACAGTCTCCACAGAAAAAACTAAATGAAAGAGAATGTTTTTTGGGTGTTTTTTTCCCCACTTTTAGGTTTCACCTCTTTGGAAAATAGTTATTTGATAGGAGCACACATGTATATCCATGATGATTTTTTAAAAAAAATTTCTCTTCTGTAGAACTGACTTTTAAAAAAGGTCAAGTTTTAATTTCAACTCTTTAATTTAAGACAGTGTGTGTCCTCTAGCTGTATGACCCTTGCCCTGCCATTGCTTTTCTGCTGGAGTTAATTTGAGCTGTGTAGGTGCTGTGCTTGCTTTAGACCACATGAGTAGTTCCATAATGCCGTACTGTCAGTTTTTCTTCTTTAACCTTTTCTGTGAGCTGATTTTCATCCTGCTCCATGTACCATTATTGCATTCTGCCTTTCACTTTGTACACTGAAGGCTTCAAGTGCTGCAGTAAATGGTGTATTTTCAAAATTGAAACAGCTGCCAATTCAGCAATCTCTACTTTTTGGTGAAGTCAATCTACATGTCGGAGGTTGTTGTGGAGATATGCCACAGTGGTGCCTGTTGATGTCAGATCCAACAGTGATAGACCAACCAATTCCAGCCTCCTTCTTGGTGGAGGACTCTGGTGCATTATTCAGGGTCAACTGAGAGTAGCTGAGTAAGTCAGAGCATGACCAAGGTCATAGGTATGATCCTTGTATGGGCCATTCATTCAAAAGTTGGGCTCAATTCCTGTGGGCTTCTTCCAACTTGGAATAATCTATGGTGGGTTCAGGTCACTCCTTTAAGAGGTCACTTCGTGACTTTTCAGCTTTCATACCTGCATGATCATTAGCAACAAATAGTTATTAGTCATTGCCAGAGTTCCCACAGCAAAAGAGACCTTACTGCAATCTGAGGGGACAAAATCATGGATGGATACCAAGTATTAGTAGATCCTTATCTGTGGAAAAGGCTCTTGACTGCGGTCATCATGGTACTGTGCCATCCTTTTTCAAGGATAATGCTGGCTCCATACTTGCTGAGGAGATGGTGTGGGTTTTGGTTTTTGGTTTTGTTTTTTTGTTGTTGTTGGTTGTTGTGGTGGTGGGATTTTGGGGGTTTTTTGTTTGTTTTTGGGTTTTTTTGGTGGGTTTTTTTGGTTTTGTTGTTTTGGGTTTTTTTTGTTTTTTTTTTTTTTAAGTGCTGTTATGCTGGCACTCTGCAGATACATTAGCCCAGCTTCCCAACACAGGCTGTGACTGATGTCAAGTGTTTCCTGTTTCAGAAATGGGAAAGGAGAGAGAGACTACTCTTGTTTATCTTGGCCAGAAAGTGAGCAAAGGGAAGCTTAGAAGAGGAATTATGAAATAATTGAATATTTCAATGTAGATATTAGGAGCTTTTCACTGCTTGTCTGACAATATAAAATACTTCATTAAATTGAAAAGGCATAAATTTAAAAAATATGAGAACATTCTTCCTGGGAAGAAGATTTGTAGCCATGACATTTCTTGGCAAGAGGTTTTCTTTGGAGAAAAGTTGCACATTTATGGATTTAACACAAGCAAAGACAGTCCATTTAGAAGAGTTTAAAGAAATAAAGCCCTCACCTTTTGTTATTAGCCTGTTTAACTATTATGCTTATGTTGAGCACCTCATGGTAGAGAGGAGGAAAGGAGGGAGGAAGGTTAGTTTTGTCAACAGTGTGGTTCTTGCATCTTGCTCTTCAGACTCTGACACTGACCATTTTCCAGTAACCAGGTCCTGCAGTAAAGGTTCAGTTGTTCTGCTCCAGTCTGGAAGTTTTATATCTTTATAATGCTCCTGCAAAAGCTACAGCTTCGTTTGGGAAGGAAGGTGGGGGGAAATGAGATTGTAATGTGGAGAGACAAACTAGGAAACAAGCTCTGATTCTGTGTAGTGGGATGAGATCCCAAGAAAAAAAATATGCTGGTGTATTTACAAGCAAAGTGGAAACCAGTGGTGCAAAGTGGAAAGAGCACACACTAGCCCAGATACTCCCATCTCTCTTCTGTGTTCTCTCCAGGGTCCCTTGTGTGCGTGAAACACAATAGCTCTGTTGTGAAACTTTAGTTGCTGTGATTCCCATTTCTGTTGTTTAGCAGGAGCCAGGTCTCAGCAAGAAACTGTTAAATTAAAACGCTGTTGCTATGTGTCTGCTGGTGGTGAGGGAGAGCTGCCACTCTCTGAGGAGGTATGGGAAAGGGCGGGAGCAGGGCTAGGGATGAAATGGCATGGCAGTGGTTGAGGAAAAACAAGAAACTTTTTTGGCCATATGGTGAAAAACTCCAATAAAGGCAGGGGAAAATAAGCAACAATGTGGACAGGTACCAATAATATGGATGAAAGATGGAAGCAATTGAGAGCAGAATCTTGTTATTCAGCAGTTTGCTATTCTAATGGGTCTTTAGTTTCTCCAGAAAATGAAGGAATTTTACACAGCAATGGAAATTAAAGGGCTGCAAATTTAGTACATAGATGTGACAAAACTGCAGGGATCCTCCTGATTTAATTAGAATATCTGGTCTGGTTACAGTTTAAATACCATGGTTCAAATAGTCTCACCCATTAGTTTGAGGAAAAAAGTAATGAGGAAATAGGGAATGGGCTGTCTAAAAGCAGCACATGTGATAAAGTGGTTTAGTATCAGAGACATATTGTCTGAATATTCAGGGAGGCCTCAATCCTCCAAAAATTATGGATGCATAAATTCTGTATATACCAAGTTGGACCTACACTTCTTTTTAGGGTTGCTGTGTTTCTAATTTTTGTTTCTGATGAGCAGATACAAAGAATTCTTCTGGTTGCCAGTACAATCTCACTTTTCTGATTGCTGAAGCTGAAATTCATTCCAGTTAACTGTTTTGATCTCTGAAGGGGCTAAATCCAAAATTTTCAGAACCAGTTCCCAGAACAGAGTATTTTGTTTTCCTAAGAGAAACTAAAAGACTTTGGAGAATTCTGGAGCTGAGAAAATGGACCTAGAAATCTGATTTTCATCATCTCCCACTTCAAAACAGCTGACTTCTGCTGTGCAAGTAAAGGAACAATATAGGACTTTAGTGACCTGTTTGAAGGAGAATTCCTTGTCAAATGAAAAGGGTGCTTGTGTCTGCATCCCTGATGGGACTGATTTATACCATCAGCCCCTCTCATTTCCTTCCCAGGACTTAATCCATCTGTTATTTTTACGAATTAAAATTTGCTGCTAGTATGTAGTGTTCTTTCCTTAAATGTTACACTGTGAAACTTAGTCACTTTGCGTGCTCATGTATGTGCTTGAGCTATTCCCTCGTGTGATGTTCCTGTAGTTACGGGGTGTATTTTATAAAGGTCTTAAGGTTTGTCAGATGCTGGATCATGCTATTTAAATGCTCTGAACTCATGAACAAAGGATGACTGTGGAAACTGGAATTTGTAATGCATTCTATTCCAGTGGAGGAGAGAGAGTTGTCCACTTGTGCTGCAGGTTCATGACCTTTTCTCTTTGGCCCTGTTAGCTGGCTCAGGACTAGTGTGGCCTGGAAGCTTTTTTAAGCTTTCATTTCTGCCTGATGCATGCAGCTCAGGGGGGCAGTCTGCTCTTGGGTTCCCCCCTGATGGAGGTGCACCCCTCACTGTGACAAATGAAATATTTGTCACTCAGTGCGCAGTCTGGATGTGTATCCTGGCTTGTGCACGTGTAACATGCTGGCCTGTGTCCACCGCAAAGTTGGGTTTGTGTGTGGAGGCTGTGTGAACAGGGCCTGGTTGTGGAAGGAAAGGTGCATCGCATGGTTTCATTCAGACATGTAGCCCAGTCTGAAAGGGGCATGGAGTACTTCTGGCCTCATAATTCTGTACAATATAGATGGTGCTACATTCATTTGAAGATCTTGTGAAAGGCAGTGTACATGCAATTATTTTTTACTATTGAGGGATATGACTTAGTTGGCATGATAACGTATTTCAGGTAAATTTTACTAGCCTTTCAACAAACAGGATTTTTTTTTTTTTTGTATGAATAAGTGTAATTCTTATAACACTAATTGGGCCTTTTAGTTTGGGACTGGGAGCTATTTGATGGTAAGCTCAGTTTTAAGTTAAGAATGTTTAAAAGCTCTGTCTTGTTAAATTTAGAGCGGTTATGAGTTCGTCATGCTTCTGCATATATCATTTTTTAAACATCATGGAACATAGGTGATACCCTTTAGCTCTTAGGGAGTGGCTCTGCCACCTCCACATATCGAAGCTGGGCCATCTGAATTGTGTTTGTAAAACATACAGCTAGCTTAAATTGCGGAACTTGTTGCTTTAGTTACATTTATTGTGCACTCAGTGGGTTTTGTTTCAAACCAAATAAATTACTAAAGGATTTTTTTCTTTTATTAGACATTATCCCTATAAAGATTTTTGCTTCATGCCATGCAATTGAGGTTAAGATTTGCATATTCTGTGACTTCTTTTCTTTCTGAGGATTGCTTATTGTTGCATATTGCCCTCTGCTGTCCCCTAAATTCTGTGAGTATGAGGCTTGTATAGAGCAAAAATAGTTAGAAATGTAGACAGGCAGTGTTGGGGTGGGGAGGGGGGGGAAACAACATTGGTGTGTATATGAAATTCCTTTAGAAAGAAGGATAAGGGACATGTCTCAATACTTTGTGTCAGGTTTTATTTTTGCATTAATTATTAGGAGATATATAAGGTCTCTTGCTAATTTTTAGTCTACAATGAACAAAATTATGATTTCTTTTTCTCAAGTGCTATGAATACAACATTCAAGCTGTGAGTCTGGCCATGTTTTACATTTTCCATAAAAGCAGAAATGAACCAAGAGAGCCCTCATCTGATTACTTCCAAGTACAAACTGGGCATGATTTATGAGACTGCAGTTACACAAAGTATATGCATTCCTGAGGAGAGTTTATTCTTCTTTTAACACTTAGGAACACATTTTTCAGGCAATAACTGAAAGCAGTGCCAGCCATATTTCTGAGAGCCAAGCTAGAAGATGCTATTAATACTGTGATTTTGGACATAAGCACAGTAACAGATATTCAGAAGGAATATTCTGGACAGAAGAGGCCAGCTTTCTGAAGAGATTCTGGAAGGCATTTAATATTTGTTTACATTTGGCAGTCTGTTTAAATGAGCATTCAGATTCAGAGCATTAGACATGCAAAGTGATAGAAGCCTTTGCCTTCCTTTATTTGTGTTCTACAAAGCCTGTCTTGACGTGGTGTTCTTGAACATCAGCCTGCTGAGCAGAATAAAATGGGACAAGTGATGATGATAATGATGTTGCTGTATATAAAACATACATTAGTACATTTGCTGCAGTCCTTAAAAACCTGATCTTTAATGGATGAAATAGAAATACCTGTTTTTCAAGGGTGTGTGGATGGTTAGGTAAATTAAACAAGTCCATTGTCCTTTAACTCATTGACTTGGTAGCAGTCTGAAAAGTAAATATCCGTAAAAAACAAAAAAGAATATGGGCAGTAGGAAGCCTAACACAATTTGAAGAAATAAAACTGATACAGCTGATGCCATGATGATTGCAAAAGAATCTGTCTAGCTTTGATCCGCTTCCTTGCTCGGAGTTTTTTCAGATTTTTTTTTTTTTTAAAACGAGGACACCTTGCTGATTTATGGGAAGATGGTGACCAGTCAGCTCTCTCTGCTCTGGCGAGAGCTGTGTGCATTGCATGGAGTACCCACAGCTCATACAGATGGAGCAGGGACTGGGCTCTGCATTGACTCTCTCTGACATCCTCTCTGGACTTGAGCAAACCTTCTGCTAGGGCTTTTTGGGCAACTAATGATATCTCAAAGGTTTCTTCTCCAGTGAAAGCAAGCCTTTCCCTGGTGTTAAATATCTACCCAAGGAGTGCAGCAATTTACAAGTGTATTTGTAAGAGGCAATTTAGGTAACCCACACATAGTCTTTGCTTACTGTAAAGGTGCAATAACAAATCCTTTCCAGTCTAACAGCAAAATAAGTTTGTGTTTTCAGTCTTGGCAGCTCACTGATACTTGGTAATGTGACTCAGAAATGAATTAGGAAAAAATCTGACTATGTACAAATAAAGCTTTTTGGGTTTCATTCTGTTTTTTTTTTTCTCTAAGTGGACCACTGCTCTTAGTGATCTTGTTCACAACAAAGCTCCATAAATAGTTACAGCAGTCCAGTCGGGAATATTGGTTGAAGCGTTGTGCTTTGTGGGCAGGAATTAGTAGCTCAGACCGGTTTTGGGGCTTTGAAAGGTTTGCACAAATGCATGTAAGTGTTCAGATTTACCTTAGCTTAAGCTTACGTTTTAAAAGGGTTTAGGCTCTATCTGGACTCGGCTTTTCCTGCCACCTTCTTATCGTTTGCCTCAGGTCAGCTGAATCGGGAACTGACACAGCTGAAATCTAATGTTGCACCAATAACAAAGTTTTCATGATGAGCTTTTATTGGATTGTGTTCTTGATCTGTCTCAAAATCCATTTGCACAAAACTGTGCCAAAAAGGAAGGCAGCTGGGTGTGAGGTTGCTTTTCTACTTACAGAATTCTTCTTTCTCTCCTTTGTAGCATCCTCCTGCAATTTGCCTATCAGAGGTATGAGTTAAATGAATAAATTTTTTTTCTTCTTGGTCATTAGTGTTCTAAGATTACACATGTACTCTGAATTCAGGATACATACTTCATTTAGGCTCAGTTAAATTGTATATCACATTACAGCTTTGTAAGTATAGCAAGGATGTTAATTGATTTAAGCAAAATATTATATTCTAACAATTTTTTATTAATGCTATAATGCACGCTGCTGATAAGTTACATAATTTATGTTTTTAATAGTAAGTTGCCCTTAACCAGATAGCTAGTACCTTGAGTTGTGCTTTCTAAAACAGCTTACTAAATATAATGCTAAAATAATCCTGCTTGCACAAGTTAAAACATGCTCTGATGTAAGATCATTAACATATTCAGTATGAATATTTATTTTTGAGGTAGATATTCCCAATTATTAAACCCATCACTCATTGCTTTATGCAATTAGCACAGAATAGGGAAATTTTTGTGCTCTGCTGTTGCTTGGGAGAGGTGTTCAGTCTTGGGGCTCTGTAGCTTGCTAATGAATAAAAATGGATTTGTACTTAAACCCTTAACTGTGCATAGCAAGGTTTTAGCATGTTATAAAACCTAAAATTATAGCAGAGTACGTGAATAGCATTAAGAAATGGATGGAGCTGCTTTCACTGAAAAATAGGGGGTTGACTTGGATGATTAAATAAGGCTGTAGTCATGCAAATATTTTCTAGTTGCTGTTAATTCCTTTTTCTTTCCTCAGAAATACATTCTCTTTTCATTTTCGTTCTTTCAGTTTACATAGATAATAAAATAAGTTTTCTATTTGATTATGTTTACACCATAAAAAGGCATTTTGGCCAGACAGACTGACAGAGTAGATGGTCCTTTTAGCAGGCATTTTCAGTGGTGGAACTCAAGCTTTGTACTCCCAAAAAGATATTTTTAAACCCCTTCTCTACCGTGTGATGAGTAGGCATTTAGCAGTACAGCTGCTTGCTGTGAATTCAGACATTGGCAATTGCATTTTGTAGTGCTCTGGATCCTATCAGTGGAATAAGAGTGATAAGGTCAGGCATTCCAGGTTGGACCTGCTTCCACACCTCTGGATCCTGGCTCACCTCCACGGGATCCAGCTGCTTGTGCTGTTTTGCAGGAGGCACGGTAGGAAAACTTGAAGGTGTGTCAGGAATAGCTGCATTGAACTGGAGGGAATTCAGGCTCTGGCTAGCATCAGAGCAGGAATTGCAGGTTACAATACAGAGTGGAATGCCTGGTTCTTCCTGGATCAGGACTTGGCTTGCTGGATGGTGTCTGGTGTTTGGAGTGAAAGCATCATGCTGCAATGTGCTTAGGTTGTTTTCTCCTCCAGTGACTTTCATTTTTCTTGCTTTCTGTAGACTAACTGAAAGCAATAATTCAAAGATCTGTCGATATTTTTTTATTGGCAGATTTGTTCACAGTCATCAGTTAGATACGCAGGAGAGCAGAGAAGGCAAAAGCTAAGATCTCATAATCGTTCATCATGTAAATGACATTTATTTTCATTTGTTTGTTGTGGGGAAGATAGAGAATGTTGTGAAAAATCCATTTACTTTAAAGAACATAAAAATCAGTGTGATCTTTTATGAGTGATTCATACATGAAGTACATAAACATGAGTTTACCTTATTTTAAAACCATGTAGTTCGTTGGAATTTCTGTACAAATCACGGGAGCACAAGCAAAAAAAAAAAGTCCTAACAGATGTAGTTGTCTGAAAAGCCAAAACCAAAAGCCTTATCATAATTAAGAAATGTAATGTTTAGTTGAGGTTACAGTGAGTACCATGTTTCACATGCTGTCTTTGAGCAGAGAGGGTGTCTGGCCTCTGTGTCTGCATGCACTTAGGCTTTTCTCTTTTTCACTTGCAGTGTTGTTGAGAATTAATTATTGAATGCTTTGGTGGGACTTGCTTCTCATTAGCACCTTCATAAAACACCCTTTGGTGTCTACCACTTCACACCATTTATTATCCTCTTGCATTAGTCTGTCTGAACATCACACAGGTGGGTCAAATTTTTTTACTTTGCACATTTCTCTTGCCCTCCCTGTTTTCTCCTCTTGAGAGGATATCTGAAGTCTGACCCCTTTATTGGTAGTGTCAACAAGACAGAATAAACTTTTGTTTTTTCCTCTGATGGATTTTTAGTCTAGACATTGTACAACCTGACCAAAGGATGTAAGCTACAGGAAGCATGATTGACAGGAGAAGTCCAGCCAGGAGCTATCCACACAATGGCTCTTGTTGGCTTTTAACAGTGTTTATTGGGGGAATAATTTGTCCTGAACTTATTCCCTAGTTTACACTCCTTAAAAATTTGGATGTTCAGCTTACTGTATTGACAATATATTTAGTGAAAGAAGAGAGAGGGAGAAAAGGAAGGGTTATGCCCCTGAGGTCTTTCCCCAAGATTCCAAACTTGTATTAGGCTTGTCAGAGGTGTTACATATTTGGTACTTTCTTGCCTCCCACTTCTTCTAAGGGACATAAATCTATTCAGCTCTATCACCTTTATGATATCGCCAACATACAACACTCTTGATCAGTCCACTGTGAAAATTCCTGCTGCTGCCTTCATTTCCTCCTGTTTGGGCTGCTGTAACTCACAGCTCTTGGGTGGTTAACTGCTGCAATACTCTGTAGGATTGGTACTCACATTATGCTATCACAACCCAATGCGTTTTGGACAGTGTGCTTTTATTCCTAAAATCTTCAGTAACTTGGTCTCTTAATTCTGTCAAAAAACTTGAATTCATTAGCATATTTTCACTGAATTCCTCCTTCTAAATCAGCTTGCATTTAGCCGACAATCTTAAGGGTCTTTTTTCAGCCTAAATGATTCTATGGTCGTAGTTAATAGCTTCCCTGACCTCAAGTGTAGTGCCATTCAATGTCAGATCTGTCTGCTACAGGAAATTTTTCATTGGCTTTTAATTCCAGATCTTCCTGCTTCAGATCAAAGGTACCATGGTGAGTGATTAAAAAAGGACTATTAAGTGGGTAGAAATTGAATGGATTTAAGGTACTTGAACGGGGAGAAAGATGATATTTTTCTGCAAAAATGGATGCCACTTAGTTCTGCTGCCTGAGAGATAATTATAGTAATTGAAGTTGATCACAATTAGACCTTTAAATTTGTATTGCCTTGAACGGAAGCATTTTTATTTAAATTCACCAGTCATTATGCCTTTACATGTACTGCTCAAAGTCTGAGGGCTGCATAATTTACAACAAAGAAAACAAGTCACCGTATGTAATGAGCTGAACTTCTAAGAATACCCTCAAATTTCACCTGTAATTAATCACTCATGCTTAGTTGCAGACTAATGTTAGCATTTACACATGTAACTGCATGTAGGCACAGTCAGACAGAACCTTTCAGTACTGTCACCCCTGCTGGATTTCAGGCAAAAGAAATAGATGGAAATACTTTCTTGAATTATTGTTCCATAGCATTAGGGTGGTTGATTACTCAGAGCACACTAGATGTATGTTCTGTTCTTGTTTTTTTTATGACAGAAATAACGAAGTATGAGGCTGGAGCTTCATACACATATTCATGTTGTAGTCTTGATTTACATACAGCTGTAAAGCATTTTTAGGACTGGATCTTTGTTTAGCTGTGCGTGATTGTGAGTTTTGCCTTTAAATTGCCCAGAACGAGTGGTTGGACCACTTGGGGTCAGGAGTGGCCACATGTTGCACCTGTGGGATGCAACCTGTAAGGCCATGTGAAGGACACAAAGGGCTCTGGGAGCACAGGACTCCCCTAAAGGAGCTTGCTTTTTTTTTTTCTTCTTCCAGAAACACTGGTATAATGGCCTTTGGCACTGTGAAAAACCTTCTTATGGCAGGAAAAATATTATGGAGTATGTGGTGCAGTCACCGCGATGCTTCTGAAATACAAAAAAATCTCGAGTTTCCAATGAAGAAGTGGAAAAGTCTGAAAAACAAGCAAAAACCAAACCACAACAAGCAAAAAATAATAATTGAAATAACACATGTATCTTTTGGGCTGTCATTGAAAAATTCTGATTGATGTAACATGTCTAGAGTAAGTTTTAACTTTATAATTTGAATTGGCACTTTTTATGTGGTTTCCCTTTCCCCACTTCCATGCTTTTCAGCCTTCCCAAGACATGTTTTGTTCATTTGGTTTTAATTTAGTCCCAGTTAAGTATCTTAGTGCCAAAACAATTCCTGTGTGGGCAAAGAAGGGAGCTTGGGATGCAGGCACCGACTGGTCTTTATGGGCACATTTGTTTTGGTAGGAGCAGCTGCCAAAGGCTGTTCTGGGTCCCAAGGCCAGATGATCTCGCACAGCTTGTGTCCATGCAACTAAATTCATTTTTATCACCTAACAGGATGATAAAAACCCCATTTTTAAAAGTAACAGGATAAAAATCCTCTTTTAAAAAAAATCCTAATCCAGACTTACTTCCAGGATGACTCCCTGGCCTGTTTCCTTTGTAACTCTACCTAAAACTGTGCCAGCTGTTTTCTGTACAGGCAGGCACGTGCTATGCTTTGCCCTGTGTGTGCTGCTGGCTCTGGGTCTCTCCTTACCAGCCTATGTCAGGTGCATGCAGTGGCTGGCACAGGTCTGCTCTGTGAGCTCTCACCAATTCTAACTCTTGGGCTTTGTGATCCTAAAGGGTCCAAAGCTCCGTTGAGGTTTTCAGGCATCGTGCTTGTACAGACAGGCTAATGAATTTATCAGTATGTACCATTCATATATCAGAATTTATCATTTTCTAAGGAAAAGTAGAAAAGGAAAAAAGTAGAAAAGTAAATCAATTGCAAAGGAGAAACTCTTTATGTGATAATAAAAAAAATTAGAGAACTGAAAACACTGGCTTTCTTAATGCATACATATTTTTATAAATTGTGTTCTACCAAAATGTTTTAAAATTTAAGTGAAAACAATCACAATGGAATGTGCCAGAGAAGAGTCAAACTCAGCATAAAACACCTGTTATCAGATCTTGGGGGAATAAAATTGAAGGAGCAATGTACAAAACTTCTGTGTATATCAAATATATTTTAGATCAACCCACCTGTGGGTTAAAAAATGTAAGTGCCACCAAGCCCTCTTTCAAGTAAAAACTAAATTGAGGGGAGGCTTTTATAGAATATATTAGATAAGGGTGTCCTACAGCACTTTTCTGATCTTCATGTAATGTAAGAGCTTCCTGATTTTTGGTAATTCTGGTATTTGGTAAAAATAATGTAAAGGGAAAATAGTTCAAGCTATGGCTTTCTGGCACGGCTTTTCCACTCATGGGAAAGGAAAATTGATGATTACACTGTCAGTAGCTGAGATACTTTACAAACTTCAGGCAGCCAGCTTAGGTAGCAGAAAATATTTGTATTTGTAGTGTGCATATGCATTTACTTTTTCAACACAAATGGGTTCAAAAATCGGAAACACTTTATTTTAATGTGTGATAGTTTCACTGGCTTCATTTTTATCTCTCTTGTCTCCCTGCAGGTCAAAGCAACAGATGCAGATGCTGACCAGTTTGGAGAAATTGAGTATTCTCTTTATGATGGATTTAATTTTTATGAAAAATCCAAAGCTTTCCAGATTGACCCACACACTGGTCAGATCTTTGTGTCTCAAGACATTGATAGAGAAGAAGATCCAACCACTTATGATCTCTTAGTAAAAGCTACGGATGGGGTAAGTTTCACCTTTCTACACTGCCAGATTAGTCAGTGCATTTGCAAATTTGGAACTCTGGTGTACTTTTCTAAGTGAGAATGTAGGGACTATGTAAAAATTGCATTAATTGGAATAAAGTGTCTTATTCTTAAAGAGAGGAGAAAATTATATTAATGAACTGTGACTTTTTACCCAAATAATAAAATTGGCTGTGAAATACCCAATGACTCCGAAAAAAAGTTTGGAGAAATGTTTCAAGAATGTGTTAGGAGGAGAAAACTTAGCAAGGACTATTAGAATCAATGGACTCCAAGTTTCTTCAGCTCCCTGCTTTCAAGAACGCTGCAGCAGTAACAAGAGAAAACTTAGCAAGGAAACTGTGGGGTGCTGTGGGTGACAGTGACTTCCCTGGGTAAATCCCTTGTCCTTTCTGGCTGCCTGATGCCATTGCTGCTGCTGTGGCTGGGTGCAGCCTCCCTGCAGCTGCATGTCTGAAAGTTTTCCCGCTGTACAAGATCTGGTGCTGGCCTTGGAAGTGGGTATTCATGGTACAGCAAGGGCAGGATAGTTCTGTGTGCCTGGAACAGTCCGCTGCAGATCCTGGCAAGGGTGGGGAGGAGATATTTGCTGTGGTGGGAACCTATTAGGCTATCTAGGAATGAACACCTTGCCTACCTGATGGCATGGAGCAAAAGCTTTTGCTAGTAAGCTCCAGAAAAAAATGGAACAAAATTATTCATTGTTATTTTAATTACAAAATATTATTTTTTTATTTGCACGTGAGGCCCAGTCCACACTTGTCTTTACCTTCCTCAGCTTGATAGTGAATTGTGAAGAAGATGAAGAAAAGGTTATAGGTTGCCTTCAAATGCTAAAATTAACATAAGGACATTTTTCAAAATGTTATTCCAGTCACATTTTGCAGTACAATTTGTCCTGAAAAATATTGAAATGCAATTATTTCAGGCTATGCATATATTATTTCTCTCTTTGAATATTAAACTTACACTTAGGATATTATCTTAAATACATCTAATATAACATTTAAAGACTCAGTAGTGCTAGAAATGCTGTATTTTTCATTAAAATGCCTGTAGTTTTTATTATTGTACACTGAAGAAACTTAGATATAATTTCCGTATTCATAAGTAGATGAACTTAAATAGCCACAGTTGATGGTTGTATTCATTATTTCATTTTGAGGATGTAAAATATATATATATTGAGGGTATATCTGTTTTGTTGAATTCAGATACTTGTTATGTAAACAATCTGGTGGGTTTTTTTAGCTGTCACAATTCAGTGTTCATATTAATTGTATAAATATACATGTATTAATATTACCTTTAGCAGTATGCTTTTTCTTTCTCATAGCTTCCTTTAGAGGAGAAAAAAAATTTACATAAATATTTGTTTCCATACTCATCTGATTTGAATGTCTAATAAATTGACCCTGCTTATTGCAGGGAGCTTGGACTGGAAAACGTTTGAAAGGGCTTTTCCTACTCAAACCATTCTGTGATTTTAATATAACAATATAAGAGTGGGTTTTTCCAGGACAGTGCCTGTGATGTCTATAGCAGAGGTAGTTCTATCTGACCATTTTGGAATTTCACTTGTATGTGATTTCTGTCCTCAAATTTATACTTGAGTACAGATATCCAAACTTTGAAGAGTAAAGCAGTCTGTATTGAAATGAGTAACAGCAGAAAATTATGCATTCTACTGTGCTTCATCATTTCATTTTTCCTCTCATTCACATGTTTTGAAGCTCTGTAAATGTAATGGACACATACACATGTCTAGAATATCAAGATTAATCATTAATAAAGGGTATGTGAGAGCTGGACAATAGCAGTGAAACTCTGAAGTTTCTAAGATGTTCAGTCTGGTACAGAAAATTATTTTGAAAATCTGAAGGAAAATGTTTGCATGAAAAAAAGCTTGATGCCTTAGTTTTTTTAAATTTAATTACTACTCTATTGATAAATCTTACCTCAAGTTAAAGGAAAATAGTTAATGCATTGAAACTATAGGGCATTTAATTTTTAAATTGCTCTGTCACTTATTTTCATTTAGAGACCTTCTGTTTTCAGAAGCTCAGTAATGGGGAGAAAGGCTCAGGTTTTTATATTGCCTTGTTTGTGACAGGCAAGGCTTAATCTTTTTACTTTAGATCAGTACTATGTAGAAGTTTGCCCATCTGAGACACAAATACTAAAGCACCTAAATTCAATACCAGCTTTTCAGAATTTTCAGTGCACCTGAACTTGTGCTGACCAACCCTTTACCTTTAAAGCAGAATTGTAGTAGGATATTTATTTCACTTCCTGACATTCTGCTGCTGGTTTTGATGGATTAAAGATGTTAGGTATGAGGCTCAAAGTAGAGGCTGTGATTACGAGAGAAAAGTGCACAGAAAAGGGAGAGGAAGAATGAAGGGTCACTTGTGACAAAGGAGGATAGAGAGATGAAAAGGAAAGAAAATAACACACTTAATTAGAAATGAGGAGGAAAATTAAGTATTTTCCAGGTGGTGTGCAGTTACAGCAAAACTATCAGTTTCCTCCACCTGTTCTTGGCTACTCCATCACATGGCTTTAGAGCTTGTCAGTCGTGTCTTTTATGCATTGGGTACAAAATGTAAGGAGGGAGCTTAAATTGCACACAAGAGTCCGTGGAGAGGCAGGTGGAAAACAGCTTCTGTTAAACTGGTTTTAAATAAACATCCTGCAAGAGCTTGTGGGGGAGCACTCCTCACTGATTAAGCAAAGACAAAAATAAATATCCTTGTCTCTTCTATATGAAATGGCACCCCTTCAGTTTTTCAGCTGCTTCAGCATCCCTGCAGAAGGTCCAGTACACCATCAGCAGGTGTGTAATGACTCTTACTGCCTTTCTGCATAGACAGACACTTGGTCTCCTGCTTTTTGGTTATCCATCCTGCCCGTCCAGTTTTCTTTGTCTTTTACACTGGAGCAGTGGAAACTGAGATAAAAACTCATGACACTCACACGCAAAGCTTCTGAAGAACTTAAGGGCGTTGAAATAATTAGACACATCTCTCCACTTTGACAGCATTAAAACTTCAATATGACATATCCTTTAGGGTTAAAAAAAAAAGCCTTTATGTCAGATTCTGTATCTAGCAGTTCAGTTTGGAACAAAAATTTGACAGCAGGGTTCACTGACAAGAACTTAGGAGGCTGTGATGAAAATCTGGATGAAGTTTAAAGTGTTTTACAGCATCAAAATGAAGACATAAAGCTGTTCAAAATAGTGTAATTTCTACTTATTAAGACAAAGAGGTTGCCCTGACAAAGGCAGGGTAATTTTTTTTTTAAAAAAAACTTGGTAAAGAGGTCTATTAATAGTTTTAGCTATTCACACAAATTTGATCCTTCTGAAGTAATGAAAACATTAATTGCTTTTATTTTGACTTCATGGTAGTTCATGTCCCCTTTTTTCTTCCACGAGTGATAGAACCCTCAGGACTCTGACAGAGAAGTCATTGTAATTGTGACTTTTTGTTGCACCAGAGAGTATAACAGTAGTTAAAAATACTTGAACATTTGAGATAAAGGATTTTAAAATGAACAGCTGGGACTTTCTGTTGCTTGTTAACATGTTTTGACAAATGTAATTTTCTGTCAGCAGTAGACTTTATATAAAGTCAGCCTTCATATTTTGGAAGATTGTTTTGCTTCCTTCTGAGTAGATGAAGTATATCCACATCGTTAGAAATAGAAGTTTTAGTTCCTTCCCAATTGGAATGATACCCTTTTCTCAATTGTCAAAGCAAGAATTGGGCCATAACCAGTTAATATCAAAAGCTATTAAGCAAATATCACACTTGGCATGCAAAGGTGTACACTGCTTCTTCAGGACAAGAAGCTTCTGTGTCCATTGTAAAATTTGATCTATCTTCTTAGAGAATAGGTTTGTCTATATACTTAGACTTCCCTGGTCCTCTTCCCTTAAAAATACTTCTGATTTCTGTTCTAAAATACCTAAAAGCCACAGACAGAGCATCTGACAGTGAGCAGAGCACATTATCTCCCCTTCTCCTGCCTTCCCTTTTAGCTCCTGTGCAGGGATTTCCTTATTATGGAAATCAAGATACCGAGGAAGGGGCTTGCCCTGCAGTGGGGGTGTTGGCACTGGGCTCACTGCCATCTCCATTTCTCCATCTTGCCATGGGGTTTCGTGGCAGACCCAGTAATTTGTATGTTGATGACTGTTCTTTAGAGTCCTGGCTGCCTGTGCAGCAGCATGAGCCCTGGAAGCAGGCCATGCCTTATTTTCTTCAGAAGCACACCAGGAGGATGTGGGATAGATCTCCCTGTTTGTGGGTGAAACAGACACATCATGCACAGCATCATGTTAATTTTCCATTTACTTGAGCCTTTATGAGAATGTCACTGCACCCATTAGAGCTAACATTACAACACGGAAGAAAAAAACAAAACCAGGATAAAGCAAAAATCACTACCAAAATCTGGAAGCAAATGGTGATAATGGTTTTTTTTTTCCCCAAAAGTAAGTCTGAACCTGTAGACACACTAAGCAAACAGAAACAGTTTTGTGGGAGATTGTTATATGGCAGGGTAAATCTAAAGGAGTAATACCCATTCTGAATCCTTGGATAGTTTAATAAGGGTCAGGTTTTAAAATAATCAAGGTGAGCAATTCGATTGCACAATTATACAACATAGTTGGTTTTGGGTTGGCTTGGTTTTCTTTGTATCACAGCTACTGTGCCTGCAAAATGAAGTTCACACTAGCTCAGCATCGTCTGTCATGTGTATGCATGAACATCTGATCTGTGTCAGCAGTTTCTCTGAGTGACTGCTACAAGCACAGCACGCTCAGTGTGACTTTGAAGAGTTCAGGATTCTTCCTCCATCTGTGTTTTAATCTACTGCATAAAGCACGCTGTGCATGCCGGTGTTGCCTCGTGCATCTGAACATTCCGGTGCCCCAGCAATTGCTGTTATCTCTACTACAGCAAGTCTGCTTTCTTGTAAGAATGCTTGTGCTTCCTGTGGCTGTAAAATAATCTTGGAAACATGAACCCGTCCAAATGCATGGAGGGAGACCTCTGGGAAGTAAATTGCCATTAGTTTCACTCAGGTGTCTGTGAGGTCTAACGCTTCAGTACGCACAGAGCTCTTTTTTCAGATTGTCATAAAATGAAGTGCTTTGTCATGGCAAATCAGTATTTTTGTGTAGCACAGTCCAATAAGCCAGCTTGCAGTTGCTCCTTTTTTCTCCAGTTTCACTTCAGAGCAAGGCTAAATGTGGTCCCCATGAGGTATTTTAGTGGGCTGTTGCAGGGCATTGGTCAGTAAATTGAGGATAAGTCTTGCAGACATCAGCCTGACAGGTTAGCTTTCAGCTATCCTGCACTGCTTTTAGTCTGTGTGCCTGGTTGAAAAAGCTTTATATTCACTATTCTGATGGTCGTGCTTTTACATGAAAGTCTCGTAGAGAGAAGTTATTCCTGCTTTACTGGAGGACTGGAGCACCCCAGTCACCTGAGGGGCATAAAGCCCTGGCTTTATCTGTGAAGGGATAAGTGGGGTATTGGTGATGTCAGCAGAAGCATGTGAGGTTAGACTAGCAAGGTTTTTGATGTGTGGTGCTGATTAGCATTAACAGAACTGACTTTGTGTTCAGGCCTCACCATTGTAGAGAAGCTGAATTTCTTTATGTGCTCGATCAACCCTTGCTGTTGTGCTGAGCACATAGCTTGTTTATGTGCAGTGTTTTGAGGTATTGTAGCTACTGTAAGTTGGTTTTATTGGCATTTTCATTGATCAATATTGTTGCAGCATGTTCTGTTTCCTAATGATGCACTGAAGCCAGTTGTGCACCAGCCTATTTTAAAAATTGATCTTTTTTTGTTGGTTTTCTGTTTGATTTTTTTTTTCTTGTTCATCCAACAGGGTGGTCTCAGTGCCCAAGCTTTTCTTCGCATCGAGATAGAAGATATTAATGATAACCAACCTGTTTTTGAGCAAGACATCTACGTTACAAGTATCAGCAGTCACACACAGCCAGGAACAGAAATCATCAATGTTATTGCCACAGACAGAGATTCAGGAGTATTTGGTATTGTCACGTACGAACTGGTCGCAGGAGAATTTTCTTCTTTTTTCACAGTGGATACATCCACAGGTACTGTATGAGTCCATGATTCAATTCAGAAAGGTGATAATTATATAAGCTGTATCTTTTCCTTGATGATGCTTTTTGCATTTGGAGTCATGCCTTATAGGTGAAACTTAGATTCTGGTGGAAAATAAATCTAGAGGTAGATGGAGGATTTTGGTTTAGCATGTAGCCTTTGCATTCACAGAAATAAGCAGAAGAATGGAAAACACAGTACATGCCAGCACAATGAAGGACAAGCAGCATGCCCCTTATTCACTATTTTCAGCCCTAAATCTATTGATCATTGTAAATAATAATGAAACATTACTTTTTTATTAAAAAGATCTGCATTTCTGAAATTCCTAGGGCTTACTCTTGAAGAGTAATAACATCCTTCAAGATGCTCCATGTTTCATTTCTTCTCTGCTTCTGTTCTAATCATCCTCTGTACTTCCTTATCCTACTGCTAGGATAAGTCCTCATTCTGCTGAGTCTTACAAGGCATGTTTGACTCAATGTTGAACTTTGTGTGTCTTTTTCTGCCTCTTGCTTTCTGATGTGACACCTCATCCTTCTGGAGAGTAGGATGAAACCTCTCTTCTGGAGAGAGGTTCAATGAAGGAGTGATGATGAGAGCAGAAAACCGATCATGGCAAAACCAAATCCGTGTTAATGTTTTCAAAGATGTGGAATCTCTCAGATAGAATTACTCTTCTTCTACATGGCTACAAAGCAGCCTCTCTAGTCAGCTTTCAAAGCTTAAAATAGTTGTCAACATTTGCTGAAGAGAACAAGAGCATTGCATCTACAACTGGCCATGGTGCTTTTCAGTAAGTGGCTGGCTAAACTGCAGTTGCCACATGTGAATGCATCCTGATCAACAGACGGTCATGGTGCAGATTATTTTATATGTTTTAAGATCTTGTTAGGCTATGGTGTATGTGTGTATACATTAGCTCTTTGGCCTACAAAATCTTGCAAGGTTCTATTCTTTCAAAATGGTGTCTGTTTTTACACAATTCCCAAAACATTCTGATGAACAGAAGAAACTAATCTTCTTAGGAAGTCAGGCTGCTTGTCTTGGCTATTTCAGAATTTATTTAACTGTGGACTTTTAACTATCTGTCAAGTAAGGTTCTCAGGGGCATAACTGATGTCAAAGATAGGTAGGTCAGTCAATAATTAGGGAGTTGGATCTCCACAGGCATTTAACTGGTCATTTTAAAACTATCCCATCAGGCTTGTTGAAGAGAGCCCCTGTGGATCACATTAGCAGCCCTGGCTTTGCAGCAGCCCTCTGCTGAAGGGAAGCCTTTTGAAAGGCTTCTTCCTTGGACTGTGACCTTTTGGCCTCTTTCCAGTTTGGCACTTTGTACAGAAAAAATGTCAAGCTTAATGATGAAGACTCTATAAGCTTGTAAGTCACTATTACCTCGTGGATCTGTCACGGTATTTTATCAAAGGCAGACCAAATTCAGGGTGAAGTTGCTTGAGGTCATTATTGCTGACATTTCATGATGAGAAAAGCTCTTAGGTCAGACACTATTCCCAGCATTATAGTGCTTGGAATCTGATTGCACTTAATCAGTTCTCCTGGGTAATTCACAAGGTCAGACTGTGTCTAATTCTAACTTATTAATATTAATGCTCTGAGCTTTTTTTTTTCCTCTCAAAACACTTTTCCCCCTTATATTCTTCCACATCTACTGACAATACTGCATATGCTCAGTCACTGGTGAGGTGCATTATTTTTAAACTATTAGAAAAAAAATAAAGAACAACAGCAACAAAAAAAATTTAAATTGCCAATTTATCATACAGTAGTTTTACAATCTTTGAGCTCCAAAACTTGTATTCAGAGAGAGAGAGATGAAACAAGTGGCTCACTGTTAAGGCACAGAGATTTTGAGCTCTTCCTCCTTCTTGTTACAACATAGACATTTTCCAGTGTTCATTGTGCTAAAGCTGTCTTCATATGCTCTGATATATGGCCCAATTTAGCTGTGCCTCTCTGAAGGTTATGTCAGGGACTTCCATTTAGTTAGTTGGGCTGCATTTTGTGAACAGAAGCCAATGGACAAGTATGTGAAGGAATAGGCATTCTCAGGAGATGGATGCTTAAAGCAGAAAGCCACAGGAGATGATATTACAGTTTGGTCTCTTTTTCTGACCTTATGGATGTGCAGTCTGTTACGGATCTGTTTTCAAGTTTTTCCAATGTACAGTATGGGATATTCTGTTTAATCTGTTCTCGTTATTAGAGGGGTTAAAGGGACAGAGATGGTGTTGGGGAATTCTGTGGATTTTCCTGCCTGATTTTTTTTTTTTCCTCACTGATAGATCATTTAGAAAGGAGAAATGAAAGTCAGTGTATTAGTAATTGTGACATACTATGTTCATTATAGCCCTTAATATTTTATGTGGACAGAGATATTTTCAGTAGTATGAGATTTAAAATAATTAGTAGCAAACAGTTTGACACATTACACTATGATACATTAGAATCTTATGCAAGCTGATGCTGTTGCTCATGATATATGTAATTTCTCTTTTTTTGTGGTTTTTTTTTGGCATGAACATTTATCTCACTATAATTTTCTTCAGGGGCGTTTGTTGAGTGCTGCACTTAGAATACTCAGTAAAAATTAGTTTTTGACTTTTTGGAGGAGAAATGGATAAAACAGTAAAATAACAAATGAAACCCAAATTCTTTGCTGCTCTGGCTTGCTTCTGGCTCTTGTTTGTTAAAGCTTAGTTGTTCTATGAGCTGTGTTCAAAATGTCCTACCAGCTGGTCAACTCCTGACTGTATAGACTATAACAGTGCTGCTTTTGGTACATAGATATTATGAGGTTGAGGCACATCCAGTCTCTTTGAAGGGGCTTCATCTTTTGTTTCAAGCACTGGGATTTGTGGATTTTGTAAATAGATAAATTCAGTGGGAGTGGGAAGGAACATCTTTTCATTGACTAGACATTCCACTGATTTTTTTTTTAAGTTCTAAACAAAATTTTATTATTTATATTTGTTTTCTATTTTAGCTTTTAGACACTGCATTTATTGTTTGTGATATGCTCTTGTACTCATAAATAACATTTCTTGTGTTTCCATTTTTGAAAAAGTTGAAGTGGTTTTAATTTGATTGATGATAGACATTCCACACGAAAAACCACTTTAAGAACTGTGTAATTAGAGAAATGTAGGGATAGGAAATTGTAAACCAGCTCCTCTGCTGGTTCGTGACTCTTGCTATCATTTGTTTCTAGTGTTGGTGTAAACAACATCTTGGCTTCATTATGTTGCCTTTTGTAGATATCTGATCCATGCATGATCTCTGAACAGTACTCGTGAATTGATTAGAACAGGGCAAATTGAAGAGCTCTTCTGGCTAAGAAACTGTTGGAGCTATGTTTGTTTATTTTCCCATTGTTACCTGACAAGCTATCTGAAAGACAGGGTATTTATAGTTATGGCTGAGCTGGAAATTAAAAGTTTAAGTCACAGGATGCAATCATAAGTGTGGCAGAAAACCTATGTAGTGCTTAACTTTAATCGTTTAAGATTAACAACTGAATTTGTAAACTTCCATTACAATAACAGCATTAATACTTGCCTTCACCCACGGGTAGGTAATGAATTTCCCATTGATCTTAGTGATGCCTTTCTTGAGAGATGAGTAAAAAGATGGTTATCATCATAACTCTGGTTCAGGGAAGCTGTTTCACGCCAACAAAATTATTAATAGTCCTTGAAAATTATTCTGGAAGTGTGACTTCCTGTGTCAGTCTTCAGGTAAATGGTTTGTTCATAATCTTAAAACAAACCCCCAGCTAGTCCCTGTGTGCAGAGAAAACTTCCATGAGGGCTAAACAAAAGGCAGCGGCCACTGCCATGGTTTGTCTTCATGTGAATGTATTTGTTATTTAAACCTAGCTTGAAAACAATGTAGAGAAAGCATCATTCTCTCAGTGTATGTTACAGCAGTATAAGCATTTAATTTAGCTTCTGTTTCTTTTAACTCTCTAAGATATTTGGGCTAGTGCTTCTGTGATTCCTACCTAAATTCGATGCCTAGAACACTGGCTGTGACCTTCCTTTTGTGTATTTTATTGAGAATGTTTCTGTGAACGTGGTGGACAGACCTGGGCTGGATGCCAGGTGCCCACCAAAGTCACTCTGTTACTTTCCTGCTCAGTTGTGTGGAGGAGGAAAATCATGACAAAAGGCTTGTGGGTCAAGAAAAGGGCAGGGAGAAATCTTTCAGCAATTACTGTCACAGAAAAAGAGACTCAATTTGAGGAAATGACTTTAATGTATTGCCAATCAAATCAGAGGAGGGTAATGAGAAATAAAACCTACATAATAAAAGATGTTTCCCCCACCCCTCCCTTTTCCTGCACTTAACTTCACTCCCAATTTTCTCTCTCTTCTCTGGCCCTGGCAACGCGGGAGGATGGGGAATGGGAGCTGTGCAGTTCATCAGAGATTGTCTCTGCTGCTCCATCTTCCTCACGCTCTCTGCTCCAGCATAGATCCTTCCATCAGGGTCCAGTCCTTCAGGAACAGAAAGATCCAGTGTGGGTTTTCACAAGTTCTGCCAGCAAACCTGCACCAGTACAATCTTCCCATGGGGTCACAGTGTTCTTTGGGCATCTGTCTGCTCCAGCAAGGGGTCTTCCACGGGCTGGCTGTGGATCTCTGCTCCACTCTGCACCTCCATAGGCTGCAGGGGGACAGATCCTCCCCGTGATCTGCACCACAGAAGCTGCTCCTGTAACCCCCACACGGCCAAACCCTTGCCACATACACACGGTACACTGAGATATTTGGAGATCTCTCCATTGACTTGAAGATACTTGGATCACTCTTTTGTTATAATACTTTCTGTTGCTTGCTTGTGCCAAAAACACATTTCGAGGAGAACAGACAAGCCTTGTTGGAAGAACTGGTTAGTGGTTGAACACTGAAAAAAGGATTTCAGCACAGAAGTACAGCTCCTGCAAAAGGAACGCTCTATTTGGGAAATTCTGACTTGCTAAAAACCCACTCCCTTTAAGATGCACTCTGATTTCTTTTTAACAGAATAGCAAAGGGCATCATGTGACTAAAATGTCTTGTAAAACATGTAGCGTGGTCTAGGAGGTTAGTCTGTTGGCAAAGGATAAAAGGATTAATTCAGCTAAAGATCATGCAAATTTAAGAATATAAGAAGTACCTTAACCAAAAGCTAAATTTAATTCCAGCATCTTATCACTTCTACAGTGCCTAATAATGGATACAAGGAGAGGAGTTGGGTAGAGCTTGCATGGAACAGTGCCTCACTGGTATGTGCTTCTTGTGGCAGTGTGCATTTTAGTGCTGTACAACTTCCATTACTGCACTATGGAACCATATGTCAATGCAATTTAATGGCAGACTAACTTACAATAAACTTTGATTTGGAATAGATTCATTCCAGTTAAGGACACTGACAAATATTGTTTTATTTAAAAAATAGGACTGTTTTTTTAACAGATGCACCGTCGGAAGTTTTAATTGCATTAAAATTTTTTGCCTTTTTTTATTGCAATGCAGGTTGAGAAGTAATGTTGAAATACCAACATTTCTTTTTATGGGGGGGAAAAAAACCCAAAAACATTGTTTAACTCCATGTATTATACAGTGTTTTAATATACTGCAGATTGTACTAGGCATCAAAGTAAAATGGGGATGCACCCTTTCTAAAGAGAACAAGGGCATATTTATGATGACTGATGATGTTTTCATATGGTATTGTAGGAAAAAATGGTTTATTTTTAAACTACTTTTGGCATTTTCCTACAGCATGTAGTACATTTGCTAAACATATGAAGAGCTTCACAAGAATAAAATTTAAAATTAGGAGTGTTTTATTTTGGAACATTTTGAGGCCACTTCTTTTTTTTGAAACAGTAGTTTCTTCAATTACTGTCTTTGTGATCTGTCATATGATATTGATAGCATATTTGGAACGCTGCAAATCAGAGGAATATGTCTGAGACATTGCTTAAGTTTTCACCTTTGAAGAATTTTGTTTTGAGTTAAATCAAAAAGGAAAAATTAGTGGTGTCAGCTGAGTTATTTGTGGACATCTATCTTCACTGAGATCTCATCTAATGAGAAATTTACCATAAAAAATGCAGAAAATAGTATATTGTCCTGCAAGCACACAAAACTTGCTGTAGTAAGTTTAAGGATGCAGATTTTGGCCCTGAAAGAAATTTGTGTGCCAGAACACCATGGTATCTGTACTGCTAGCTCCTAATGTGTCTCCTTTCTTTTTTTTTTTAATGTACAAAATCCAATAGAATCAGCCATCTAAAAAGAGAAATATATTTGCAAGCTATGTGCCAAAAACTCAACCATTCAATAGAGGGGTGTACATGAGATTATTGTGCAAAGTATTAACAAAAATACCCTCTCCCACCCTCCTTTCTCCTAGTCAAGCCAGTGTCAGATCTCAGTAACAGAAGAACCCACCAGAAGAGGCAAAGAGCAAACTTCCATGGCATTGCACAGATGATGTGGGCTGTGGGAGGGGTGAAAAGGAAAACGTTTTACCCAAACTTCCTCTTTTAGAGGAGGGGAATAGTGTGATATTTATATGGTAACATTCAGACAAGCAACCCTTTTCTTTGCTAGAGACCGTATGGGTCTCAGGATGCAGGATGTATTTAGTGTACTTTGTGTTCTTAGTTAACCTAAAGAGAAGAAAAAAGTGACAGGTCACACCAAGGGAGCAGACAGCTGTGGTACAACCTTAGAATGAATGCAGGAGGGAAGTGTGTGCAGCAGAAAAAAGCAGTTCATGTAAATGAAGGGCAGCATCTGGAATGTTTTATAAGGCTCTTAATGTAAGAACAGCAAATACATTTTCTTTGGCTTATAGCAGGCTTCATTCTGTATCTGTCCTGATACATCTTTTTGTGCAGTACCTTGAAAGAAATGCCATCTCTGGTTACCATGGCAGTTGAGTTTTGTTACCAGGTTGTGCCCTGGGCTATTTTTTCATTTAGAGGCTGGTGGCTTCATTTTAAAAGGCCATTGACAGAATAGCTCTGTTATTAAAAATATGTTTTTTGGGAACTTTGATTAGCTAAGCAAGGAAAGGCAACCTGTTGAGAGTGTGTGGCAGGGCTGAAGCTGTACAGATTGTGGGAGGAGATCTCTGCCTTTGCCTTTGAAAACACAGCAGCTCACCAGGCTGAAGTCCTGCCTGCTTACTGGTGTAAGCTTTGATTTCTGGAAGGACTTGTTTGTGTGAGAGCATTTGTTTTGTACATAGACAGCAAACACACTCTGATTTACTCTTAGATCAGATTAAAGGAAATAAACTAGGGCAGAAACAAAGGAAATATCCTTGTAAGATCAAATTATATCTCTTCAGTTATCTGTTTTACTGAAAAAATAGAATTTTCAGAAGGGGTTTTTGTGGTGTTGTTTGTGGGTTTTTTTAGGGAATAATTATTTAAACATGTAATAGTACAGAATAGAGAAAGCTAGGAGGCACCTGATCTTCTAAACTGGCAAACTGTGTTCTCTAGGGACATAAAATTTTGCATTCCAAATTGCAAGACTGTCTAAAGAGCACTTGTCTAAGAGAACACAGCCTAGATGATACAAAATCATTCTAGTACTATATCCTTGCCCTCTTTTGCTCAACATTAGAGGCTGATGCTCAGGTGGGTGTTCTGTTTGTGAGCAATGGAACTGCTGTAATTAGAAATTTGTATTTTGTGTGTTGACGAATTCTTCTTAGCTCACTAAAGCTCTCTGTAACCTGTAGTAATTGAAATAGTAGCATCGTGCTTCTGGGGGAGCTGCAGAGTTAAAACTGCTTAGGGTACTTTATAGACCCAGGTACTGGTTTGTTATGTGCAGACTGCCAGCATGGTCAGGGTCTCATGACATGCTCTGGAACAGACTTCCATGTGTTAAGCAAATTCTTGTGATTAAACATGGTATGTTTGTATAGTATTGGTTGTAGACACTAATTCCTTGATTATCAATTTCTCTTTCTAAGGGGAAGACCATGAATAGAACACAAGAATTTGCTACAGAGGGGCCAGTGTTAAAAAGCATTTCCAGTGCAGGAGTATGAGACCTGTAAAGCACAAATGTAACTACAAGGTTGATACGGGTTTGTTCAGTTATTTACTACAAGGGCATTCAGATACTGAATATTTCCAAACTGAAAAGTCATCTTCTTTGCTGAAGGGGCAGTGTTTGTGCCATCAAAAGTAAGCTTTAAAAAGACTTTTCAGGTGAGCTGAAGCTGCGTGTATTACAGCAGGTAGACTGTAAATAACAATATCATTTCTTATTAATTTCTTCCTTCCTCTGGCAGTTATTAAACCAGCTATTCTGTGTATTTGGTAGAGTGTTGCTATGGTTACCATCAAGAAAGCAGCTTCACTTTAAAAAGGTGCATTTTAGGTACAAGTAAAACGCTAAAGCTTGGACCTGTATGCAATGCCAAGATGACAGCATAGGCAATGAGCTGGATGAACTTAAATAGAAATGTCAAGTAGGAATGGTATTCTTCCTTAAAACAATGCTAATTTTAATGTTAATGCAAAATGCACACGTCTTAACTGCATCCATCTTCTGGAGGGTCACCCTGCCTGTGCTCACCTTGAAGATTTTTCTGACACACCAAAAGCAAAGCTGTGCAGGCACCCTGGAAGCTGCTGAGCTAGGGTGGGTGCTCTGGGCAGATGAGTGGGTCTGCTCTGACCTGCACTGCAGTGAACAGCAGGTCCAGGGGCCAGCTTTGGAGGTGAACTGGGGTGAGGAACCATATGGCCCTTTTGGACCAATCTGCTTATTGTCTGAGCTGTGTCAGGTGATGCCAGCTGGCCCATCCCAGGTTATTTGCTGAAGAAATAGTGCCATCCCTTAGCTTGCTAAGGGTGTTTGGCTTCAAGGGCTTAGGTAACACCAGTGATTTTATTCCTCTTGCCATATTTTAAAGTTGCTTTTTTTATTTCAGGAAAAGTGATAGACTATTAGAAGCCATTTAAGTATGCATACCTATTGAATCCAGACTTTGTTACTGAAGTTAGTGTATCCTGATTTTTTATCTTTGCAGCACTTGTGGAAAACATTTTGTTAGCCTACAAATGGCTATAAATATAGGGCTGATTTTTTCTGTTTTGCTTATGGAAAAACCTTGTGCAAAAACGAATTTTCAAAGTGCTCAGATGGATATGTGTGCAGAAATCTTGTTGTGTTAACTAGATTTTTTTTACATATGAAATGTTCTTTTGGTGAGTGAACCTACTTTGGTGCTATGCTGTTAAGATTAGGATTGAACACAGGATCACGAATATAATAAGAAGTGCATTTAAAAAGAATCATTACATGTGGATTCCTGTCTCCTGCCTTTAACTGTTGAGAAACAGGCAGTTAACCCATTTGAGGAATGTGGAGCATGTCCACAAAAATAACAGCAAAATCCTATGGGAAATGTTGCCATTGCTAGAGGATGGTGGGTGACACAGAGTCCTGTCCTTCATTAGGGCATTTGCACTTTCTGGGCTAATAGGCACAAAGTGAAGAGCAAGATTTCTTGGCAGTTCATGCCCTACCATATACAGTGAGTGAGGAAGTACGAAGCAGATGAAAGAGTTGGCAGTCGTGATTTTGCCTTCAGTAGTACCAGTTCTCCCCATACATTCAGTCCTCCAATCCATTGTAATGATTTCTGCTAGCCATTAAGCACAGATTTTTCTGCAGCAAAGCATCTGTGCATTCCAGCCTGGCTGTGCTGATCTGCCTTGGAGAAGAGCCTTTCCCAGCCTACAGCCCGCAGTGGCAGTTGTTAACATTCATGCAGCGTTGCAGGTTCTGCCTGAAATCTGCATCCAGATCCTATCCAGGCAGCAGGCAGTCTGTATGTCATGCTTTTGATTTATAAGGGTTGGGATCTGCAATCATGCAGATCTAGTCAAGAAAATGGGATTGCCAAAGTGTGAATGAGGCTGGATGTTAATGCTTCCTCTGGTGTGTAATTATAGGATTGTTCACCTGTGAAGCAGATTTGATTCCAGCTCTCTCTCATGCAGAATAAGGAATTAACCAGTGGTAAAATCTTTAAAGCATTGCAGTGAAATAAATATTAATTTGAAAAATGGGAATTAAAGGTTTTTAAAGGCAGCAGATAAGACTGTTCATTTGTACGGTGAATCAAGCTGTAAGGAAAGTGGCACTTTTCTTAAAGTTGACCCACATCTGTGTCTTTGTGGTCCCCTCTTGGGAGCTTTGGTAAGAGATTCCTTTCAGAGGAGCTGTCTCATTATTCCCTTTTCATTGGAAATGTTTAGAGAAACCTTTTCATAATGGAAAAATAGATTCTGTACTTCAGCAACCTAATTATCTTTTAAATTCTCTGAAGCCTTGAATTACAGGCTGCAATGATTGTGGTAATGACAATAATAGGCCCCCATCTTAATTACAGAATAGGGAAGAAAGGAAACCCACAGTTCATCTTCAGCCTGTTACATAGTGAGATGTGCCTCTGAGTGTCACACACTGAACCTGAGACTTTGGCAGTTCTTGCTCCTTGTAATTTCCTGTTTCTGCCTTTGCAGTGTAGTACTCTGGCACCTCCTGTGCCGTGCTGCAGCAGATGCAGCAGAAATGCACCCAGCCAGCCTGCTCTGAGGTGTGCTGGCGGCTGCTTTTGGCCCAAGTTGTCCTGACTGTCCATTACAGTCACAGTCTGCTGTTTTACCTAATCATACAGAAAGTGAAATCCCACATGCTGCTTTCTTCTACGGCCCCTTTCCCATCATGAGGTGCCATAATAGAGCCTAATGAGGCATGTTCACCAACATATGGCAGAGCTATCTCAAATGTCTCTATAGATTATATATCATCAGATGCAGGGCTAATGCCCAGTCCTAGAAATGCTGAAAGAAACAGAATGTACACAGCTAAAAGTCAAAATGGGTTATTAAATTTCGTTATACTGCAGTTTTTGAGGTTGGAATAAACCATATGGAAAATACATACCTTTTACTTGGATTCTGCCATTGTTCTTATGGTGTCCTGTGTCCTGTAAAAAGCTGAGTTGGTGAGATGTACTTGCCTATTCCTCTTTCCTTATGACAAAGCAAAAGAATAAAAAACCAGAAACATTCTATTAATTTTCTTTTTGCTTTCTGTAACTGAACTGGAGTGGAGTGGCATGGAGTGTGCTGCAACATGTCTAGGTCAGCGGAGAAGGAGATTTGGTTCTGAAATACTTCTGTTCCTTCAGGTCCTCAGAGCTCCTGGAGTGGAGCACTGTTTGCTCCACCCTTTGCTAAAGGATGTTCTGAAGTCTTTAGTTACTGCTCTGAGAGTAAGATTTTCAGTTTGGTGCTTCTCTGTAGGAGTTTTCCAGATACTCCTCTTGAAGTATCTAGAATGAGAAGGACATTTATATCCAATAGAAAAATATCCAGTTGATCAGATTAATAACACACAGTTTACTTGATTGATTTAAATTATCTAGACAGAAATTATGTTAAAAATCCACGTGTGTTTGTTTATCCTCTGGGGGGAAATAGTTAAACACCCCCTTTTTCCTTCAAGCTACAATTGCTCAGATTACCTCAGGAAATGCTAAAAGCTTATGTCCTTGAAGGACTACTTTGTGGAGCTGTTTAAGTAATCATAAAAATCAACCATCAGAAGAAAAACCAAAAATTAAAAAACCAAAATAAGGTTGTTTCTTAGAATTGCCTCAGTTGTTAGCAAAGGAGCTGGACCAGTACTGAACCCTGAATCCATCTGTACTGCTGTTGAGCTTTTAGGGTAGATTGTCACACTGGAATAACTGTACCTTTTTTGTTATTGAAAAGCATGTTTTTTTGATCCTGAAGACCTTTTACTACTATTTTAAGCATGTCAAGACACAGTTTATTATAATGTCCTGGCAGTATATTTCAAAAGTATACTGCATGCACATTTGAATATTTATAAGGATGTTGTGTATTTTCCATTATTCTGCTTAACAAGGGATTGCAGAAAATTACTGTTGTAGCTTCGCCCTAAATTCTAAGATGTATTCTCATTAAATCATTCATTGATTCTCCTAAGACACTTTGAGCTAATTCTAGTTTTACCCTGTCTAACCACTAAATGTCTAACTTGGAATGGCGGACATCATCCCTACTAAACTTGTCTTGAAAGCCAGGAAATTATAAAGGTAGTCCAAAGTTTAATGGTTTGGGTTTACTTATCTTCCAGAGGTTCTTTGTCTTCACCAGCTTTTACAAAATCTAGGTAATTTCTTAAAAATATCTGTGGGCATGTAAATAGTTGTCCCTGTTAGTCAAATCACTTGAGTTTACTGCAATTTTATTACTTAGCATACTGTGCTTGTAGAGTTTAGTTTAGATTCAGTTAAACTCGCTCATTGCTAAGAAAAGTTTTCCTCTTGGTCACCTTTCATCTTCATTTTGAAAACCTTACTTCACAAATAGATTATCTCGAGGAATCTACATCCAAAGTGTTATATTTTGGGACTGAACATTGTATTTTCAAAGAATTACTTCATACAATTTATATAAATGTTTTTGTTAGCCACTTGCATATTCAATGGACCTTAGAATTCACTATTAAAGGGTATTTTGATATAAACTTGTGATCAGAAAGCAGATGATTGCTTCCCAGATACTTGCCACAGAGCCTTCTGCTCTTAAGATGTATATTTTGGGGTGTTGACTCCATCTGGGTGCATCTTTTATTTCAGGAGTTACTTAAGCAGAATGTCTCCACAGCCTGTTTGAAATAACATTCACTTCACCATTTCCAAAGATAAATTAATCTTTTCTAACAATACTTTTTTCCACCCTGATGCATTTCCAAATTGCTATGAACTAGTAGTATTAAAATTCAGCATTGTTAAAGATTTAACTGAATCTGTGTTTTGAAATACAGCTTGCTGTGTTTCAGTGGCTCTATGAATGTTGAAGGTCATATCGTTTGAAAAGAACTCAGATCTCAAAAATTGTATTGGGAGTGCTGTTTTTGCCCACGTGGTCTGACCTTCTCTTAGGGTAGTGATACATGTTGAAATTATTTTGTCAGCCTGCTGCATTTTATCTTTCATCTCTCTTAACTGCTAATTTCTTTCTGCATACCTTCAGGAATTATTTACCTGACCTCAGCTCTTGACCACCTGGCACGTTCCGCACTCTTCCTGACCGTTTCTGCACGGGATGGGGGTGGCCTGCCCTCTGCCAGCAATGCAGCAGTCACAGTAAACATCCTTCAGACCGTTTTGGTCCCTGCCATATTTGAGAGATCCCGGTATAACTTTTCTGTTCCAGAAGATGCACCTGAAGACAGCGTGGTTGGTACTGTAAAGGCCAGAGAGCCTCCAAGTAAGTCACATTCTCAGTCAGAGATTGTTGTATTTTTGTTGTGACCATGAACTGGAAATTGCTGTAGATGATTTTTCCCCATAAACCTTCATGTTATTCATTTAGTCTGTCAAGCGTTAAATAGAATTTGCTGTTGGTATTTAGAGCAACCGGTATAATGGCTGGTTTATCAGGATGTTCTTTAGAACAGTTGGAGACTCATGGTATTCTCCTTGGTGGTCCATAGAGATTGGCAATGGCCTCCATTTTCTTCCTGATGGATTTCTGTAACTGTAAATGGGGAGATAGGAAGCATGTTGTGAAAGTTTGTGTGTCAGTCTGGCTCGTGTTAAAGCATGAGCTATGCAAGGCAACTCTCAGAGCAATACTTAATACTTAAAATACTTTAATACTTAATACTTTAATACTTAAAATCAGAGAGTATTCAGAAGTTTCAGAGGATCTGCAAGAAGTACTCCTGGCCACCCCTCACAAAACCAAGCCAACCAAACAAAACCCCACATTGTCTCAAATTAAGTGGAGAAGTCCAGATGAATATTTACCGGACCTATTGAAAATATATTTATTCCATCTGGTTTTATAATTTGTAAAGGGAAATGGGTTAGCTCCTGACAGTCCCTGGTAATAAAAACTCTGTCCTGAGAGCTGTGTGTGTTTGGTTCCTATGCAGTGCAGAGGGATCTATGAGTCCACATGAGAGCCTGATGGATCTGTAAAGGTAAAGTGGTAGATGACAAGGTTTCATACAACCTTGATTAGTCAGGTCCATTTCCTTCTTTTGGGAAGGACTGTCCTGAGGGTGGAGTCCACCCACAGGGTGGCCTTGGTAGTAAGCCTGAATCTTTAGACAGATTGTGCTTTAGGTAGCATCTGATGTATAAGTGTTACAAGAGTGCTCACCCATGAACAGTAAGTTTATTAAAATACTTTTTTTTTTCCCAAGGAATTGCCACCTGTTTCATTTCTTGCTATAGTGAATGCCTGTGTGCAGTGAAATTGCTCCCACAAGACTAATTTATAGGAGTGTTTTTTCTGTATTTTAGATCAGGGGAAAACAAGAGGCTATTATGTGATTTTTCTCTATAGAGTGTTATAATACCAGTGTGATGAAAATCAAACAGTGCAGAAGTGGACAAACTATATATTCATATTTTACTGAAAGGCTCAAGGGATGGGAAGAAGGAAGCATAAAAAGCCCAAGAATGTCAAACATCTGTGTAGCTTACATTTATTCCATTGAATTTAACAGCATGCATTCTCCCCAGATGTCCTTGCCAATGTTTGTTATCACTTCCATATTCTATTTTTTATGGTTTTTTTTTACATTTGGGTTGTTGTTTCCATTTCTAGATTCCTTAGAAGTGGTTTCCTACCGAGTTTGCGCCGGCGATCCGCATGGGAAGTTCTCTATCGACCCCCAGTTTGGCATTATCCGCATCCAGAAACAGCTTGACCACGAAGCTCAGCCTGTGGTGGTGCTCACCGTTCAGTCACAGCTGGGTAACTCCCCCATCTACAGCAGCACTCAAGTCAACATATCTGTGACAGACGTTAATGACAACCCTCCAGTATTTCTTACCAGATCTGACAAGGTGACCATTTCACATACCCAGCCTCCTGGCACTGCCGTCTACATTGCTCGTGCTGAAGACAAAGACAGTGGCCTAAATGGGGCAATCAAATACAGCATCGCAAGCAAGCAGTCAGATGCATTTAGCATTGATCCAAGTCTTGGAGTGGTAAGCCTTACCAGGACAGTGCTTGCAGAAAAGCAGCAGGAATATACTGTACACGTAGCAGCTGAAGATGGTGGAAGTCCCCCTCTGTCTTCTTCGCTGATGTTGACGGTGGTTATTGAAGAGCAGAAGATGGGCCCTACTTTGGTTTTCCAAAGCTTGGTGTATCAAGTAGAAATCAGTGAAGCTGCCTTGCCAGGTGCCCAGCTCCTTCAGGTTCAAGCCCACTCACTTGATCCACACAGTGTTACCTCCAATCTGACATATTCCTTAGAGCCTAGCACCGATTCTGTTGCATTTGGAATCAGCTCTGATACCGGCTGGATTTATCTTCGGAAACATTTGGACTATGAGTGTGCACAAATGCTGAGTTTTAGAGCCTTGGTCAGCACATGTGAGGACGAAAACCTTAGGCAAAATGCAAGTACATCTATAATAGTTAATGTCCTGGATGAAAATGATCATTCTCCCATGTTTATGCATGAGAACTACTTCTTTGAAATTGAGGAAAATACGATTCCCAGTGGTGTGGTTGGCACCATTACAGCTGTTGACAAAGACTCAGGAAGAAATGGACAGCTTTCCTATTTCCTCTTGTCCGATGGAAAGTATTTCAAGATGAATTCCAACACAGGTAGCATTTTATTTTTTGTAATCTGCCTAATATTGCTTTTGGAAAGCAGCCTTCCCTAAGGGTATGGAAGTATAAAGCTTTCAGGAACTGCTGTGAATCTTTCGGGCTGATAAATGAATATTTTAACTGTGAGCTTCACACTTTGGGAAATGAAACAAACCCAATATGTTTTCATGAAGAATGGACTAGCCCTTAGGATTTTGATTTTTTTCATGACTTTGTTCAGGTCACGTGGTCATAAGTTTCAGTGTTTGGCTGAATCAAATTAAAAGCAGTTTTAAGTTACAGCTTCAATAGTTCATATGAGAAGGTTTTTTGCCTGTGTTCAAGTAGAGTTGAAAAGTACAGATTAGCCATAAATAACTATAAAGGTACTTAGGAAGTTAGACACAGTGATTTAAAATACTTGTTAATGCTTCTGTAACAGACATCAAAACTGAGTTTATGTTGTACATGGCATCACAGAATTCAAATTGGCTGAGAGAAATTTTTCACAGGATAAGGTATACTCCACAGTGAATTCCAAATGCCTCAAGTATTAGGGGTTATGTCTACACAGTATACACCAGGGACCTGAGCATGGAGAGCCTAAAGGAAGGGAATCCTTCAAGGGACACAGGCACTGTAAATAATCCAGTTTAGAAAAATTATACGTAGAGAACAAAGATCTGCTGTTTAAAATTCTGATCTCTGGACGTCTAGTCCCCATGGGGAATGAATAGGCTTTCCCAGAATTTATCTGTATGAATCTCAAAATAAAAACTGATTCCTTTTGAGTACACTTATGGAAGTTTATAGGCAAACAGAGCACCAGGAGTTAAGCAAGGAGATCTTAAACCCGTGCTGTTATCTGTGTGATGAGCTTTGTTTAAGTGCAGATCTCCAGCTATAATGGGTATGTCTAAGCAGGTAAGGAGAGGATTGGTCAGATTTATTTTCTGTGTGTACCAGAATGTATGGGAGACATAAGGGCTTATGATTAATGTACATAATTAACGAAGGCCCCTTGCCAGCAGTTACACCCCTGTGCTCTTGTATTATCTGTGCTGGAGTGTGGTGAAGGTCAGCGCTTTGGTCATACCGCTGTATACCTTTGCTCTGGGGCACACAGTGTAGGGTAAAAGCTGTCGTAGGGCACTGAAGTACATATGCAAAACTGTGATTGTGACAGAAGGGGGTTTGGAAAGCTGAGTTTCTCCCGCCAATGATCAGGTGTATCCGAGGGCACCTATCATTTACCGCACTTAGCGCCGAGCGCCCCAGCATCCAGTCAACGCCTAACTCCGCATCTCCCCCCCTCACACCCCGCTCTTTTTCCTCGGCCCGCAGGTGAACTCATAAACTGGGCGGCGCTGGACCGCGAGGAGCGGGCGCACCACGAGCTGCGGGTGCTGGCCACGGACGCGGGCCGGCCCCNCGAGGATCACCGCCGTGAGGGCGATGGAGCTGCCGCGCTCCGTCCCTAGAGCCCTCGTGCCGTTTAACCCCTCTCCTGAAATGCTCGCGGAGCTGTTACCGAAATCGAGCGGCTCAGCGCTTGTGTTGTGGCAAAGGGTTTGGTTTTTTTATTAGGATTGGCTTTGTTCATGTGTAATCGCAAACGATGCGGTTATAATTATAAAATTATAATAGAGTCATTGATAATTAAATAATTAAATTTAATTAATTTATATTAAATTAAAATTAAATTAATAAGAATGAAATTAATTTTATTTATTTAATGAATAATTAAAGTTATAATTCAAATTGTGCAGTGAACAATTGCAAATAATTTATAAACTGCTTGGTGGCAGGTTTTGGAAGGGCAGCCATCAGGGACACTCGTTACCACCGTTTTTGCAAAAGACCGGGATTCTGGAAACAACAGTATTGTGTTATACTCATTAGAATCAGGTGAGAATTTAAATTCTTCTTGTAATATTAATTTTAAAAAAAGAGAGATGCATTAAAATAACTAGCATTTTAGAAAAGCCATGTATCATACAAGGTTTTATGTTTATTTTGTGTCTGGTAGAATAAAGCTGCCTTTGTAAATAGGAATCAGCGCCATCATGTGTCTTACAAAGTAGCTGAGGGAGTGGAAGCAGTTGCCTTTCCTCCCTTTGCTCTCTGCCCCAGTTTTCACAGGGTTTAGTTGCTTCTGTGGCTGGCCAGAGAGTGTTCAAACAGCACTCAGAAAAGATTAGGACCATTAGGTCTTGTACTGTACAGTTTTGTATTTCAGTAAACTTTTTAACAACATAAAGGAAAAATGATCTTCCTTTTTCTATGACCAGTTGAAAATTTACTTGTTAAAATAACAGATTGTGACAGTCTGAGACAGGGATCAGAGGGATCAGCAGATAATCTGGGTAAACAATGAGGTTTGTGGGTTTTAGTTCAGGTTTCACCCTTTGTTTAGCACTGTGTTAACCTGACATAGCATGGCCACTTAAAAACACTTCTCTTTAGTTTTCCCCATGGTTCCTCCATGTAATAGTTCACTTCTGGGGTAAGCTGTAGGATCCAGTTATGTTTGCAGAGAAATTAATTGCAGAGAAGTACCAAATTAGAGCATGAGAGGGACGGGGACATTAATACTGGTAGGAGACATAGATGTGATGTCTGGCTTTGCTGCATACCTCTTGCTACACCTTCATGAAAGCAGGAACACCATCTGTAACCAGGAAGGAAAACAGGTCTGTTCCTCCTGCCTTCATTCACAATTGCTCCAAAACAGTAAGAGCTACCAGGAATAGAATTATTTCTTTTTTGTTTGGTCTTTGTTCTATTCTACCAGTTTAATGTAATCAACACTTTTTAATTTGTATCAATATCAAATCAATACTTTTTGGTATTTGTAAGCTATGATAATTCGCATATAGAGCTTACTTTCATTAGAGCAAGAAAACATTATTCCCTTAATTTGGATATAAATGACTGCCTATTCTAGAGAGAATTGGATGGTAGTGTAGACATCTGCATTGTGAGTAAGTTTGCACAAAATAGATCCCCCTTGTGAAATAGGGAGTGAGTAGTGTGCAACCCTTTGTTCGGAGAGGGATGGCCGGGCAATACAGGAAGTGTTTTTCAGGGGTCTCTGCCTGTTCATGTATCTAACTATATCCCCTTCCTTCAAACAGCACATTGGATTTTCTTATTGGCTTCACTGTAGAGACCCAGAGGGGAGTATGTAAGAGTTCAAAATATAAAAATGACTAGAAACAGAAAATATGGCTGGTCTTGCAAAAGTTGTCTCTGGAAAGAACAAAAGGATAAAAACAGCAGCAAACACACCCCCATCTCCCCCCCTTTCAAATGCAAAAACCACTAAAAAAATCCCTCCCAGCCTTGGAACTAGATATTTTCCTGATAAACAAATCCAGAAACAGCTGAGCTTCTCTGATATTAATTTTTGTTGTTGCTAGCTGGCTCACAGCCTTTACCATCTGGTCTTCTGTTTCATGGTGAAGTTTTTGCCTGGTTTATATTTGAAATAGTATTTTCTTGTTCTGGGACATTGTTCAGTACATAAATATGAAGAAGAAACGTGATCTGATTTACAGCCATATTTGTTAAACACAGAGACAGCAGGTTAATTGGAGAACTCCATGCAGACCAGTGCTCCATTCTTCAGTCATGGGACTGCCACAAAATGAAGAGCTGCAAGTCAGTGTCAGCTATGAGGCTTGTAAATGTTGCTGGGTAATTTTTCATGTTCTTGAGATCTTAAAGAAATGCCAAGATAACGGCAATGTATTAAGCTATGCAGGAATGTTAATATCAAAATACATGAGGAAAGATCTGTAAAATGACTATGAGGTTTACACACCAGATGAAGTTTATTATAGGGAAGTGTTTCCTTCCAAATGCACCTTCCTCTTCCTGGAAAATCAAAGCAAATCATTCTTTAAAAACGTTTGTGTGTGGAAGTGGGTGGTCACATGGCTCTACCTCCACTTCCATGTTATCACTAATTCAGAGAGAGGTTAATCCCAGCTGTGGGTACTATTTATTCCTTAGTGGTGCTCACAGTTGGAAAGTGATTTGCCTGGTCTTCTTTATGGCTGTCAATAGGATATAATACACCATTTATAACAGAAATTAGTGTGTATTTATAGGGCATCTGGAACTACTGCTTTGTATGTTAAGACTAGCATTGACAGAGGCTTTTACAGTTATATTTGGAGCAATTATGTGAAAGCAACATTAGCCCTTGACCACAAAAGTGCCACGAGAAGCCTTGTTACACGCTAACATGCAGAAATTGGCAAGTGCTGTCCATGTGTCTGGAAAGAAGTCCTTGTTCTCCAGAATGAGTAGCAAGCAGCATGCAGGGAGAGCATTCCTAGACTTGCAGAGGGTTACATTTCTGCAGAGGTCCTCATCATGTTCAGGTTCTTTGGGAGCCATGGCGTTGCTTTTTTCTTTTCTGTTAAAGGAAACACCTTATGCATCATCTCAAAGGAGGAGAACGTGGTCAGGACATGGCACTAAGTATTTTAACACCTGGGAAAGGAAATAGTTGTTTAGGTAAAAAATACAGTGATAGCTAAACAGCAGTGTGTGCTGAAGTCACTAATCTCTGAGAAATCTCTAGTATTAGAGATTTTTGTGTCTGCTTTCTGTGCCATTTTGCCTAAGTGCCAGTTTCTGTAAGGCTTGAGTGTTCAGCCAGCCAAAGTTCACAGTAACACATTGCTTGGTGTTTCTCAGGCTTTTTTTTTGGGTTTTTTTTGTTTGTTTGTTGTTTTTTTTTTAAGTGCACAGAGCAAGTATCTGAATTTCAGAGAACTTCATGTAAATGAAAGTCTGGCCAACAGGTTGGACAAGGCAGAGGTGAAAACTTTTAACTGTAGAATCTTATGTATTTATTGGCAGCTTACTTTTGCAAGCTCAAGAAGATACTGGGGCCATTAGAATCTAGTTATTGAGAGATTCAGGTTTTTTTTCTGTTCCATGCTTCATCTGCTCTTTCCAGTTTCCTTATTTCTTATCCCTTTCTCCTATGCTTTCTTCCTTTTCTCCTCAGCTACAAAATGACATATTCAGGATGTATGATATAAGCAGCATTTGTGTAATCCAGGTGACTTCTGAAGATGAGAACTAAGGAAATGTTTCTGGAAATGCTGTGAGCCTGAGCTTTTAGAGCAATGACTGACCTGCTGTATAGGTGTTAAACTTTTTTCTCAGTGGAAAAGTTTTTTCTGACTTCCAATCAAATAGTTACGCTTGGAATACACTTTATAAATAGATTGATAAAAACACCAAAAAAATAGACATGGGACATTTCAGTTTTTACTACCCTTATAGCATGGTATCAGATTAAAAAAATTAAAATGCAAAACACAAAATGGAAGTCCCAAGGGGTTTTTCTTCTATACAATGTCTCTTTCCAATATTTCAGACTTACTACTTTCATTACCACCAAAATATGCACAAAGATATTTCATGCAATATTTGAATTTTAGTGTAAGTGCAGATTTTAGCAAAATACTGAAAATATATGCATGCAATTCACATTATGTGTTCTGTTTCTCATATCTCCTGTTGCTTAGCTGGGATTTGTGTCATGAAACATTATATGGAACAAAATAGCAGATCTGTGACTGTAGACATATTTTTGGGACCTACACCAGGAAAGTAAACCAAATGCTATTTATGTAAACAGTAATACAGCAGCATTAATATTTTGAAACTACCATGAAAACACAAAATGCAAGACTGTCTGATTCAATTATATTGAATATATTGTTTCCTTTTGTTGGCAATTTCCTTGTTAATGTTCCAGACAGTAAGACTCAACCCAGAAGGGACTGATGGAGAATTAGAAAGCTATATTAACACAAGAAATAGCAGGACAGTATTGAAAAAAAGCTCCTGTTTGTTGGTTGTGAAAACCCAGATTTCTAACTAGTTTGCTAGGTGTTTTGTTTGTTTGTTTCTTTTCAAATGTTACAGGTGCAAATATTTTACAGTCGCAGATGATATAATTTGGTACAAAAATGAACATCTATATGTGCAGATTTGGAGAATGTAAACAGCTTCATGCTCACTTAAGTGCCTATGGAAATACAGTTCTTTAAGAATGTTTTGGGTACCACATCTGCACTGAATTTATTTTTACCACATTTGTTTACTATAAAGCAGCTGTTCTACTGCATGTATTTAACCCTCTAGCACACTTTACTAAAAAATTCATATAACAGAAAGCTGTTTGAATAGCATTCTAAGAGAGAACAGTTGTGGTTTTATCAGTTTCTGGTGAACTATACAAAGTAATAGATACTTCTCCATTTTACTAAAATTTGAAAGTAATTTGTTTTCCATTTCTTGAAGATGAGGGAGCTATGTGTCAGTCTCTCTTCCTAAGGGAGGTTTAGATTGGATATTAGGAAAAATTTCTTTACTTAATGTTTTTGTAAAGCACTGAAACAGGCTGCCCAGAGAGTTGGTGGAGTCACCATGCCCAGAGGTATTTAAAAGACATGTAGACATGATACTTCAAGACGTGATTTGGTGAACTTGGCAGTGTCGGGTTAAAGGTTCTACTTGGTGATCTTAAGGATCTTTTTCAATTTAAATGATTCTATAATCCTAAATCACAAAGAGCTACTTATTCATCTGTGGTAAAATTATTCACTGTAACTTTAAAATAAATGATGTGGCTGCAAGTAATAACTTTTAGTTAAAAGCCACTTACTATTAGAGTGCCACCAGCCCTTGATTAAAGATATCAGCATAATTTCCAATATTCACATGCTGCTCTGCAACAGCTTACTGTATGATTGTAGCTACCCCCGACTGCCTTCTGGTACCGAGCACAAGCAGGGCAGGTGGCATTGCTGCAGTCACAGTGTGTCATAGGGATAAGCAGTGCTCTTTGCTGGCCCCATCATCTGGGAGTCACAGGAGATACCTGACCCTTCGTACCAGTTTGGGGACTGAGACTTAATTCTTTCTCTGGCCTTGTCTGTCAAGGTTTGAAATAGGAGGTCCAGTCCTGGACCGTCTGTTGCCCTCCTGATGCACGCAGCTTTGGTGTGAGTAAAGTTGGTACAAAACTGGGCAGTTACTTCAGTACTCTATGGAGTTTCCCTCCATATTTTTCTAAATCCACATTAAGTGATTTATAATAATTTTATACTCGGTGAAAAAAGAGGAGGTGAACCAAGCAAGTCAGAGAGATCCAAATGAGTGCAGCAGGTTCCTTTACTGCAGGTCCAGCTCCTTTTCACTGTTCAATTCAATGCTCAGTACTGTGGAGGCAAGCTGTTACTGATTTGCAATAACACTCATCCATTTCTACCCCAAAGAAGAGGATATAGGATACTTCCAGATTGATGCTGTCAGCGGAGAGTTACGAACAACCCGGCCTCTGTCACATGCTGAGAGATCTGACTACAGAATGATGGTCACAGCCAAGGACCAGGGGATGCCTTCGCTTCAAGGACATGCTGATGTTTACATCCAGGTTCTTATTTACATTGTGCAGATGGATCAATTATGTTAAGTGCTTGGTTTCTTTGAAGAAAGAAAACAATTTTGGAACAGGGTTGGGGAATAAACTTGAAAAAAGGTACAAGTTCAAAATTAAAAGCACCTTGTCTTATGGTAATTTTCCTTAGGTGTTTTTCTGTTGTGGGAAGAAAAGAGAGGGCATGCTCATCTTGATTTGTTAAGAATGCTCTGCAGCATTTTGGATCATCTTGTAAATAGATGATGCTTGTGCTATAGTAGGAGATCATTGGAAATGCTGGAAAATAGGAGGGAAAATATCCAGGTAGGCAAAAAGAAAAACAAATATCAAGTGGGACTGAAAGTAGGGAAGAGAGTAGACTTTCTTGTTTTCTTCACTAAGTTGCTCTCTTTTCTAAATTCTGTCTCTTTAACCTTGTATAAGGATATCTCATTTCTTTGTGCTGGTTTATACGGGGCTGCCCTTCATGGGAGTGTGATTTGGTTTATACATGTGCTGCTCATTCCATAGCCAGCCACCTGCTGTTCATTGAGCCACAGTGGGGTGCTTTGTCCAGGCCACCTGTGCTCTCCTCTGTCAGAGGCTGAATGTCATTGAGGCTGCTATTTTCAAGTCACCCTAAGGATGGTTAATTTTGGGTAGCTCGTAATAACATGCTTTAGTCCAGGCAAGGCAAATGCTGTTCCCACAGTTAAAGAGAGTAAAAGGATTCCTCTCCCTGAGCAACAGGAGAAACAGTGGGTGATGAACTGATCCCTGTTCCCTGTCTCCCTGCACCCCTGGAGGAGGAGGTAGAGCTGGGAACGAGGGGAGGGGTGGGGGGAAGGTGTGTTTTTAAGGTATTATTTTATTTCTCATTACCATGCTCTGATTTTACTAGCAATAAGTTCAGTTAAAATCTCTAATTTGAGTCTGGTTTAGCCATGATGGTATTTGCTGAGTGATCTCTCCTGGTCCTTATCTCAGCTCATGAGCCTTCATTATGTTTCTGTCCCCTGTCCAGTGGCAGAGGGGAATGAGAAAGCAGCTTTGCTGGTAACTGGCATCCAGCCAGGGTCAGCCACTACAATTACAATATTCATAATAACAGTGGGAAAATACTGCAGTCTTTGTGTTTTGGTTGCAGGTGATCCCACTTCCCAATGAGAAATCTGGCTTCTCTCAAGACTTCAAGCACCTTGTTGTACCTGAGAATTTTAAACCTGCACAAGTGTTGGATTCTCTGAAGGTGCCAAGTAACCATCTAGCACTTAACAGGAAACTGCATTTCAGTATTGCTAAGGATGATAATGTTCATTTTGAAATAGACAGCTTGACAGGAGACCTTTATCTTTCCAAGGAGCTTGACTATGAGACAGATTCGCACTTTCTTTTGCAAGTTATTATAAAGGATTCTAATAATCCTCCACAAAATAACACTGTCTTCCTAAGTATTGATGTAGAAGATAAGAATGATCATTCTCCGTATTTTCAAGATGACTTTGTAGTGATTGGCATTGAAGAAAATGTACCTGTTGGCACTCTGGTTTACACATTCAATGCAAAGGATGGAGATGGCAGTTTTCTGAACAGCAAAATAGAGTATTCCTTAGAAATTAGTAACATGAGTGAAAATCCATTTTTTATTCACCCTTTGTATGGCACCTTGACCACAGCTTCTCCCCTAGACAGGGAGATTACTCGTTCTGTGATCTTGACAGTGTTTGCAGAAGACCAAGCAATAAATCTGACTGATCGTCGGCTGGATTCCCTGGCTGTGAAAGTTATTATTTTAGATATCAATGACAACAGTCCCAGTTTTACGTCTTCACCTCTTTCCTATGTCATGGAGGATGTGGAGGTGGGCTTCCTAGTACACCACATAATTGCAAAGGATCCTGATGAGGGAAGAAATGGACAAGTTACATATCACATTCTTTCAGGCAATGAAAACAAAGCATTTGTATTGGATAAAATCACAGGTATTGTAACTTCTCTGGGATTTCTTGTCTTGTGATTCTCACAGTAACATTTGGGAGTACACACCATGCAGTAGGGAAATGCCACATTAGTGTGGCACTCTGCCCAGGTGCCTTATTGTTCCCAGGGGTGGCTGCCTTGGGCAGAACACCACACAGCAAGGCACTACAGCACACAGTGGTCAAGCTCTGTGAGACTCAGCTCAAAAATTTCAGCATAACGCTGTTATTGTGTTGTGTAGGCATCTGGGGCATCTTCCAATAGTGCATTATTAAGGAAGGTGGGAGGCAAATGCATGCAGTGAAATTCTTTGTTCTAATTTTGGTATGATGCATTCCTAAAGCATGTGCACACATGTATGTTATGATATGTACATGAGGAAAGGGAAAGTTGAGGTTAAGGAGTCTGCATTACATTGTGGGTGGAACGTGTTCAGTGGAAGCTCGAATTGCTGATAAATTTAATTCTTCAGCCCTCTGATATTCTCTGGTTTCTAACTATTATACTATGTTCTCACAAATGCAAATATTGCCTTAATTGTTGTAGTATTTTATGGTTCTTATTCTGATTTTGAACCCATCAGGTGATGCAGCTAACACTGATTTGTGGAGCTCCTAACTGCATAATTTACATGCAAAAGAAGACAAATATTTAAGCTAAATAAAGTTTAGAAGTTAAGCCCAAAGTTAGATAAAAAGCATCTCTGAACTTCACTTGAGTTTTCCACAAATGCAAATTTCCCTTGATTCCAAAGGCAGTATTTCTGGTCCAATTAGCACTGTAGAGCAAAGCACAGGGAATGAATGACTGCTGGACTTCTGAAAGTCCAGAAGCCTTGCAGCAGTGGCATGGTGATGCTGCATTGAAGCTGTGAGTGCTGGAACAGCTAGGATCCTAACCTGGACCGGGATACTTTTCTAAAACCTTTTTTCTTTAAATTAGGACTCTTAACTACAGCCCAGTTTCTAGACCGTGAGGTTCAGGAGCGCTACAGTTTGACAGTCGTAGCTCTTGATGATGGCAGCCCTGCTCTCTCTGCCACACAAGTTCTAACCATCATTGTTCTGGATGTGAATGATGAGACCCCAGTATTTCTGAAGCAGCTTTATGAAACTGAAGTTCATGAAAACCGAGATCCAGGGGAGTTTGTCGTAGGAGTGGAGGCTGTGGACCGAGATGCAGGTAATTTGTGTCTTTTTGCCAGTAGTTTACTTGTGGACCAGAGTAGACCAATCCAGTCTCGATGCCTAGCATGTACAACTGCTTTTACCAAGGTGATTGATTAATTTTGAGTTTCTAAATATGAGTTTTGGTACAGACCCAATCGTTAATTGGAGCTTGGAGGTATTCTGACTTGCATTCTGGGGATAGCTTCACCTCTGTTGGGTATATTAAATGTAAAATATGTTCTTGTGTGACACAGCATAGTGTAGGTTTCACGTGAAGAATGCCAACATGTTCTGATTATAAAGCAGCAGCAAGCAATATTCAACCCTAAGTTAGTATCTGAACATTTTGTGGTTCTCAAACAGCTTTTTGGATAGTTTTAAAGCAGCTCACTAGTCAAGAGAGTCCTGGTTTTGTCACAGAACCGGCGAATATGCACTCATCTTTTCTGACCAGAGAGGGGCACTGTCATCCAAGATTTTCCAGCTGGTTGAGCCGTGCAGGGATAGTGGAAGCTGCTCTGGATTTTAAGTAGGCCTTTACATGCTAAAGAGTGTTAATGCATTGCTTTTCAAAAACACACAGAATGGATGAATAAGATGTGGGGATGGTTCATCTCCTCGGTGAATCACATGTTAGGACTAAACCTGAGAGCATCTGCTAAGCAATAAAAAATTCCCTCCAGTTCTTCAGCTACCTGCTCTTTTGAACTCAAATGCATAGCATATGATATTATAGATATTCCATATGCTGGAGCAGTTGTACAAGGTTTTTGGGATAAATAATAAAATCTGGAAAGAGTTAAATAGTACAACACTGCTCTCTTTGGCCCAGAGGTAGTCTCAGCTCTGTGAATTACTTCATTTTTACTGTGGGTTCACTTTCTATCCTTTCTTTAGATTTGTGTAAGACTGTGCTATCCTAAAAGCAGGTAATGGAACTTGTTAGCAAAATAATCTTCTGTATTCAGTAAGATTTATAATTTTTCACATATTGATTACAAAAGGCTGATGTGAGCTCAATAGAAGTATTGTATAGAAAAGGCATTTCCCCACAAGTATGTAAAGTATTTAGAAAGTAGGAATGGGTAGGTATCCCTGTCAGTTATGATCTCCATAACTGCTGAGCTGTACTGTAGTCTGCCTCTGTATCTCACTCTTTCTTTCTTTTGTGGGTCACAAAAAAGGTGATACTTGAAAAAAGACTTGGAAGATAAAGGAGGCAACAGAGAATTTGCTTGAATTAGTCTCCCTCCTTCTCCATTCTTGGTGGGGTTTTTTTGGGGGTTTTTTTGGGTTTTTTTGTTGTTTTTCTTTTTTTTTTTTTTTTAACTCCCACATCTTGTGGGAAATACAGCAGAAAAGAAATTTCCAGAGCAGTTAGTGGGAGGGAGTCAGGGTGGCTTGGCAGGGTGGAGAGGAAGGGCATTCCAAGTGTACTGGGTGGCACAGTGTGTGCCTGCCTGTGCAGACGCTTTGGGCTGGAGCACTGTTGTGGCTGACGGTTCCTTCCTGCTATTTTTTTAAAGTACATTTTCCAGTCCAACCAACCACAGTCCTTCTGTTGGGTCTTTTTCTCACATGTGCATGATTTGGCCCCATGTCATGGGTGTATAATAGTATTGTTTCAAATTAATATTGAAATTGCATTCATAATGTAAGAAAATTTGATTTATATAGAATTCATATAAATATAATGCTATTCACTTTTCTTACGTTTTTGGATCACGATTTTTAAATAAGATTACTCCTGTCGTGGTTTTTTTTCTTTTTTTTTGTTTTCTTTTTACATCATATATTTTTTTTTACACACTTTTTTAGTTGCAGTTCACATCCCAGTAATATTTGCGTAGTCGCAGTGGAGGGCTTTCTTCCATCACATTTTATGTTCACTTCATATGTTCCCTGAGTGACCACTGGGAGGAACCAGTCATTATCAACCTTTTGTTTTATTTTCCTTTCTACTTCATTCTCTGTGTCTGCAAGGGGATCTTTTTTTGGGGAAATCTCGAGTGAAATTTCTGACTTTGGAATTGTTTTCTTTCACGTGAGTATCCCTGAAACCTTTTGTTCAGGTACCTCCCTTCTGCACTTTACAGCAACTGCATTTACTGCATCTCTATGTTGCCTGATTTTGGGAGCCTTTGGGGAACCCTCCATGCCCTCACCCCCACCCGGCTGTGTGAATATTCAGTTTGGACAGCACCCATGTTTTTTCAGCACTGGTTGTGAATAGTGTCCATTGTGGAATCTGCTGGAGAAGGCTCTGGGTTGAAACAGCTCAACTGCAGGAGGCAGGAAGCTAATAGTATCAGACCTGCAGTTTTGTGTGTCTCTTCTTCTCCATTAGCATATTGGTGATAAGGGATAGAGAAATGCAGGCAGAACTGTGAATAGCTTTTAGAATGTAGTTGAATGTTATCTGACATGGGCAGATCAGAGATATATATATGTGTTAGTAGCCTGAGACTTTTAAGACATTCACCTTGATTGTCCTCACTGATGTGATTTTTCTTCCTTCTTCTGTAAAGCTGAAAGGATTTCTGTAAGTCATTTTTCCTCCTGCTTTGCATTATATGAATATGGCCCTCCCTTGACTTAGTTTAGGTGTGAATGCATGTGCAATAGTAATTCTCCTAATCAAATTTCAGTAGCACTGTCAACCACTTAACAAAGCTATTCAAAGGCGAAGGAAGTAGAGTGTTTTAAAAACTGTAGGCTCTTGTTTCTTCTCCTCATGTGGGTGTTTCTCCATCAGCTCCAGTACACATTGCCTTTGCTTGACTGCAGCAGGTGAGAACAGGCAGGCAGTGTTTCACATTGAACAGGAGTTTTCATATGACTAGACGTGTCATGTAATTTTTTCAGGTGTACCAACTGTCCCTGCCCCTACTAAAGGACTAATTCTGGGTGGGAAAAACACAAAATGGTTGAATGGAACGCAGGAAAATGTTCAAAAAATAAGGGCACAATGGTCAAGTTTTTCACATATAATATAGTATTAAACTCATTAAAGGTAATAATATTATTAAGTGTGATGGGGAGATGACGTTATATTTCCCTTGGGAGGATGTTGAAACTAAAAGATATATGAAAGGAATTATCTCACAACCAGAATAGGTAAGAACGTTGAGTCTCATTTCCTGTTCAACTAAGGTAGGCAACTTTGAAAGAAATGTTTCTAAAAGCTTGTTCAGTTTTAGCCTATTTGTTAAAGATAGATGGGAAGGCTAATAACCCTGCACTATATACAAATGGTAGGTCTGATCAGGAGCTCTATGGAATTGTCATTCAGAAGAACTTGGAGGGAGAAGAAAGAGACAAGTAAGACCTGAATCTGAGGAGAGTTGCTGTGTTTTACTAAGAATTCCATTCTGTTTTAAAGGGCTGAATTCCTTGCTTGAGTATGAAATCTTACCAGGAGCTGGTTATGAGAAATTCAAGATTAACTCGGACAGTGGAGAACTCGTAACAGCTGCATCACTGGACAGGGAGACCCAGGAGGTTTTCACTATTAAAGGTAGCAGTGTGAAATATCTATGAATGTCTCTAGAGTGGGAAGTGAGGGTGAGTGAGGTGTTGCTTATCAGCATTACTTTTTATCATGCCTTCTGAATTAGATGCAAGTGGTAAGATTTTCCAGTGCAGAAGAGGATATGCATTTTGCATAGCACAAAGAACTCTCCTGCTTTAATATTATTAAAGAACATCTATTGTTGCACCCACTGAATGAACCCCTGAATGAAATTTGCTTTCTTTTTATTGATCTTAGTTTTGGTTCGGGACAGTGGAAGCCCATCGCTATCAAGCACAGTGACAGTAATCTGCACAGTGCTGGATGAAAATGAGCACTCTCCCATGTTTCTTCTTCCTCCCTCTGAGATCTTTATTCCAGAGAACCAACAGACTTCAGTTGTTTACATTATCCGAGCTGTAGATATGGATGCTGGCAATAATGGAGCTCTAAGATACAAAATAATTGGTAAGTTACATTCCATCATTTTGTTAGTATAAATCAGGGAACATATAAACAGCAGCATCCAAGCTTTAGACTAGTCTTGACTTTACCAGGCCCCCCTAGCTCCCATTTTGTCCACATCCTTCTTCTTTGGGGAAAAGAAAGATCTTTCACCCTTTTGTCAGCACTAGTAAGCACTTCCCAGGCATACTTTCATTCTACTTTCTGGATTTGAAATAGTGCAGAAGAGAAAAACAAAAAAAAATACCAAATGCTGGAACAAGGCATTAATCATGAAGGCATAATTTTGTCCTTTTTGTTATAGTTGTAGAAGTCTGAATGTAAATATGCCCCTGAAAGCATTTCCAAGAATTAATTGAATTTTATTTATTTAATGCTATTTATTAAATTTTATTTAATGAGAGCTTCTTTCACCCAGCAATTACTAATGTCATACTTGGCTTCCATCTTGCCAAAGTCTCCCTGTGTTGTAGCCAATGTAAGCTCCACAGCTGTTCAAAGCCTCCTGTAGTATCTTTGTACAAATACAAGTTTGCTGTGCTTACTTTGGTTTGTGACTCTCAGCAATAGCTCAAATGTAGCCAGGGGGCTACTGTGGTAAAAGCCAACACATTTTTGTTTGAATAAACAGTTATAAACGCCTTTATTTTCTTGGTTTTAATGTTGGGATTTTCTGTGACATTTAATTTAGTTACCTTTGGTCTTTTTGCTTGTTATAAAGTATGTGTGCCATTCACTGTTACTAAAAATGCTGACTTTTCAGTTGACAGCTTCATATTTATTCCCAGTGCCCCCAAATCACAACCTTGCACAACTCTTGAATTCCAAGAGATAGGTTTGTACAAGAGAACAAGGAGCAAGCAATTACCATTGTCAGTAATGCTTTATAGATTTGTGGAATTCATAGCTAAGGTTGGGAAGAGGTCACTTCATGCAGCAGCATAGATACATGAGCTTTTATAAGGTGGGTTGGTTTGGGAATAAATATATGTATTTGGACAAGTAGCCAGTCTGTAAATTGATATGAAGTTCTGCATTTTCTCATTGCCACTCACTAATTGAAATGAAATACAGGTTTTAATTTGTATGAGAAATAAAATATGTGGAAGGCACATGAGCCAGCTGTATGATCAATTGGACCTTGTTATTGCAATTTAGCATAGAGCTTTCACAAGGGGCTTTTTTTTTTAAAGTAGTTGTTTGTGATCATTTAACTTCTTATGTGTTTGAAAGGTGGAAATGTTGGAGAATACTTCACACTAAATAACACGTCAGGCAAGCTGCTGGTCACTCGTAGCTTAGACAGAGAAGACATCAGCAATTTCACTCTTGTAATTGAGTGTCATGACCTAGGCAGTCCTTTGAGAAGCTCTACTGCACAGCTTCATCTAACAGTCTTGGATGAAAATGACCACAGCCCATCATTTGCAAAGAGCCAGTATCAAATCTCTGTGACAGAAGACCTGGAGGAAGGCTCAGCCATCCTGGACCTCTCTGCTTCTGACGAAGACGCTGGCCTGAACGGTGAAGTTATGTACTCCCTCATTGACGACACCTACGGAGCGTTTGCCATCGACAGTGCCACGGGATCCATCGTCACTACAAAGGCACTGGACCGGGAGACCAAGTCCCAGTACACCTTTAGGGCTGTGGCAAGTGACCGTAGCACCCATTTTCCAAGGAGCAGCACTGTCAGCGTTGTGGTGCACGTTGATGATGTCAATGACAACGATCCCGTTTTCTTGCAGAATCCTATCAGGGCCTTTGTGCCTGCTGAAACTGCTGTGAATGAGACAGTAGCCACTGTGAGAGCAGAGGATGTGGATCTGGGATCAAACGGAGCTCTTGTTTTTAATTTGGTGATGGCAGAAACTGTATTTCAGATCGATGTGAGGACGGGTGAGATCATTCTTCGGGAGCCCTTGCCTTCCAAGGACTTCAGTACCCAGCTGCTGGTGGCAGCTTCAGATCAAGGTATCCCACCTCGAACAGCCACAGCTGTGGTCATTATCTTTACAGAAGAGCAAGAGGAGGTGATCTCGTTCAGCCACAGCCTGTACGAAGCAAGTGTGCCTGAGAGCAGTGCAGCAGGTGAGCATGAAGTCCCTCTCCTTGGAGTAGCCAATCTCCCCTCCTTTTGGAATGGTAATTGTAATGAATAATACAGGGAGATATTTTTCTTCGGTGCAGCAGCAGGGAAAAGTTAATGTGGATGTAGCCAATACCCGTTTGCCCCTTTCCAGTGCAGCAGCATGAGAAAGATGCAATGGAGAAGGCATTCTCTAATCGACAGTGGGTTCATTCATTTATTAAAATTACTTTAATGATGGGTGGGATAGCATTTACATATAGTTTCACTGGGCAGTGCACACAAGCTCAGATGAGTTGAGTGTTAGGAACCAGTTGCAACCTGGCATTTCTTGTTTTCTCAATACCCTTCACAAGCTTTAGTAGCTTTCATAAATCCCTCACTGAAGTTTTGGACTTTGCAGAAGAAGGAGGAAAGGCAGTAGGATGGGGTAGGTAGAGAAGGTCAGAGGCTATTAGTACATGGTCACTTGGACAGGCTTCTGTGGTGTCTCTCTACGTACAGCCTGCACGATGGAATGCTACCTATAGACAAACCAGCTTCAGTCACAAGGTGCTAACAGATTTATTTGGATTTGTTCTGGGTTTTGATGAGAATTACTGCTCTACTTCTTATCATTCAAAGAACATTAGTAGTTATCCCTCCAGCCAATTGGATGTGATATCTTCTCCTGCATCAGGGATTAGTTTTGTCCTGATGAGGGGCAGAAAGGAATACCTTTCACATATTTCTATCCACAAATATCACTATTCATTGGCCAGATATAGAAATCTGACTTGCACTATAGTTTCAATTCAAACAGCTCATGAGGTTCACCTCGAACAAGTTATCTTTATTATAATTCAGACTTCCCTCAGTAAAACAAAAGCAGTATTCCTTTATATCCTAAGGGTTTTGTGAGACTAGTGAATTAATAGATCTTGAGTAACAGCCTGTATATTGGATTATGAATCAGTAAATAAGAAATGTGTTAGTAATTTTGGAAAAACCAATCAATATTCTTGGATGATTGCAAACAGAAGAGAGAATGAAGGGTGAAGATGGCTGTTGCAGTAATTACTGCTGTGGTTATTTCAGCAATTCCTTTCTCTGTGCTTGTTTGGGACTACAAGCCAAATTTTCAAATTGTTACATTTAACGAAAGAAAATAAAGATCAGAGCTTTATGGCAATAGATAAACTGCTCTGATCCTAGGTTTTTTAAAGTATAGATGTGCTCCTGGGTCAGGCTAGAAAAAACAGTCTGAAATTACAGAAAAGCCCCAAGGAACTGTGGTATCAGAACGCCATTGTGTTCTCCCATTCAATCTATAGAAATATAATTAAGATTCAATTTAAATTGTTTTGATTAAAGGAAATTTAGCAAAGCTTCAGGGTAAACAGGAGGGTTTGATCACAAAATGTTAGTTTGTATTTAATATTTGCTAAGATCAAATTCTTTGAAGACTATAAGAGATTTTACTAAATACTAGTACTGTTTCTCTGTTTATAATATTTTCCTTTTTTCATAAGCATAAATAAATATCAAATATTTTGCATTTCAGTGGGGAGAAAAAGGCATGATTGTAATTAAAACTCTCATGGAAGTTAGCTTATAGGATAGATGTGATCCTGGGACCCCTACAAATGTGAATGGTACCACTGTATTCAGTCCAGGGAAGATTTACATTACATACTGATTATTTGTAGAACTGGTATTAATAAATGTGACTTCTCTTCATAATTTTATTTCTGCCTTAACTGATGGAGTGGAAAAATGCTACGTTTATTTTAAAAAGAATAAAAAATGTGAATAATATAAACTACAAAAAACCAATGCCAAGGGTCCGTAGTTTTAATTTAGTCTAAACCCATCAAATGGGTAAGTGCCTGAGGAGCTGGTCCTTGTGGTCACATTTTCTTTAGCTGCTTGACCTCCAGGTTTAATGACCTTCAGAAAACCCCACTTTTCTACTTTTTTTTTTTGTTTAATAATAAATATTTAATGTCTTTAGATATTATAAACTGTATTACAGCAGGCACTTAGAAGCTAATCAAAAAATAATCAAGTGACTGTGCTCTTCAGAGGGTAAGAAACCTTTATTATTTACCCAACTTTTAGTTAAATGGTTGTTTGCATAGCAGTTCCTTGGAGACAGTCACCAGTAAAACTTCATGACTCCTCTCTTTTCTTTTTCTATTACATATTAAATATATGTGTCCCCTCGTTCTTTAAGTCACAGAATGGGTGAGGTTGGAAGGGACCAAAAGGGTCATCTGGTCCCACATCCCTGCTCAAACAGGGTCATCACAGAGCACATGGCACAGGATTGTGTCCAGACAGTTCTTGAATCATTATCTCCATGCTCAGCTTTTCCTTTCATGGCAATTAAGAGGCCTGAAGAAATAATGGCAGGGGTGAACACAGGTTAGATGGCAGAGGATGGGGAAAAGAGACTGCTGTAATAAGGACTGAAGAAAGAAGAAAATGCTGTAGTGATACAGCAGCTTAGTGTGGTGCTGGTGTTATGACATCCATATAAAGAAACTCCCATCTCTGTGTAAATCATGTATGTGCTAATGCATAGTTCAGCAAATGTTTTAGAGCTGATTTGGCCAGCTAGGCTAATGTTGTTCACACTGCCATGTTTTGGTTTTGAGTCTGCAGGCATAATGTTGGGATCTAGGCTGTATAAAACAGTTTGAGATACTTCCATAAGCAGTCAGATGTCTGTGATTAAACTGAAAAAACCCTCTAGATTTACGTATTTTACATCACTCGTAGTGTCTTTCAGTATTTTGAAATAATTCAGAGGTCAATTGCCTTAGCATATCAAGCCAATCTGACTGCTTTCTGCTTTGAACCTGACCTCCCTGCTGCCTTGCTCTATCTTCAGTGCCGATCTCAGCTTCGATGTGTTTTGCAGGGAGAAATTTCCCTTTCCCTGATTTCCCTCTGTTAAGAGCTACATAATGTGACGTCTGCTTGAGGCAACGTCTGAATTGCACATGATTGAAATGGCCAATTCCAGCACATGGACATTTTCTGTTGCTCTTTATCTGTACAAGGCCCCAACCGACCTCATGCTTTGGTCACATTTTTTTGACTATGTACTGTAAAATATTCACTCTTTGGAGGAATCAGTTTTTGTAAAAGGTATCAGAACACAAGAGATTTGTTCTCTGCTAAAAAGAAGTTGCAAACAATTCTATCTGTGTGAAAATTGTGGTGCTTAAAGGATTAGGATGTGAGGACTTAGATCAAGAGTTTATTAACCGAACATCTGAAAAAGAAGGATTCAAGTAGAAATGCTGCTGCTTCCTTTATTTATGGAAGTTTTTCTTCTTAACTTAAACACACAAGCAAACAAACAAAAAAAAAGATGCAGACAGTGTTAAGAGCTAAATAGGGATATTCCTCAGACCTTGATTTTTTTTTCTTTAACTGTGCTCTGAGGATGCTGAGAATGATTGTCCTTGCAGTTTTCTATAGCAAATCAAAGTTGCTTGGCAATGAAAATTCAACCGACAACCCCTTATTTTTTACTTCCTAAAAAACCTCTAGCTCAGCATTCATATATCTGTCTTTACATATTGGACAGATGTAATCCATTGATGGATGTTGGTTCCAAAGCTTTTCTGAAATATCTTACAAGTATATTGACAAGTACAGAAAATCATATGTCAAAATTGGCATAGTTTTGCTTTTGACAGTCAGATTTTGAGACCAAATAGTAAACTCTTAATATAAAAAATCTGTTTTTTAAACAGCAGTGTTTAGCTGCTAAAATAACAAAGGTATCAAATCCTTTTAATAGCAATGTTTCTTCTCATTCTTTATACTAAAATCTTTTCCTGTGGCATCAGGACACTGAGTATGAGCAGTGATACAATAAAATAACTAGTTGCCTCTAATGCTGTTTGAAAGAGCTCAGGTTGCCTCATTCCATCACAGCTGCATGGAATCAATTACAATTTAATTAAATAATTAAAAACATTAAAATCAATGGCCATATGTGCTAGACAATTTCTTAAGTCACTTGAAAAGAATAATTATTTGGAGGTTTTGATAATGCCTTTTAAACTTGATATATATTTGTTAAATGTAATGACCGAACAGGATAATTTATCGAGTTCCACATTTTCCTTTTATTTTATTCCAAACAGAATTTTTATTTCATGTCTCCTGCATTCTGTATTAATTTGTAGGTCTTTTCATGGAATTTGGATTCTATATGAATTGACGTATAGCTATGCACAGTTTCCTCTTTTATTTCTCTTTGTTAAAAGGTGGCTAATTAAAATTCTGAAGGATATTTATTTTAAGGTACTGATCAAAACCCCAAATTGAATCCTGATAAATGGAGAAAAAATAATCTCTTTCTGGTCATTTGCGGGTGACATGATGTACCAAAACCCAAAAATAATTAGATATGACTTCAGGTATGACAAGAGAGAACTCCATTGAGTCCTGTGAGTTTGCAATTAGGAAAAGTTAAATCTCGTAATTTTATTTAGGAAAGTAAAGTTGTTATCAGATGTGTAATTTTCTGAGGAAGGAGGGATAGACAGTGCTTTGTCTATGAATTTGTAATATAGGAAAAATCGTGAAGAATTAATGTCTACTAAACTAATGAATGAGCATCTAACCTAGTACATATTTGTGCATCTGTTATAAATACCAATACTATAAAATTAGAACAAAACCCTCTAGGGTGGACATGATGAAAATATCTTATTCTTCCATAGGTACATCACTTCTAACAGTAGAAGCCTATGAACACAAATTTACAGGAGAAAACATAAAATACAGCATCTTCAGTGACCAGGAAATATTCTCCATACATCCTGTTACAGGTACATTTTATAATTTTTTTCAAGTGTCTGCGTTTACTTTGGAGCATTAGCTTGTTCCTGCCACAGGAACAAGGGAGAGATATGTTAAGAGTACTCCCTAGCAATACTCGTGTTACAATGAGCAGGTCACTGGTAAGTCCAAGCCCCTTGTAAACTTGAGGTAAAAAGAAGTTGAGCACCAGTATGCCTGTTTAAAACACTCAGTTCTGATTTACTATTGATCACCAGGTGTTGGGCATTGAGAAACTACTGCTTTGTGATCCAAGCTGAGATTCCATCATAAAGTTTCCTAAAAACTCAATAAACAAATCCTTCAAAACAGTTCTAAGGTTGAAGCATTAGACTCTTGTTGATTTTAATGCTCTTTGTTCAAGACAAACCACAACACGTTTTAATGTCGAGTCTGGTTTTTTTTGGGTTTTTTTTTTTGTGACTGTGTTTGTGTTTTGCTTTCACCTGCTCTTCAGTTAGGAATTCCAGGTGCAGGAGAGTGGAGTGTTCCCTGTGTATATTTACATGTTCTCCTCTAAGGCTCGTAAGAGAGCACTGGTTACCTCTCAGCTTCTGATCACCTAAATAAATTTGCTTTCTGAATAGCTACAGTCTCTCTTTTTGGGATGGCATATAGACAGTGTAAGCAGATTTCCTCAGGAAGAGTGTAAATAGTTTGTACTGTTAATAAATAGCTTTATCCTTGAGTTTCTGAAGGCTTTAACCTCTGATTATCCTGATGTCTCAAGGCATCAAATGGCATACCACTAAAATACTTCTTTGAGATGAGGGGCACTTGAAGTGCATACTTTTGATTTTCAAGTCCTTCTTATTTCACTGACATAAAACTAGAGAGATTAGCCTTAAAGAACACCTTAGACCCAGACAGTTTTTTTTTTACTGAGAAAGTAAGTCTTCACCAATATCATTTTCCAAAACAAAAAAAAGGAAAAAAAAAATTCAAATGGGATTTTCTTTTTTTAATCAAGCTAGGCTGAAAAATTGTTATATGATGCTTTGAAGAGTCTCATAAGCACTCTCTTTACAAACAGGATTGGAATTTTTATAGCATGAATGTGTCACAAATCTTCTTTTGCGACATTTGATCCATTATGGTTTCTTCTGATTTCTTTCCTCTGAAGCCTTTCTTCTTTTTCTTAGAAAACATTAATTGAAGTTCAGCCTTTAAGGACTTTTTAAGAGCAGTGCTTAAATTAACATAATTTTGACACCAGTAATTCTCTACCCATTGCTTGTACAGCAGAAGTATTTTAAGCTGTATCAATGCCCTGTCTGTAATACATGTTCTGAACAGCCAGAGGTCTGCCCTACTTGCTTTTTCAAGCACTGAAGTTAATTAGCCACACATTGGAGAAGACTTTCTACCATTGTAATTTTTTATTACACTGTAGAATTGCAGAAAGTAGAATAGAAGGTGATTCAAAGACATGAATTAGTCTGTCCTCTGATGCAGGAGGGCAATCAATTGTTCCAAAACCTGACATAAATTTTTACTGTCCTTTAAAGCCGTCAGGGACAGTGATTCTACAAACCCTCTCAAAAGTCTGCGAAAGTCTTGACAGCTGGAAAGTTTTATTCACATTTATCTGAATGTTTGCTGAAATGTTTTAAACTTATTTCTTAATCTAGTAGGAGTAGACATAAGATAAAGGCAGCCCTCCCTATTATTTACATATTTGAAGACTGTTACCCTGGTTTTTCTTCAAGTGCGTTTCTTAAGAATGAGCAGCTCTGGTTCTTTCACATGTTGCTCCTAGGTGGTATACTTCAAACTTGATTATTTGTTTCAATCTACACTAGAGGTTGGGATAACAAGATTCATGACATCATTGCTGAAAAGTCCAAGCAAAATTGAATTTGAATTCTAATGAAAATTAATGCACAAATCAAGTATGTTTTATGCTTACATATAATGGAAAATTATGAGTATTTTCCTAGAACATTGAAACAGTGACTATGGCTTTCCAAGGACATTTGATGTTTAATGTGGAGGTGGCCAGTTTTGTTTGTCATCTAAAGTCCCATTATTTGTTTATTTTTGATAGAAT
>VWZN01003840.1:175179-187472 GCA_013396955.1 Regulus satrapa | reverse complement strand
GGGCTCGTCCCGGGAAAAGGGGGCTCGTCCCGGGAAAAGGGGGCTCCTCCCGAGGAGCTTCTGGCCCTGCACGGTCCCCTGGCAGGAGGGGACAGCCCGGGTTGTGCTCCAGGAGAGGGAGCGGGCTCAGGCCGGGCAGGGTGGATGGGTAGAACACACAAATCTATGGTGTGTGTTCACCCGTGGGGGTCGGGGGTAGGGGCAGGCTCCCATCAGGGCGACAGCAGGAGTAGCAAAGGCCATAAACTTAATTCCACCTCCCAATACCCAATTCCACCTCCAGCTGAGGAAGGGTTTCTTTCCCGTGCGCTTTTTGAGATGTGTCCTCACTACCATACCCCAGGCTGGCCCGTTTCACTGCTTACAACTATTTTATTTCTGCCCAGCTTTCGTCGGGGTTACTTTGCCCTTCCTGCACACGTGAACTTGAACTTGTGACAAAATCTCTGGATTCAGAGCTAATAACTCCCTTTAAAAGTGACACCTTTTGCTTTTGTGAGGGAGAAACCTCCCGAACCAAACTGCTCCTCTGAAGAGCAGAGAAGGACCCGAAGCTGGCCAACAACAGACCTTGAAAAGTTTCGTAATTTGCTCTATGAAACTCCAGCGTGGCTGTTGCTGAAATAAAACTGATGAATAAAACCCGAGGAATGAAACAAAGTTTGTAATTCAAACACGATTGATCTCAGTATCGCAAGCCCATGCCCTCTTCGACTTGAGACCATGCAACAGAGAAACTATGTCCAGGGGAGAAAGAAAAATCTTTGTTTCTTTTCCAAAAAGGATGTATTTCCCGCATTAATCAACTTGTTCACTGATGAACTTTCCTCCTGCTGTCTGTAAGCAGGGAGTCACACAAATTGTCCAGAACACGAGGCAGCTTGTGTTGTGCCAATGTGGCACAAAACCACATTAAGAGCCTTGATATAAAACTCAGTATCAGGCAGTTGGATTTCCACAATAAAATAGAATTACAAGGCCCATGTTGTGTCAACAGAAGACAATACAAAACATCTCAGCATCCACCAGGAAAGGAGTAAAACACAGTATAATGCGTGCAGAAATATACAGAGAGCACTTGCACTAGTATAAAAATATCCACAGTCCTCGGACAAATGTGAATCGGTACAAAATAATTTCAAGAACATGTTTACAAAAGGACATGTTAATATAAAACAGTAAAACCAGGTTGCTCCCTCTCCCAGCCTCATGCACAGCACACACAGACCGTCCATGGAAGGCCCACAGCAGCTGGGATGGAGGACAGAGCCCATTTCACCTCCCCAAGCCCCACGGGCGACGTAGAGAAACAAAACCACAAAACCAAAGGGAAAAATATCCACCCTTGGGGGGATTTCAGGGCTTGTTCTCCCCCCAGCAGTTCTTTTCTGATCCTGTAGGATTCAGCGTGGCAGGGAACCGTTGTGGGTAAGTGCTTGGTGGCCCTGGCAGCAGGGGGACAGCAGCAGAGGGATGTGCAGGAGGTGACAGCGGAGAGGGCAGGAGTGTGGGGACAGAGGCTCAGCAAGGACAGCGGGTGTAAAGACCTCAGGAAGCAGCTGATTCCGATCCGCCACCCACAAAATCCTTCAGCAAACAAGCACCGAGATCCCACAGTCCCCCCAGCTACAGAGCAAACCCACAGGCAATGGAAATGGGAACAGCTTTGGAGAGCGAGTGGGGAAATGGGAGGCTGAGTTTGGGAGAAAGGGAGCTTGGCCAGGTTGGCGAGCTTTGCTTCAGACCGTGCATCAACCCTCCAGAGGGCTCTTCCCTGCCAGGACAGGTCCTGCCAGCCTGCAGTGTCCACAGAGTCACTCTGCTCCTGCAGGACAACAGCTGCTCCAGCTTCAGCTCCCACAGTCCAGCAGCTTCTTCTCCATGAAGGCAAAGCTCCACATTTTCACCATCAGTGCGGCTTTCTGTGACGCCAGCACGGGAGATGCCCAGCTGAGCCTGCAGCACACAGTGCAGGGATGGAGGAGAAAAGGGGCAAAGCATCTTTTTAAGGCCTCCAGGGTTTTGCTGGCAGGGCCAAGCCGGGCGTTTCTGTCCCCCAGAGCCATCCCTGCAGCCTGGGGATGGCAGCTGCCCTCGGGCACGGGCAGCCAGGTGCCAGCTGTCCATGCACACAGCGTGGCTTGCACAGGGGCTCTATTTTGGCAGCTTGAGTTGGCCTCCTCCCAGCACTTGGGCTCCTTGGTCACTCTCTGAGCTCTGCAGACAGTCACAGGTTTCCATAGAAACAGGGCTTGAAAGCTCCATTAATTCTCCCCGTGGTCTTCTTCCACCCAGGCCACGATTTTCCCCTCCCAGCCAGGAATGATGTCATCGTCATGGAATACCTACCCCCCCAAAGAAAAAATAAAAAAAAATTTTAAAAAAAGGATTTCAGCTATGTCTGGGGTCTGGATACATGGTTCCACAGTGTGAGGGACATCAGGGGCATGCAGTCAAATCCAGCTCAGATTTCCCAAAACATGGGCTAAGGTATGAGTAATTTTCACTATTTAGGTAAATAACAGACCAGGCCTCTTTAACCAATGAATATCAGGGTTATTATCAGCTTTTTCTTTTTTTGGCATTAAAGGTAAACTAAAGACAGGAAACATGGCTTTTGTGAGCCAGACCATGAGCTCCAGCTGCCTGTCCTCAGAGAGGGTGACCCTGTGCCCTTGTCCTAATCAATTTGTGAAGCAAGAACTGTCCCAATAACCTGTAATGAATCCAATCCACACCCACAGCAGCCCGAGCAGGAACTGCAGCACACAAAGGGAACGCTGCCACACACACACAGCTCCCTCTGAAAAACCTTCCGAAGAAAGGGATTGCATTTTAAATACAGGCTCTCCCATTGCAACAGGTTTTATAAAACCTACAGCCTAGAATTTTTGCTGTGTCCCCTGAGCTGTGTCATGGGCTGGCTTTGCCCAAAGGGCTCTGCAGCTCCCAGGCAGTCACAACCACATCCATGGAATTGCTTTCGCTGAGGATGAAAATATTTTAGCACAAGAGGACTTTAACCCACAGCTGGGAAAGCAGACAGTTTTGTCTGGGGGAAACATCCCCTATTTCATGAGTTTAAAAGTGAGGTGACCACGGTCCCCGTGGCTGCGTGGTGACACTGATCCCAAAGCTCAGTCCCACATTTACCTCCTCCTTCACCGTGCCAAACTCTGGATCCAGGGCTTTGAAGTGGTACCGGTGGGTTCCCTCCCGATCGATGGCTGCCTTGAAATCCTTCAGAGTCACTTCCCCTAACCTGCAAGAGAAACAGATACAAAAGCAAAACACAAAAACAAAGCTCAGCCTCTACTGCAGATAATTTTCCTCGGCCAACAGCATGAAATCCAGTTAAGGCAGAGCACAGCAAACCCGTGCTGGCTGGGAGCATTCCCAGAAAAGAAGAGAGCTGGTTTTAGGGGCACCAGAGGGTTAGGAAGGCCCAGCCTCACCTCTTTGGTATGCTGACCATGAAGGGGGTGAGGGAGCGGTCGGTGAAGTACAACACTTTGGTGCAGGCACTGGTGCTCATCACGGGCGTGCTCTGGGAGTGAGGCAGCTCTGCAAGGCAGCAACTCGCTGGTTATCATCCCTTACCATCGTCAGCCTTCCCCATCTCCCCGTTCCAGCTGGCCAGGAGGGATGGTGGTGCGTGGGTTTTAATTTGCCCGTTTGTGTTCCTCTCCCCAGCTCCTGCCTCGTTTCCTGCTTCCCCCCAGGGGTTGAAACAGAGGAGCTGAACTCCACGGTTTTGAGGTTTCTTTTATGCAGAAAATACTCTGGACACGTGGAAATGCGGTGTTAAAAAAGGCTGCACCGTTTTTCGGATATGAAAGGCAGGGAACACTTCTCTGTCCCCACTAGATGGTGCACAGCAGCAGGAAAGCTGGGATGCCATCCCTCCTCAGCGACTGCCGTGCTTATCTGTGCTGCAGCACTGCCCACGAGGCCCAGACTCGCACAAAAACCCAGCCATAAACGCGTGTCCCTTCCCTTTGCAGGGAACTCTGATCCAGGGAGGATCCTGAGCAGGTCGAGCTGGAGGGGACAGATTCCCGAGGGGATTCTACACCCGGGAACCCCAGCAGTGAACTTGGCAGTGCAGGGACAGGACCTGCAAGGCACTTACTGGATTTGGGAGGCCAGGAGTCTCTGCACTCGTTGGTTGCTCTGCTCGCTGGTGATTTCCCCCGCACCTGGGGCGCAAAGCCAAAACGACAGGGACAAAGTGTCACTCCCACTCCCAGCCCTCTGCGTGGCGAGTGAGGGGCAGGAGCTGAGTGCCCCGGGGGAGCTTTACCCTCCTCTCCTGCCTCTTCTGCGTCTCCATGCGGTGCAGGCGCTCCATGAGGCTGGAGATGCCCTGCTCCAGGCTGTCGATGGTGTGGTGCTGCGGGTCGTGCCCGCTGAAGCTGTTCCTGAGGCTGCGCAGGGCGTCCCGCACCAGCTGCAGGTCATTGGGCTGCCCAAAACAGCGCAGCTGAGGCCGGTCCAGGCTGCTGCCTGCCCGTCTGCCTCTCCCCAGCAAGGGGAGAGCTCTCTTAACGAAGGGAAGGAGTTCCAGGGTGCGTGGCTGGGAATGCAACCCTCAGGTGCACTTACCCCTCGGTGGGCTGGGGGAGCAGCTCCTTTTCCTGCTGGCTGGAGAAAGCCATTGCTTTGGGCACTGTGACTGCTGTAAGCCATCACCTGGGCAAGGGAAGATGTGTGTGTGTGTCAGGACCTCCCCAAAAATCCCCTTTTATGGACTTCAAAATGAGAGGGAATGAGAGCTTTCCACATCAGTGATAAAACTCCTATCTTCTCCCCGATAAAAACACTCTCTAAAGTGTTTGGGGAGTTCCTGGTCACAGCACAGACCTGATTCCTCATGTAAAGGTGGAAAGATTCAATACCAGGGTCAGCAGGAAAAGGAGGAGGTAAATTGAGCTGTGGTCTAACCATTGCCAGGGTCAGAGGCAGAGAGCTGGAAGCTGAGAAATCCTCTGGCTTCCCTCACTGTTTCACCCCTGAGGATTCCGAGCCAAGAGGCTGAGGCAGAGTGCTCAGTGCTGAGCTTTGGGGCTTTGCCTGCCTTGGTCAGGGCTCTGACAGTGAGAAGGCAGAGCCAGACCTCTCTGGGATGGAGGGGATTGTTTGCCCAGAGACAGGCTGCTGGGCAAACACCACCCCACGTGTGCAGCAAGGCTCCCGTACCTCCTCAGCTTCTCTCTTCATGCAGTGAGCCAGCAGGGCCTCCTTGTGCTCCAGCTCCCGCTCCAGATCCACCTGTGGAGGCAGCAGAGGAGTCACCACCAGCTGGGCCAGCCAGGCCAGCTCCCAGTGCAGCCCAGCCCTCCCTACCTGCTGGTAGCTGGCCTCGGAAAGCTGCCTGAGCATCTCATCCAGCTTGCTCTGGTGCTGCTGCAAGTGCCGGTCCTTCTGGCACAGCTCCTTCTGCAACACAGGATCCAGGGAATCAGCAGGGCACGGAGGGAGGCTCAACCATCTTCCCATGGCAGGGAAAATCGTGTCACCTGCCAGCACCAGGCGACTTGCATGGCGTGTGCTTTGGCAGATTTTGGCAGATGTTAGAGCTGAGTGTCGGAGTTTTGTTTGTTTGTTTGTGTGTTTGTTTGTTTTTTGCAGTCAGGTTTTTATTGTCCAAAGTCCCCTTAGCCAAAGGTTCACTGCCGAGGTCACACAGCTGTCCCGGAGAACACAGATTCCTGAGGGGAATCTGGATCTGGTCAGGTCACCCAACCTCATCTGCACAAGTGTTGGGCACTCCACCGCCAAAACCCACGGCCATAAAAGACCTGCAAGAAGCTCTGGGGGGGAATGCAAAGAACTTCTGACCCCTCCACCTCACTCCAAACACCCTGCAGCTCCTGCCTGGGGCTGTCCAAGTGCAATCCCTCTCCCAGAGCTGCAGAACCACCCGACCCCCTTGGAAGAGGTTCCATTACTTTGTATTCCGCCAGGAGCCGGTTTCTCTCTTCAACCTTCCTCTGGAGGTCAACCTGCAGGAATAACACCCAGGGGTGAGGCAGATATTCCCAGGGAGTGAAAACCTCTGCCCCTTGTGCTAAAGAGCAGAAACCTACAGAAGTCAAGGGAGCTGCTGTTTAGGCTGGCAACCTTTGGACAGAGACCCGCCCAGGGCCAGGCAGCGAGGAGGGACAAATGCACTGAAAACATCAGGGAAAACCCCTCCCTGTCCCAGCTGAAGGTCCCGGAGGACAGGAAGCGGGAATGAAGGTCAGGAATCTCCAGCCTCACAGCTGGCCAGCAGGCTGTGAGCAGCCTGTGCTGTGCAGAGACCTTTGGCTGCTCGCTCGCTATCCCACGACCCCGAAACCTCTGCTGCAGCCACCCCTGGGGCCGGCGAGCCCCGCCAAAATAACCCCAGCAGCGACTCACGTTCTGGTTGTGCAGCTCCTCCTTGTCCATGTTGGCTCTCAGCAGCTCCTGCTTGAGCTGCAGGACTGCAGCGTCCTGCTGGACCAGCCTCTGCTGCAGGGCGTCCTGGGGAGAGGCGGTGATGCAGGAGGGCAGCGAGGGCACCCACCCTTCCCTGGGGCTCAGTGCCCAGCACACCCTGTGGCTGCTCGGGGCCTTCCTGCCTCTCCTTTACCCAGAATTGATTTCCCTGCCAATATTTTGGCCACCAGCACAGAGGGATTTCTCTGCTTCGGCCTAAATTTCCAGCTCCAGAAGCGACAGACATTGGCTCTGGTGGAAGCACTCGGTGCCCTGCAGCTCCTGCTCCAGCCACGCATGCAGAGGGCACAGAGAGGCCAAGATCAGCCCAGGTCACAAGGAGCCTTAAGCCCTGAGTGTGACCCAGTTGTGCAGTGAAATCCTCTCCGGAGAGGCCAAAGTCAGCACTAATTCTGCACCTTTCACTCACCCAGAGCTCCACCTCGGGCTGCTGTTTGCTCCCTTCTGACAGGCAGCTCTAAAAATACTTCTGTCAGGAGGAGATCAACAGTGTTCAGCACTCCAGAGACACAAACTGAGCCATTTCTGGGCAGGACAGGGACACCCCAGGCTCTTTTCCCTGTGCTGGCAGGAATGAGTTCACTGGGCCAATGCTACTGGGTGTGTGCTCCAAGGCAGAGGAGGGAATAAAAGAAGCAGAAGAACCAAGCAATTTATGCCTCTTTTTGTTTAAGAGAAACAGGGAAGGGGGAAAAAAAAAAAAAAAGGAAAAAGGGGAATATTTGAGTCTTACAGACAGAACAGAAACCAAGAAATCCAGCTCCTTGTACCTGCCTAAAAATTCAGAAATAAACCACAGGATCCTCCACCTCCAAGCCTCCAGTACTCCTCCTTCCACAATCTGAGATTTCTCAAAGGAATGTGTGGCTACTGCTGGCCCTACTCACCTAAAGCACTCCTATTTATTTTTGATGAAATGCCCCTTTCCTCACCTTTATTCCCTGGAGGTTCCGAGCTTCTTGTTTGTATTTCAGCAGCTCCTTCTGCAAATGCAACACAATTTGATTAAGCAGCACCTTGTCAGCCCTTGGGAACCAACCAGAGCTGGTGTTTCCTGCTGCAGGAGGGAGCACATCCCACCTTTTCCCACAGATCCAAGAGCCAGTCAGGCTCTGAGAAATTCTAATGGTTACAAACACGACAAAAAGTCCTGAGGAAAATAACGATTGCCCGGTCCCCCAAATCTGTCCTTCAGGCCAACATCAAACACTTCTGCCAGCATCAGATCTGCTCCCAAGCCTCCAGAGCTGGAGCCTCAACAGAATATTCCCCATTTCTTCCATCACTTTGCCCACCCTGCCTCATCCCCACCCCGTTTTTCCCCCAGAAAATCAATCAGAGCAATCTGCAAAACCTCTCTTCCCCCTGCATGTGTCACCCTCTAACCTTCAGATCTTGATTTTCTTCCACGCTCTGGTCCAGGCGGCTTCGAATTATGATCTGAACACAAAATATCAGCGTTGTTATTGTGCAGCAGGGACAGGGCAAAAGGCAGCTGGAGCAGGGGACATTGGGGTCCAGGGATGTTCTCACCAGCTGCTCCTCAGGGCAGGCTCCACGCTCAGAAAGTTCAAAGGATCCTTCCTGCTCATCCTCAGGTAAAGACCCATTGAGCAACAAAGCCTGGGGAGATAAAGGGGGGGAAAGAAAAAAAAAATCTCCTTTTCAGAGATTTCAAAGGGAAGTAGGTGAGCTGTGCCTCTGGCCAGCTCCTGTCAACAGCTTTATTTTCCATTTCTGCTGATTTATTCCCCTCAAAAATGAGGTTTTTGTTGGTTTTTTTTTTCCAGGAATGGAAAAGAAGACTTATCCCTTGAGAGAGCTCTCCCAGGGGTCTCAGCCCAGAAAAAGAACCAAACAAGGACAACTCAGATCTCCAGGGAGAAAAGTCTCAGCTTTAGCACCTTATAGGGTGTGTGTGCATAAGATCCCCAATATTTCAACCAAACTCTCACGAACTGGAGCCTCTCAGTTATTCAATAAGAGGGGGAAAATCAATGAACCAAATCCAATTTCCTGGCTGGCCACATCAGCTGCCTCTCCCCACTCCTTGGTGACGAGGGGGCAGCAGTGCCAGTCCCTCCTGTCCCTGCTCCCATTGGGCACAAAATGCAGCTGGATTTTACCAGTCAACCAAGGAATTTTTTTTTTTCTTTTTCTTTTTTTTTTGATGACCCCTTTGTGTCCTGCCCATTGTCCCCGGGGAAAGTGCCCGCCCAGCTGCCTGTGCTCCTCACACAATCTCTGCTTTGTTTACTGCCACATAAATATTTACGATTCAAAGGCACTGTGGCTCCCAGCACAAACAGAAAAGGATGTTCCTGAGAGAGTTCAGTGCCTTCATCATGTGGATCAAGGGGCTCTGCTCCCCAGGCAGAGCCAAACCCCCACTGAGGGGCTGAGGGGCAGGGAGGGGAGGCCAGGGAAAGGTCCCAGGAATGAACAGTTGTGGGGAGAATGTGCCAAACGTGAAGGGCCAGCCGAGCTCACGGGATGGCTGAGGCAGGGCTGGGTGACCCTGGAGGGGAACACTCTCTGAGAGGAGAAATCTCTCACCTGCAAACCCGAAATCATCTTTTTCGCCTCCTCCATCTCCTTCTCCAGGTGGTCCTGCTGTTCCAAGAGCTGCTCCTCCCATGAGTTCTCCAAGCAGCAGCCAGAGCTCCCTGCCTGCCACTCGGGCTGGGAGTGAGAATCGGCCTCTTCTGCAAGAGAGGGGAGCTGGATGTGCTGGGGGCAGCCCAGGAAACCTGCACACTCACTCTCCAGAGCCAAGGTGGGACAGCTCACCTCACCCCAAGGATTTGTGCCTCATCCCCTCCCTCCTGAGGCAAACTAATCTCTCCTACACACACTTTATCCCAGGTAACTCTGCACCGAATTCAGGGGGAGCTCCCAGCACAGCACAGAGTGTGTGACACAGGGGGAAAAGCACCTGTGGGCTTTGCAGAGCATCCCTCCGTGCCCCGAGGACACCCTGGAGGCAGCATTAGACAATTCCAGTCTGTGGGGAGCTTCTCAACTCTCGCCACACGAAAAGGTCCCAATGTTTTACCTGTTTTAGTCTCCGTTTCCTCGGTTTGGAGGATCACAAGTCTCTCCTTCTCCTCCGAGGGGGCCACAGTGGAGTCACTCTTTGCACTGTGGACAGGGCTGGGGGAAGTCAGGCTGCAGAGCAAGGCAGGAACAGCTCTTTTAGGTGATGATTTTGATCAGCACTAATTTTCAACAAGCATTTCTCCATATTCACTTTTATCTAAGAATTATCTGCATCCCAGAGAAACCGTCACCAAGCTAACCTGGGCATGTAATATTTTGAATTCAGACTCTCACACAGGGAGAGTAATCTCACACTCAGGAGTAATTTACTGCCAGCCTTATTCTGGACAAAAAGCCACCCTGGCTTAATCTCTTGCTCCAGAGCTTTCAGATGAATCATTTCAGCTTTAAATCCCAATATATTTGAGAGTCAGATTCCACTCACTCGTGTTCTTCGATTAAAACTTCTTGGGAGTGCCCACATACTTTCACAGGAGCCATCTCAGCTGACTGGGAGCAATCTTTTTCTCAGAAATTCTTCCTAAGTGCATCTCCCAGACAACATCAAAAGGTGGCTGAAGCTCACTGACCCATTCAATGTACCCCGAAAGTCGCAGGAATTAATCCTTGCAAGTGCGAGCAGGAGTTAATTTTTCATTCTCCCCCAACGCAGAAACAAAGGGCAGGGAACAAAAAGAAAAACAGTGTGGAAATAATATAATAGGTTTAGAAAAATAAGAGGCTGCAGCAGCTCCCTCCCTGCATCTTCCCAGCGCTGCTGCTCCGTCTCCCACAGCTCCCACAGAATGGGAAAAGCCCTGCAATAGAGATGGAAATGACTTGCTGCTCCTGCCTGCCCCACTCCCACGGCCAGGACGAGCCTCTCCTCATTCAAATCACAGACTTGAGTCCAGTTTTTTGTGGTCCAGACTCCCCCAGTGTCGAAGTGAAAGAATAATCATTGTCCAGTTGAAATGGACATTGTCCAGCAGGGCCAGTACCTGTCCTTTCAGGTGTGTGCATGATGCTGAAAAGGCTCCTGGCCACCTGGCTTCGCTCCAGGATTTACCTCCAGGAATTCCAAATCCATCGCAGCAGCCCCTCATTAGACATATTTTTAATATCAAATTTGCAACCAGCCCCTGCTCCTGCTCATTGCTGAATGGGGGAACGGCATAAAATTATGGGTTTGGTTTGGTTTGGGTTTGTTTTTTTTTTTTTAAATGCTGTTTACTATTTGATTTGGCAGTTCTGCTGGAATTGCATTATGTAACAAGGGCCAGAAGAAAGGATGAAACTTTCACACAACACAGATGCCAGCAGGAAGCCCAGCTGGTCTGACACGGCCAGCAGCTCCAGGAGGGATTTCACTTCCTTCGAGGAACAGATCTCAGAATTCCCTCCCTCCCGTTCTCAGCTGTTCTCTGAACCTGCCCTCACCCCGAGGCACTGCTGGTTCTCATCCATGCAAAAGCTGTCCCAGAAAAAAAACCCAGCCACAGATGGGAGAGAAGGTGACGGAGCCGAAAAGGATGAGCAGGATGAAAAACAAGGATATGAGCCTGGAGATAACATTCCAAATCTGCTTCTCCCAGCACTGGATCCACAGCCCAAAGCCAGTAAAGGGGACCACAGGTGGGGATAGGTGCCCCACGGCACAGACAGCTTCCCATTCCCTTCCTTGGGCATTCCCACATCCCCAGACCCTCTCCAGGCAGTTTTCCTCTTTGCAAATGCCACTGGGTTCACGCAGCATCCGTAACCACCTCCCAAACATTCCAAACAGTGGCAGAGCCAGAGGCAGCTGGAGCAGCAGCACAGGTCGGGTTGCTTTCTGCATCATCCAATTAATGCTGGAAACACTCGCCCAGGTTCTGTATCAGTCCAAGCCATCAGAGTATGAACCACCCGCTGATGCAATGCCTTTAAAAGTGCAGAACAATTCCCTGTGAAAGCATGCAGAAAGGAGGGCAGGGAAAGGAGAGCTTTCCAAGAGAGATTTATGATGCAAACTGCTCCACTTTTATTCCTTTCACCGCTTGGCTCCTTAACCCACATCCCTCCTCCCCCGAGCCCCAGAGCCACCAGCACGGCCAGCAAGGAGCCCAGCGCTGCCCAGAACGCCCAGCTGGTGACCAACACCCCATCCCTGCCGCTCCCCAGCACAGCCTCGCTCACCATTTGACCTGCTTCCCTCCCATGATCCCACTTGAACCTCTGGCCTCAGAGAATCCGCAGCATCCCGGTCATGCCTCCTTCCCTTCGCACGCCCAGCTCCCGGCACGCTCCCGCAGGAGGCTTGGCGAGCCCCGGTGCCCAGAGGATTCCCGGCAGAAGCAGCACACACGAAATAACCGGCTCAGGGTCCCCGCCGGCCGAGAGGCAAATCCGCAGCCCCCGCAAAGGCGTTTGATTCCGGAGCCGGGGAATTCTGCAGCCCGCCTTTGCCTCCCGCAGCTCTTCCTCGCAGGTTATTTGTCCCCCGCTGCTGCATTTTGGTCAGCTGCACAGCCGGTTGTTTTCATCACAAGGCTCCGGGCTTGCCGGGGGTGTTTCTCAGCCCATCCCGCCCTCCTGGTGCTGCCGAGCATCCGAGGAGCCGCCGGGGAAGGAGCTGCTGCCGGCGCGGGCTGCCTGCACTTCCAGAGGGATGCTGGCTCTCCCCAGGCTCACAGAGGGATACCGGCTTTCCCCAGGCTCTCAGAAGGATGCTGGTTCTCCCCAGGCTCTCAGAGGGATGCTGGCTCTCCCCAGGCTCTCAGAGGGAT
>VWZN01003840.1:161883-172268 GCA_013396955.1 Regulus satrapa | reverse complement strand
CTCTCCTCTACCCATGAAACCCTTTTCCATCAGAACTGAGCAGATTTTGGTGAGCAGAGCAGGCGCTTTAGGGAAACCCATCTTGGCAATGAAATTCCTTACCTGGAAGGGTGGGAATCCAGTGGCACGTTCTGCTGCCCCTCGTACTGCTGCACCAGGGCCCGCACGCTCCAGTAGGGATTCTCAATCTCCTCATCCATGCTGCTGTTTCTGGGGGTGACAATCACAAAATGAGGGCAGCCTCGCCGGAGTGCAGCTGGGGGTTCTTCTGTCTCCAAAAAGGAGGGGGGAAAGCTAAGGGAAAGGAGGTAAGGAACAGGAGACAGCCAATTTTCCTATCAGGGATCCCCATCTTCTTGGTGTTAAGGGAAAAAAAAGGCAAGCAGGTCCTGTTGTTTTAAACTCATCCCTAATCCTGTGACTAGAAAACTCCAGAAGCTCTGGGAATGCGAGGAAACATCACAAGGACTGGCTTTCCTGAAGAACTCCAAGGCCTTTGCAAGGGAAACCTGTAACATTCCATTTTTCAATGAGATTTACCATTTCAGCCTCATTTCCACACTGTTTCACGGGTGCTCCCTGGAGCCAATATCAAACGGGCAAATGACCTTCAGCTGTGTAAATGAAACCCTGCACAGCCCCAGCACCTGGCTCCCGGTTAAATGTCATTGCTATTATTGTTATTGTCACCCTCACAGCACCTTCGGCAGGGGGCAAACGGGGTTTTCAGAATTATTCCCCGTGTGAGTGGATTTCCAGCATCCCCAGGACTCAGCAGCCACCTGGAGCACCACCACGGCCTCGTCCAACATCCTCAGCTCTGGGGATGAAGCTCCCAGGCCTCTGGGGTGAAAACCTGACTTTTGTTTCCCTTGGCATGAGAACATCTCCAAGGAGACAGCACCAGGGGAGAACGGGGCAGCACAGTTCCCTCTTTTCTTTCAGTTCCAGGCAGATAAAGACAAACCCAGCCCATACTCTTCTGTCAAGCCTGCAGAGCCAGCTCCGTGCCCCCTCTGCCAGGGCGCTTCAGGGGCGTTTCTGCACAGCACGAGCTTCCCCCCCTCTCCCACCAGGAATAAACCAGAGACCCGTTCCTTCCCATCTGCCGAGAGCCCCTCACCTCTGTCTGTGCCTGAACACGTCGCGGCCGGAGTGCTGCACGTCCTGCCGGACATCGGCCAGCGCGGCCGCTGCCCCTTGCGCCACGGCGGCAGCCGAGCGCGGCCGGAGGCTGCCCGGAGGGGCTGCCCAGCTCCTGCCCCCCGAGCCGGCGCTGCCAGCGCGGCCAGAGCCCGGTTTGAAGTGGGCGGCCAAAGCCAGGATCAGCCTCATGGTGGATTTCAAGTTGCCGTCGACGATATCTGCGGAATGCACATTTTATTTTTGGGTGGGGGTCGTTAGTGGGGAGCCCGACGGGGTGAAGGTGGTTAAAGCCAGAGGGGCTGTTCCAGCTTGGCTCTGGTGGTGCCACCTGCACAGCACAGAGCAGCTCTGAGCCTCCCTTTATGGCCCTTCCCAGCAGTTAATTACTGAGCACATAATTACTGAACGCTCACTCAGGAGCAGAGCGGTTACTGAGGGCTGACCGCTGACTTTATCAGCAGAGAATTCCCTTTTTTAAAACACAGAGCAGCCATGCATTTCTCCAGGGACGGCGTCCTGTGCCATACACTGCTCCCAGCACCCTACAAATGTTAATTAATCGCATTCAGTGATATCACAAGAGTATTTTCCAGCACGCTGATGTCATGGCAAAGATCAGCTGCTCTTCCAGACCAAGATTTCCTAAAACAATTTAGTCAGAGCTCCTCAAAGCCCTGACTAAACCACGCCACAGACATGTGATTGTGCACTGTGTCTCCTTTCTGTTTCCAGCCCACGGCTTCCAGTGAACCACAAATATTTTTTCCATGTCTCTTTTCACTCTAGCAGGTTTATGTGTCATTTTGGTGAAAGATTCCAAGCCTGTATTCCTCATTACACCACTACCTAGGCTTCTGAGTGCTCAGCAGCAAGAAAAAAAATTTTAAAAATCACTTTTTTTTCTCTGCACTGTCCATCTTTCAACCCAAAACCTTCACTAAACCAGAGGGGGGAGGGGACCCCAAACCCCCCACAAACAGAAGCATTAATTTCCTCATAAATTACCTGTTTGATGGAAAACAAAGCCAGAAAACTGATTTCAGCAGCTAAAACCAGCCCCGGGGCCACGTACCCTTAGCTGACGTCTGGTGCATGCGGATCTTTTTCGATGCCACAAACTGTAAAACTTTCTCCACATTTTCCCTCATCTGCTGCTGGCTGCTGGGGTTGACCTGGATGCCACTCAGCTTCTCACCAGCTGCAGGAGGAGAAGAAACTTTGTCCGAGGGGAGCTGAACCGCTGGGCACTGTCGGGGGGGATGGCTGGGCCCGCTCTGCTCTCCCCCCTGGGTGCCACGGGGGGCTCCTTGTCCCCCTCAGCCAGAGCCCAGCAGCGGGAAGAGCTGGGTTTGCTTTGGGTTTGGGGCTGGATGGGGATGGTGGCGAGGTTTGGGGGCTGGAGCAGGGTTCTGGCAGGATTTGGGAGCCCCCCCTGAGGGACCCACGCTGGAGCTGCCTCTCCCCAAAGGGTTGAGCTCCTCGGGGAGCTGCAGCACGTGGGGCAGACCCAGGTGGGAGAATTTTGGAGAGCAGTGAGGAGGAAGGAGCAGCAAGGACAGAGAGCTCACTGCAGCCCCATTCCCCGTCCCCCTGGCCAGGGAGAAAGCAGCAAACAGCAAACTCTCCCCAAAAACAGCCCCTGGCCCCACGGCAGCCCTGGGGGAGCTGCCAGTGCCCCGCCAGCTTTCCCCATCTGCTGGAACAGCCCCGCAGCCATAAGGGCTGGAATAGAATTGCATTTATGAGCTGATTTATGGATCTTTTCCTTCCTGGCGAGCTCTGCCACCCCCAGCAACATCTGCCCGGCAGATGCCAGAGCCAAGGCAGCCCCTCCACACCAGAGCCAGAGCTGAGGGGGAAAAACAGGGCCAGATGGCAGCACTGACCTACAATCTCGATGAGCAGGGCAAGAGTGACCCCATCCCGCAGATCCTGCCTCAGGTCCTGCACTGGCCTCGCTGCTGGCCTCTTCTTCAGCTGGGAGTTCACCCAGGCCACGTAGGCCTGCAGCTGTTGCTGGAACAGAGATCAGAGTGCTGGCACTGCGGGGCACTGGCAGGGAGCTCCCTCTTCTCCCTGCCCTTCGTCCTGCCCGCGGGCACGGACGGCACAGGGCCCGTCCCAAAGGCTGCTCAGCCCTGCAGGGGGGAGCAGGACAGAAACTCCTCATTTCATCTGCCCCTGAGCCAGACCAGTGCTGGCACCTCCTCACCTGGGGGGGCCACAGTTTGCTCCCTCTGCGTCCCATCCCCACCGCCAAGAAAGCGGAAAACCCCCAGTGCAGGAGCAGGTACTGCCCCTGGAACAACTCCAGGACAGCCAGGGGAGGTTTCCTGGAAGAGAGAAGAGCCTCCCTTCTGTAACACTCCCAGCGTGGCTCATTTGCAGCAGCTCTGCAGCCCCTCCACAGCCTGGGAGCTGCCTCAGCACTTCCAGTGGCCCAGTTTCTATTCCTGCATGCAGGGAAGCTGCCTTGGGCCCCGGGAGCCAGGAACAGGGCCTGCCCAGCAGCTCAGGAGGGATGCTGAGCATGGGAGAGACCTGGGAAACTCAATCTCAGGCTCTTGGGCAGTGTGAGTGTCCAGGGAAAATCAATCTCAGGCTCCTGGTCAGTCTGAGAGTCCAGGGAAACTCCAACTTGTGCTCCTGGTCACTCTGGGAGATCAGAGAAATCAAACTCAGGCTCCTGGTTATTCTGAGAGTCCTGAGAAACTCAATCTCAAGCTCGTGGGCAGTGTGAGTGTCCAGGGGAACCCAAACTCGGGCTCCTGGTCACTCTGAGGACCTGTCTGGCACAAATGACCCCAGGGCGAAGAGCAGATCCCAGTGACCTTTCCCTTTCCATCCCCCTCTCCGTGACCCTTCCAGGGCTGCTGGAAAGGCTGCAATCCCTTTGGGCAGGGCTGCAGTGGGACATGGAGGGTAAACAAACTGATCCATTTATGGGATTACCTCCCTTTTCACTAAGCTCCCCTTTATTGTGCAGGTTTTAAGCCCCCATTCCACACGGTCCCAGCAGCTCCAGGCAGAGTTGATGCTTTTACAGCCCATCAAAGTCACAATCTGGTCACAGCCTCGCTCTTAATTATCCTGACATAGGAAATCCAACTTTAATCACACTCATGGCTCGGTCTGCTGGTTCAGAAAGTGTCTGGACCTGTGCTGAGGCAGCTCTGCTCGCTCAGCAGAGGCTGGGGGCTGCCAGGGGCTGGCCCTGGGAAAAGAGGGGCAGCTCTGATCCATCCTCGCTGGAGCACACCTGGGGAGGGGCTCTGCAGCTCCTTCTGCTGCACTGGCAGCACCAGAAATCTTTATTTTCTAATCGTTTTTAGGAACTGGCACTGATTCCCCAAGGACGTAGCCCCTCCCTGCAGAAAATTTGAATTTTTTTGAGGAGTTTCTGTGGTTCTTCCCCCTTCTGTCTCGTTCAAAGGAAAAACCCTTTCACCAAGCTGTTTGTTTTCTGTTCCTTCTCTCAGAACATTCCTCGTGCCTTCACAAAAAAAAAAGAATAATTTTTGGCAAGACTTCGGTCTCTATCTCTTAAAAGCAGGAGGAGGTTGACACTGTTATTATTAGTGAAAAAAAAATTAAAAATTAAAAAGCCATTCCTACATCCCAGAGCAGTTACATTTTAAACAATGAGCATTACAAGGAGGATTCTGAGGCAATGCAGTTGGGATGGAACCAGGACAAAGTCATCTCCTTCCCGTGGCTGCTGTAACTCTGCAAACTTACACCTCATTAACAGACTTGGTTGGTTGGGTTTGGGTTTTTTTCCATTAAACATAAGATTTTCCTGCAGACGTTCAGACAGTTGGACTGAAAAGCATTTCCCGACTTTGTACCCAAAAAACCTGGCAGACTGAGCAAGAGCCTTGGATTGCTGCAAAACTCAAAATTCCAGGGAGGGGGAGCTGTCACTGCTGGCAGCTGAGGGGAGCGTGGGACTGAAGGAAAGGAAATTTATCAGAAATAAAAGTTTAGTGACCTAAAAATGGCAAAGTGCTGTGACACGCTTGAGGAGACAGAGCCCTCGAGCTGCTCAGCAGAAACCCCTGAGGGCAATTTTTGAAGCTGGAGAGTCCAAAATGCTTATGGGGAATAACAGGGACATGGTGGGCTGCACCTTCAACACAGCCACAGGATGCTCACGTTCACACCTCTAAATCCACAGGTCTGGGTCTCTAAAAAAAGGAAAGGATTTTTTGTTTCTCCCCCTGAGGATTCAGTTTGTTTCACGCCCCAAAGGCAGCTACTTCAACCCAGCCCTAAATGTTAGCAGAGCAACTTGGATGGCATCTACCCTGGAAAATACTCCAGGAATCAGCTCCCAGCACAGGGGGACACAAAGATCTGCTGGGATGTGTCCTGCCCTGGGAACAGCAGCTCCTCCCAGCCCATCCCACCCCTCCAAAACACTCCTGAGCCTCCTTGTGCCCCAAATGCCCCCAACCCACAGGTTCCAGCCCCATTTGGGTCTCACACAGGTCTCGGCTCCTTTTACCTGACAAAATTTAAAACAAAAATGGAAAATAGGGCTGGGAACAAGCATGGCACAGCTCGAGTGTCCCTGCTTCCCCTCTGAGCTCCTGCTCAGCCCAACCTTAGAATTTTCAGGCCCCACGCTGCTCAGCTCCTCACCAACACTTCTTCCAAACCCGGAATTTTTCAGAGGAAAAGCGGCCTGGTGTGGGGTTTACTATACAGAACACACATTATTTAGGATTATGGTGGAGCTAAGCTTAATCCTGTTTACATTAGCACAGCTTTGTGTTCCAAAAAAAGCCCCTTTTACCTGTACCTCGCCCTGGGGAAGAGCAGCAGCTGCTCCTGGAGGGAGCTGGAGCCCAGCTCGCTCCAGGCAGAGCTCTGGGGGGTGTTCTTGTCTTACCCTGTGAGGCTTTGCAGGGCAGGAGAAGGGTTTTAAAGCAAGGAGTCAGGGACTGCAGGACATCCCAGCAGAGTTCCACAGGCAAATTACAGGCTGGGACACACGGGGTTCATTTTTGCCCCTCTGAGATGAAGATATTGCACGTTTTGGTGTTGAACAAATGGACAAAATCTTTTTTTTTAAAATTTTTTTTAGGAAGGAGGTCCTCTCTCATCTTTCAGTAGATCCTGTGCCCCTGCTTCCTTCTAGAAACAGATCCCTTCTCCACATTAACTCGAGGAGTTTGAATCCATGCCTGTGGCTGGATGTAGACCCTGCTGGAAGGATGCTTCAGGGGCTCTTCACACAAATTTCCTTCCATGCACTGCTTTGAGCAGCTGGAACCCATCCTTATCGTGTGATTTAGAGAATCACCCTGCTGGGAGGATGCTTTTGAGGCTCCTCACAGCCATTTCCCTTCGTTGCACAGTCGTGGCCGCTGCGCAAGCCCCAGGTCTGGCGAGGTCAGCAAGAAGAGCCCTCGTGCTCCCGGGATGAAAGGAATTCACTGTTCCTCCCTCCCAGAGCCCTGAACCCAAGGTCTGCAGCAGCCTAATTGCATCAGGATGTGCTGGTTGAGGCCCTGCACAATTTCTAAGCTTTCTGACATTATCTTAATTAGATGGGCGCTGTAATTTTCCATCCAGCCTTCCTCCAGTTTGCTGATTTGTGGTTTGGTTTTTTTTTTGTTGTTTTGTAGAAGCAGAAAGCGCAAACTCCCGAGCAAAGAAAATTATCCCCTCTGCCCTCAAAGACAGCAAAAGATTTTGTTTTTTCCCTCTCAAAACTGATGCTTGAACGTGATTCAGGTTTTTTTCAATGTGTTGAGATGCATCCAACAGTGAAAACCAGAACAACTAACAGCAGCACCCACAGGAGTTCTCCCTCATTAAACTCCTAATTTTAAAGAGATGCTGATTTCCAGAGTGCCCAGCTCTCCAGAAGAAGGTGGAATTTTTGACTGCAGGGTTTTCCACCTTTTTCCCCGTCCTTTCTTTGCCCATGAACAACAGGAAGAGCTCAGGTGTAAACAGCAAGGCCCGATCCCACCCAACCTCCCTGAATTATTTCTGCCGCTTCGATTTTCACTTCTTGCAAAGCCAGAAACTGCCGTGGCCCATTCCAGAGCCACCCAGCTTCCAGTGCAGGGTGAAGCAATCCCCACCTGTGCCTAAAGACACCTCTATTTCATTAATTTTGCTCATTAATTTCATTAATTTTGCACTGAGAGGGCTTCATAGCACAAGTGCAAGATCCCGAACCAGCAGCGCCTCTCTCAAGATGCTCAGCAGGCATCCGAGGCCCCCTGCCCACCCAGGCAGAGCTTCTGTGCCGGCCACAGGCAAAAAATAAAGGCAAAAAACTGGCAAAGAGCTGAGCTGTGGGTGCAAAGGACTCCGAGGAGGATCCCAAGGAGGACTTTGGAGCACATGATTCACCCTGAGCTGTCAAACTCGGGTCTGTCCAAGCTCTGACACATCCCCTGAGGCTCCAGGGGAAGAGGAAAGGTTCCTCCTTCAGCAGGATCCCCATCCTGGGCAGGGACAGGCGGCTCTGAGAGGAGCCCAGGTCTGCAGGCAGGCACTTTGCAGAGAGGAGGGACACCAGGGAGCCTCCCTGGCCCAGGGTGAAGGGCTCTGAAGGCACATTTAGGACAGAGAATGTTGAATTCCCTCTGCCCGTGACTTGCTGGGAGCCTGGCATCGCCTTTACCTCCTTCTACCCATAAAGCAGCTGCAATAATCTCCACCATTCCTGGTGGAATGGTTGGAAACCCAGAAACCTGCCAGCGTGCAAATGCTCTGTAAGGACACCCAGCCAAGGGACAGCCTGGCTTAGCCATCGGGGCAGGGATTGAGTCCTGACTGCTCCAGCCCTAATCCTACAGAGCAGCAAACACATCCCTCCCTTGCTGAGCAGCCCCACGGCTGGCCAGGCACCAGGGGGAAGCTGAGAACAGAGCAAGGAAGGGTCTGCTGAAGCACATCTGGGGGGAAATCCAGGTGTGGGGAGCTCCAGGTGTGTTTTCTGTCCATGCTGGAGGCTCGGAGGGATTTCAGGGCAGCCCAGTCAGGTCAGACAAGCTGTAAAGGTTCAAAGGGGTTCCTCAGACCCAGCCTTGGCTTGGGCAGGGGAGGAAGGTGTGAAAGGCTGCCAGCCTCACCCCGAAACAAAGCTGGGGTGACCAAACAGCAGCACCTGTGGAGCTTGGTGTGCTCAGGGAGGGATTCGCTGCTCCAGGGAGCACTGAGCAGGATGAGGGAGCCAGAAGTCAAAACAGCTCTCCATGGTGAATCCTATTAATCCTATAAATAGCCCTGGTGGCACTGAGTGCCAGCTCCTTCTGCTGAGATCACACAGCAGAGACCTTTTTGTCACAGGTCAGGACCTCGCCCCGAGGGGAGCAGAGCCACGCTGCCAGAAACCCAGCCCAAACAGAGAAACAGCCCCAAATTCGCCCCAGGACATGGCCCAGGGACTCACACCTCCCGGGCAGGACGGCACCTCAGCCCCAGCAAGGGTGAAGGAGAGGGGTTGTAAATGCAGGAATTACCCACTGAGCTGGGGAAATATTCCTTGGAACACCTGGGGAGGGACAGAACAGAGCCCTGCAGCACTTCCAGCCTGCACAGAGCTGGGCAGGAGCAGCTCCCGCCTCGGAGATGGGCAGAGATTTCCCCTCGTGGGCAGGGAACGCTGCATTTCACCCCAACCTCTCTCAGGGGCACCAAAGTCTCCCTGTCCTCTCTGGAACAGATTGTTTGTTCAACATAATCTCGGGGAGGGGAGGAAAATAGTTATTTTAAATGACTCACTGCACACAGGCAGCCACATAATTAAGTTTGCCAGAGGAAATGATCCTCCAGCTCGAAAGAGAGAAGGTGTGTTATTGTTAAAATGCAGCTTGGAGCTGCCAGGCCCATTCCTGACACGGTTCTCTGTGCCCCATCTGTTTCCAAGACCTGACAGAAGTGTCAGCACATAAATAAACTGCATTTCCCCGAGGAGGGGGAACAGGCTGAGGCCACATGGACGCAGTCAGCGCAGATGAGACCCCTCTCTGTGGTTCCCTTTCATTATAAACTCCTGCTTTTAGCAGCCCCACATCCCCAGGGCACCATCCAGCTGTGCCATTGAATTATTTATCTGCCTGGGAAGCCGCAGAAGTCCCCACAAACAGCAGGGAAACACCTTCAAGGCAAGGCAGGCCATTAATGAGGGGACTTTAATGCCCTTTGCTGAATCTCAACATCAAACAAAACCGTCCTGGCTTCAGATGTCTGCAGGTGACAGCGTCCACGAGGGCTCTGGCTCCGAAAGGGAAGGGGGAAAAGGGAAATAAACTGGCCTGGAGTGACAATGGAGCAATTTAGGGGCGCCTTCAGCAGGATGTGATTCCTCCCAAGGCGGAGAAAGCGTGAGCTGTGCAGCAGAGCAGGCAGGAGCGCAGGGGGGACAAGGATGCTCCAGCACTAATTAGGGATAATTGGGCTGCGGAGGTGGCCCTCAGTCAGAAAGGGGGCACTGGAAGAGAGGGAGGCAAGGGAACAAAAGGAGCTGGGCCCTGCTGGGTTTGGTGAGCAGCCTGTGCTGGGATGGCACAGCGGGGTCGGGACACCCCCACGGCCCTTTGGGGGTAAATAATGAACAAACAGCTCAAGAGGCACCCAGAGATGGGCAGGGATGGAGATCAGGACACCCCCACGGCCCTTTGGGGGTAAATAATGAACAAACAGCTCAAGAGGCACCCAGAGATGGGCAGGGATGGAGATCACAACAGCACCAGTGGGGCAGCAGAGCTCCTCTCCTTCCCAGGGCAGATCACAGCTCCTGCCCTCGCTGAACCCACGCTGGTTTTGCTTTTGTCAGAGGGGGCAGAGATGCCCTGGGCCCGTTTTTCTGGTGGGAGCTCCTTGCAGAGCTGAGCTGTCTGTGGGTCAGAGCACCGCGAGGCACCGGCCGTCCTTGGGGTCTGCTCTGCCATTAACCCCGTCGTTAATAAACCAGTTTCTAATTGTGCCTGGGGAGGATGTGCTGCCCCCGAGCACAGGAAGGCTGAGCTCGGTGTAAACCCAGCCCTCGGCAAAGGAGCCTGGCGTGTGCGGAGGAGGGGATGGAGCAGCGCCAGCTCCATCCCAGGAGAGCTGGGGCAGGCTCAGCTTTCACCCCCCCCTTGGTTCCCCCTGGGAAGCCCAGCGGGGATGTCCAATGTTTATTTTCTGTCCTGGAGGAGCCACCGAACACGAAATGGAAATGAGTTCTGCGCTCTAAGAAAGAAGAAACACCCCGCCCCCCCCCCCCCCCC
>VWZN01003840.1:137271-149942 GCA_013396955.1 Regulus satrapa | reverse complement strand
GTGCCATCTACCGGAGCTGGCCGAGGCTCCCGGGGCTCGCCGTGCCCCCGGGGCACCGGCCCCGAGATGGGCTCAGCCAGTGCCTCCCGCTCTGTCCCCGCGGCGATGCCCAAGGGGGAACATCAGAGGCCAGGAGAGCCCCCAGGGTGGGAGCTCGGGGCTGTGCCGGTCCTCGCACCGCCAGGAAAACGATTGGCATCGCCCGGGAATGAGCGGGTTTCCCCTCAGCTGAGCTCTGCTGCTGCTGCCCCGCAGCCTCAGGGACAGGGGAAATTCATTTTCTTTAAAGCTGTCCGGATAAAAGTGCTCAGTTCTGTCCTTTGCCAGCGGAGGGGTCCCAGGAGAGCCCTCAGAGGCTCGAGGAGCGGCAAGTGCAGCTCTCAGGCTCAGCCCCAGCGGGTCAGACTGGGAACGGGGACTTGCATTTCACCTCTCTGCCCCTGGTGAGAGCCCTTCAGACTGCCCAGCCTGAATGACCAGAGGCCTGGTCATTCCTGGACCTAAGGATTAGATCATTCCTGGGACCTGATCTCAGGCAGGTCTAAGAGAACAGATCCTCCTGAAAGATATTTCATTGTCATTCTTGAGCAGTAACTCTGACCTGGCATTCAGCCCCAGTTCTGTGCAGGTCTGATCCCTTGAGGGGTGTCCAACAAGGGGATGAGCATTAATTCGCCTTTCTGTGGCAGGAGCTGACCCTAGCTCCTATTCCAGGTGTACCCACACTCTCAGCCAGGCTCACAGCTCCATTTATCACCTGCCCAAGGGCACAGCAAAGCCTGGACCTGTCCAGAAGTGGCAGAAGGAGAAGGATTCTGCACTGGAAGGGTCACAGCTGACTCTGGGTGACCTGAGCCTTCCTCTGACACTGCTCCTCAGCCTGGGGCTGGAGAAATGCCACAGAATTTCAGACTAGATTTCTGCAGACAGCTGGGACTCGGTGCTGGTCCCGTGTTCCCAGGGTCGTGCAGAGCCCAGGTGTTCCCAGGAGCGCGTCCCTGCCTGGGAAGCTGCAGACTCTGTGTCTCTGGGCTTGCCACAGACAGTTGTTTTAATGAACCAGCGTCTGTTTTGATTTCTGGCATAACTCGGGCTTTGTTGCTTTGTGGGGAAGGAGGGAAAAAAAAATCCTGGGAGCCTGTTCCCATCAACCTCTTTCACAAATACTGGAGCTGCCGCTTTGAGCTCCACCAGAGAAACAGAAAAGCACCAAAAACATTGGCAGGGCCGGGGAGCGCTTGGCTGCCACTCTGCATTCCCTGCCCAGGCTGTGTCGGGCTGGGGACAGAGACAGGACAGTGGTGGGGACAGCCCTGGCCACCCCCAGGCACTGCCAGCCCCTATCTGAGTGTGACAGAGCTGTGACACTGGCACAGCACAAGCGGGGAGAGAATGAGCACAGGGCAGAGCAAAACAGGGCCAGGAAGAGCCAGCGAGGGCACAGAGTTGTGTGGTCACTGCTAATTCTGGGCATTTTTATGGCAAGAGTGTCCAGGTGCCTCAGGCACGGGGACAGGCATGGTGCAGGCACACACCGGGCTGGCAGGGGCTATCAAAAATGAAGAAGAGAGAGCTCTGTGCTGTTTTGGGCACTGCTTTTGTCTCAGAATCCTCTCACAGTGCTGCCTTCAGCCCTGAGCTGCTGGGCAGGGACAGATGGCACCTGATGGCCCAGCCTGTGCCCTCGGCCAGCTCCAGGCTCACGCTGGCCGTGCTCCATCCCCACAGAAGGAGCTCATCCCAACCACAGGAAAGCTGCAAAGGGACCAACAGCGTTTCCTGCCGGGGCAGGGACACAGAGAAGCCTTTCAGAGCTGCTGCTGCCACAAAGTGTCTGTGGGTCTGAGGGGTGGGAGGCTGTGAGTCCCCCTTGCCAGGGGGCAGTAAGGAAATGATGCTCCCCCCCCAGATCTGGGGCCTGGCTGGGTGCTGGCAGAATGGGATGCAGGTGGTTCAAAGTGCCAGAATTATGCCTGGAACTCCTGTGAATGACTTAGACAATGCCTGTTGAAAAGGTGATTTTTTTTTTTTTAATTTTGGCAGTTTCTCTGGTTCTACTTCAGGAGGTCAGACAGTGAGGATAACTGCTCTGAGCCTGGCAGGCAGGGCTGCTCCTCATCTGGCTGCTCCTCAGGGCTGCCAGAGCCCTGGGAAGCAGAAGAGAGCTGAAAATAGCTGGGCACTGCCCTGCTCTGGATCCCACTTTGCCTGGCAGGAGACAGAAATCAGCCTCATATCGGTGTTCCAGCTCCCAAAGGGATGTGCTGGCCCCAGAGCGGGCTGGAAGCAGAGCCACAGGGAGAGGGGGAAGTTACATCCCCGAGGATTCTGGAGCCTCCTGTCCCCTCAGCTGGGAGAGCTGCACCCAGGCATGCCAGGCACCCCCAAATTTAGCCACTGACACAGCATTTTGTGTGCCTGGCTCGGTCCTGACGACACAAGGGTGGCAACTGTCAGTGGCTGAGCCCCGGGGCCGGCGGGGCAGCAGCTGCCAGAGCCAGCAGCACACACGATCCCTGTCCCCAGCACGGGGACATTGCTCACGTAGCAGCACAGGGTCTGCAAAAGAGGCCAAATTCAGCCCCTCCCTGCCTTCACAGACTGGGCTGGGGTGCCAGTGAGGAGACTGGACTCTAGGCAGAGCCTTTCCCTTCAGTATTTTGGGGTTCAGACCCCTCACAAAGGTCTGTGTGTGAAGGATGTCCTGTAACTGAAGGGCTGAGCAGGCACAGGCTGTGGCTGGGTATTAATTCTGCCCCATTAACTTGGGCTCGTTCCAGGTCTGGAGATGCTCAGGGACCTTCCAAGGGCTCCTCACTCCTCACCTTTTTGTCCATGAGGTCACTTCTTCATTTTGGGCTCCCTAAAAGAGCAGCTGGGCTAGGGGGGTGAGGCACAGAGGTGGCCACAGTCCCTCCACGTCCCCACTGGTGCCACTTCCACAGCTGGGCTCAGTCCCAGCTGGGCACTGTCCATCCTTCCTGCTGCACAGGAGCAGCACAAACCCAAGGCAAACAAGAGAAGAGCAGAGGCAGATTTATTCCTCTCTCCTCCTGATTGCTGCAGGCACTTTTACAGACCAACGCCCACCTTCCACAGCCCCAAAATTCAGCCACCAGCTCAGAAGCCAGGCACTGGGATCCCCTTTTCTCTCTTTCCAGTACCCTTCTGGGCTAGAGCACAGTCCATTGAGACACAACCTCATAGTTAAGGGTAGGAGTGACCCTGGGGTGAGAGCAGAGCTCCCTGCATGGTGACCTGACCTAGAAGAAAATCTGCATTACAGTCACTCACACCCCACACTCACACACTTCAGTGCCACTCTTTTTCCAGTTCCAAGTCCCTTTTTTCCCCAGCCATCAGCCTTGAGAAGCAGAAGTGTGGCCTCAGGGCCCTGCTAAACACTGATGGTGAGAAATAGAGGTCTGGCATTGCGGCTTCCCCATCCCTGTTCCCCCCACCCCCCCACCTTCCCAGATCTACGCCCTTTAGGATTTTTCCTTCTCTTTTCCTTCCTCAGCCTGTTCTTCTTTCCCCGCCGGCTGCTCCTGCTGGGTTATCTTCACCTCGTTGACTCTGGCCTTCACCTCCTTGCCTGTCCGTGGAGCCACGATGCTCAGGATGCCATCGTGGGACAGGGTGGCCCTGACCAGCAGGGGGTCCACGTCGAGGGGCAGGATGTAGGTCCTGGTGAACTCCCTGGAGATGAAGCCGTGCCGGTCGGCCTTCTGCGGGTGCTGCCCCACCACCTCCAGCAGGTTGTCCACGGTGCGCACGCTGAGCTCGTCGGGCAGGAACTGGCAGACGTCCAGGAACACCTGGAACTTGTGCTCGTTCAGGCAGATCTCCGAGGTGCCCCTCTCCAGCTGCTTGTTGATCCGGGGCCGGATGTAGTAGCCGTGGTACAGGGCCGGGGCTAAAATCTCCGATGGGGACACACCTGGAGGGGAGAGTCAGTGAGGAGCTTCAGGGAATGGGTTTGGAGCAGCGGACAGGAGGAGTTTGGGACCTGGAGAACACCTTGGCTCTGCCCCATCGCCACGACAGGGGTGGAGTCTGCTGCAGTTCCCACCTTTGTGCCCCTAAAACACACCCAGAGCCACATCCCTGCCAGCCCCTGCGTTCCACTGGGCTGCCCAGAGCTGCCAGCGAGCCCAGGGCTGGCATCCAGCTTCTCATGTTGGGCGCACGGGAAGGGCCCGGTGGGTGCACTGGGAGCTCTGCAGCGCAGAGCCCACAGCCAGGGATGGGCATGGAAACTGCTGACGGTGAAGAAACCGCCCTGAAGAACTAAAGGCCTTTTGTGTGCCATTGTCCAGAGGGCTTTCCTTGGAGCTTTTTGCCTTTTCACGCTGTTGTGCTGGTGCTGAATGGTTCTGCTGCTGCCCACATTCCTTCCCCTCGGCCAGCCACTGCCCAGCTTTGTGCTGAACGCCCCAGCTCAGCTTTTCTCCACATCCCCCCGGCTGGAAAAGCTTCCCCCCCTCCCCTGAGCGCTTTTGCTCCATGTTTTCACAGCATGTGCATGAATGCCAGAGCATGGCTGGCATGAGGGAAGGACGGGACAGGGCACTGGGCATGGATGGAGACATGCACATGGAGAGAGAGACCCTGGATATTCCCTGGCTGTTCCCTGGCTGTTCCCTGGCTATTCCCTGGCTACTCTCTGGCTATTCCCTGGCTACTNCCTGGCTACTCTCTGGCTATTCCTTGGCTACTCCCTGGCTGTTCCCTGGCTACTCCTTGGCTATTCCTTGGCTATTCCCTGGATATGCCTTGGCTATTCCCTGGCTATGCCTTGGCTATTCCCTGGCTGTTCCCTGGCTATTCCCTGGCTATTCTCTGGCTATTCCCTGGTTTTTTTCCTGGATATTCCCTGGCTGTTCACCCCTGATTTAATCTGGATTACTCCACTCAAAACTCCCCAGCTTCCTCCTCTGGAGCTCAAGCTCCCCACAAGGAATCCCACCAGCTCTCCTGCAGCAGAGAGGAGAAAAAAGAGGGGAGGATCCCACCTCCTTCCTTACCTTCTCCAAAGTTCTGGTCGTAGATCTTGCTGGGGTTGGCGAACTCATACTCGGAGCTCATGGGGTAGGCGTGGGGCACGGTGCGGGCGGCCATGGCGTGACCGGGACAGGCACCTTCCTTCCTCCCTGCCTTCCTTCCCAGCCCTCGCTGCCTCTCCGAGTGAAGGCTGCAAGGCTTCAGCTGGGTGCATTCCAACGGGAGGAGTGTGTGATAATGAAGATGGACCAAAATAGCCCCGCGCGCAGGCCCCGGGACGCCGGGCCAGGCCGGCCAGGGAAGCTTCTCGCTGCATTCCAGCAGGGAGGGCAGGCACAGCCTGCACCCAGGGACACCTCGGAGACACCTCGGGGACCCTCCAGAGCGAGGGCCAGCGAGAGGCTCAGGGACACTGGAATTGGTGGCCCCGAGCCCCCGTGGGTGGCTGGTGCTTGTTCACAGCTGTCGTGCCCACACCCATTGCCCCGCTGGGAGCTTGGGGCTCAAACCCCTCCCGTTCCCTAGGTGAGGAGCCTGCTTTTCCCCGAAGCTGAAAACCCTTGAAGCTGAGCTCAAGTCTTCTGTTGTTTGAGTGGAGAAGGGCTGCAGGGAGCGAAGCAGGGATCCAGATCCCTCTGCTGTCATCCTGAGCCGTGCTGGCTGCCCAGGCTCTTCCCTCGGCCAGCGCTTTGGCACAATGCCACGAAGAAATGCCGGTGCCAGACATGGCCAGTTAAAACCCAGGCTCTGAACCTGGCGCAAATCCAGTTTTACTGGGCAGGGCTGGTGGGCTGCTGGTGCTGCAGCAGGGGAGGAGTGCCCAGCTGAGCTCTGCAGACCCTGAAACCAGAGAGTTCCTTGAGCCCTGCAGTGCGGGAGAGCAGGTGCAGTGCTGTTGATGTAATGGGGACTTGGAGAGGGTATTTATGGCCTGGGCTGCTGCACAGAGTAAATCCTGCTCCCTATTCTTCCAGGCAAGCCAAGAGGAAGAGGCTCAGAGCCTTTTGCAAAGGGCTGGCAGAGCTGGCAGTGCCTCTGAGCCAGAAGCTGTGTTTAAATTGTGAGCTCTCAAAGGCAGAGAAGCTCTTGCCCTTCAACAGTTGTTAGGCTGAACCCATTCCTGTCATTTGGGTTCACGGGCGAGGCAGGAATTAAAATAAATGTGTGGATTATTAGGAGGAGAGGTGCAGGAAAGCAAGTTAGTGCAGGGGCAGAGGCAGACAGGGGTGTTCTGCACCCCTGGGTGCAGCGCAGCACCGTGGAGGCTGTGGCCATGCCCCGGCTCTCTCTGGGGTCACAGCGTGGGAGCCTTCCCTCCACAAAAATGTGCCCTGCAGTGGGCAAAAGACAAGAGGTGCTGGTGGAGACATCCATCCTCTATGGGGATGCAGAGCTGCAGTGGCCAGGCCATCCCAGCAAAGCCCTTGTGGCACCTTCCCCAGCCCTGCTCCGGGGGCTCCCTGTGCTGCCGGGACAGGCACAGCCCTGCTGGGGATGCGGGACCGAGGTCCCGGCAGCGGGAACAACGGGCCCTTGTCCTGGTCCCCGTGAGCCAAAGATAGGAGCTGCATTGATCCCGCTGGCATCCAGAGCAGCTGGGAACATGGGCCAAGCCCGCCCGGGCTGGGATAAACAGCACGTGGGCAGCAGGGCGGGCGCCGGGCACTCTGGCTTCTTGCTGCCCCATTGGGCTCCTCTTCTTCCTCTCCCCTTCCCCCTCCTCCTCAGCAGCGCGCTCAAATCCCTCAGACAGCTACTGGGCACCGCCGAAGGGCCCAGCCCAGGAGTGGGACAATAAAATCCCTGACACCACTGTTCAAGAGGCCTCGGGGGGGGTGGAAGGCCAGGCCAGCTGCGGGTATAAAGCTGTCCCCGCTGCCGGCACGGCACTGCAGCACAGTTGTTTGCCAGGCTCCTCCAGCGCTCTCCAATGGATATCACCATCCACAACCCCCTGATCCGCAGACCTTTCTTCTCTTGGTTGGCACCGAGTCGTATCTTTGACCAGATTTTCGGGGAGCACCTGCCGGAGTCGGAGCTGCTCCCTGTTTCCCCCAGCTTCAGCCCCTTCCTGATGAGATCCCCCATCCTTCGGATGCCCAGTTGGCTAGAGACAGGACTCTCGGAGGTAATCCTTGCTTCTTCGGGCTCTTTGTGGCTGCTGGGGGCACGGCCTGCTGGCTCTGGAGGCCCAGGAGAGCTGAGAGCTCGGAAGATGCTCGTAGGTGGTTGGTTTTTTTTTTAGGAAAAAGGCTGGGAAAAGGGTGCAGTGTTTGTGCCTCTGCATTGTTTGGGATGGAGCAAGTCTGACCATAGTGATGGGAACAGAGGCGAACCGAGCTCAGAGTGCACGGCAAATCACCCCAGGAGCTGGCAGAGGAAGAAGCCTCATTTCCCTAATTTCTCTGATTTCCCTAATTTCCCAGCCTGCTGCCCAAACTTTCAATCCCACTCCCACCCGAGAAGCAAAGAGCCCAGGGGCAATGGGATCCTCATGTCAAGCGGTGCAGGAGCCCCTGGCTGCTGAGGGCAAAGGGGCCTATTTTAAACAATCACTGCCCAGAAAAGCAATGTTTTAATAAGACCCAGGACCCAGAGGAGCCCACGCCTCCTCCCTCCAGGGGCTGAGCCAAGAGGCTTTTGCCTGTCCTGCAAGTCAACTGTCTTATTTGCAAGGAGCTTGAGGAGCTATTCCAAGCAGAAGGAGTAAAAGTATTATTTTAATCCTTGCATAATGTTCCTCTTGATTTAGTGACCTAGGTCTGGCTGCCCAGTGAAGCAGCCATACTAAAGAGTCAGCTTTAAATAAAGAGTCTGTTTTAACCAATTCAGGTGGAGAACCTCAGGTCCTGTAGTGATGGGCATTAACACAAGGCCAGCAAGGCACAGAGCCACTCAGATCAGATCCCAAAATAAAGGGCAGCGTGTGTGTGCAGACACCAGCTCGAGTCTTGACCTGCTGCACTCTTTCTAAAGCTGAAACCCTCACCTGCTCTTTTCTGAAGTCACCTCCTGGTTTTTGCAGATGCGACTGGATAAGGACAAGTTTTACGTGAACCTGGATGTGAAGCATTTCTCCCCTGAGGAGCTGAAGGTGAAGGTGCTCGGGGACATGATCGAGATCCACGGCAAGCACGAGGAGCGCCAGGTACCCCCTGCTTTAACTTCACCCCTGAGGGAGTCGCTGTGAACTCCCTCACCTCTGCAAAACCATCCTCTGCTCATCTCAAATATTTGGAATTTTTCTTTATCAAGATGCCCCATGCAATCCCCTCCTGCTGCTCCCAGAGAGGGCAGCAAGAGGGTGGAGGTTTATTTCTGATGTTGCATGAACTGTGAACTGAACTGGAAAATCCTCTATGAAATGGGCATTTTTGGGCTTCCCATTTCTGGGAAGAATCCAGGAATGCAGGGAGGTACCCAACGAGCTAAAAATGAACTGTAATAAGCAAGAGTGCATTGCCCTGTGTGTTACCTTTCCTAGGCCCACTATCAGTTTCTAATCCTTAAAAGTTATGTTCTGCTGCCATTCACCCCTCTCCCTGCTGGCTCTGGAGACCCGTGTGGACACTGGGCAGGTAGAAATGCAAAGCCATGCCCAGAGCTGGACATAACAGCATTTTCCAGTCCCCAAAGTAGCCGTGTCCCTGGAATTGCTAGCCCTAGGAGCTCCTGGGAGCACAGCGTGGCAGTCAGGAAATCCAATGCTCCCTGGAGCTGGTGGGGGCCTGTAATCCTGACACAATTTCTGGAATTCTTCTTGGCTAAGAGGGTAATCAAGCTGTGAGATGAGGCGCTGAGGGTCTCCGGGTTGGGAACGGCAGCACAGAGTGCAGGGAAGCCTCTGGCTGGCACGGGGGTGGGCACAAAGCCAGCTCCTGTAAACTCTGTGCACCTGCAGCCAAAGGCAGCTAGGTTTCTGGGTGGTGGCAGCTTTGATCTGGGAGAAATCCTGCATCATTCAGAATCTGAGCAGGTGTAGAAGTCCACCCCGGATAGGAACAGTGGCCCTTTTCCACCGTCTCGCTCAGGCAGCTCATCTTCAAAACCCTTTGAACTCCCTGCAAAGACAGCCCCAACTCCCCCAGCCGCCGCCTTCGGGCAAAGACGAGGCCAGGCAAATAATTCCCGATTCCAAGGCTCTTCTCCTCCCCTCGACGCAGGACGAGCACGGTTTCATCGCCAGGGAGTTCAGCAGGAAATATCGCATCCCGGACGACGTGGACCCGCTGACCATCACGTCGTCGCTGTCGCTGGACGGCGTGCTGACCGTCAGCGCTCCCCGCAAGCAGAGCGACGTCCCCGAGCGCAGCATCCCCATCACCCGCGAGGACAAACCGGCCATTGCGGGAGCCCAGAGGAAGTAGGGGCTTGCTCTGCTGTCCCCCAAAGCCACCCCCTGCAGGGTCATTCCCGAGCTCTCTCCTCCACCGGGTGCTCGTACCGGTGCTCGTGCACCAGGTGCTGAATGGCCGCTCGTGTTATTTATGCTGAGTAAGTTTACTAACGAATAAAACCATGGAGAAGCAGTTCGGATCGATTTGTTTTGGGTTGGGTTGAGAAAGGGTTGGTTGTTTTGGGTTGTTTTTTGGGGTTTTTTTTTTTTTTCTTCTCGTTCTGTCGGTCTCTGTTTCTCCCCTTTGGGAATTCAAGCAGAGTAAATATTGTCAAAGAATAAGAATTGCAGGTGCGGGTCAAGAGTTCACAGGAGGCCACCAAATTGATTACAGGGCTGGGACTCCTCTGCTATGAGGAAAGGCTGAGAGAACTGGGACTGTTGAGCCTGGAAAAGAGATTTTAGGGGAACATCAGTCCTGGGCTGTGTCCAGGACAGCTTATCAGAAAGCACTTTGCTCATCTCACCTTGTGTTCTCTCTCCCTTCAATGCTGCCAGGGGATTTCAGAGTGTTTCACAAGCAACAGGAAAGTTTCTCCTGTGGAGATTAAACTGGTAAAACAGCTCCATGACAATTGAAACCCATCTGAAGTGTGGGTTCTTGATAACAGCTGGCTGGAAGGCAACTGTGTCTTAAATCTTTCCAATGATTAATGTAATGGAGAAACATCCAGGCCTGCAGACAGTTCAGAGCAGCTTCAGGTAAAAACTGCAGGGCTGCAATAAACACAGATCTACCCAAAGAGAAGGAAAACATCTTGCTCTGATGATGCAAATCACATCCCTTTGAAACTCTGCTGTTAGTGCCCTTCAAACAGTGAGCAGGATCTGATGTCTACAGCAATAATCTGATTTATGCCAGCATTGCTGAGTTATACAAACCACTACTAAAGTCCTTTTCAGGCTTCTTCATCTGCTTAGCACCTCTCTTCAAAGGGGTAGGAAGGGAAGTCTGGATGACTGGAACTGAAATTCTAAATTTCATCTTCAAACAGGCCAGATCTGTCACACAGATCATCAGACTCAGTCATGACCTGACCTATTTTCTGTGTTCCTTATACCTGCTAAGACAAAAGTTCAATTAGCAGGGATCACAGTACACCTCAGCTGAGCAGGGAGGACATCCTTCTGTGGCTGTAGGTGAGAGAAATAAAATGAGCATTCTGTGACGTGAGGTCACTGTCACAGAATCCCCCCTCATTTCCAAGGTCTGCTGTTACCTATTAGCTGGTTCTAATCAGCTCTCCTAGCTCAGGTGTTAATTGGACTTGTCTGGCCAGGCACAGCCACCTTTGCACACAAAAACAAACCCCAGACACATAGAAAGGTTACAAACAGCACAGATGAAAAAGCAGGAAGAACATTTTCCACACGGCTTCCGTGTGTGGTGGGTCTTGGTGCTGGAAGGAAATCACTGCACCGCTGCTTCCTGGGGGTTTCTGGTGCTTTTCCTGCATCTTTCTTGTTCCTTCTCCACCTGGAGGGCAGCAGCAATGAGCAGTTGGGCTGCACAAAGGAGGTTCCAGCTCAGGGAATTGGGGGCCTGGAAGTCAGTGAGATTTTTCTTCAAATCCTAAAAGAGTCAGCACTGAAAGGAAGTAAATGTAAAATAGTAAGAATTTCACCAGGAAGTGCAAGTGAGGGAAATCTTTTTTTACAGCACAGGGGTTTTGTCAGGCTCAAATTGGCAGGCAGAAATGTGAATTTTGAGTGAAAGCTCTCTGGAGATAAACTGGATGAGGTCAGCCAGACAAGAATACTTGAAATGCAAAACCACTCCCTGAGTGACCTGAAATTCCTGTTCTGGGGTGGCACAGGAGCACAGCCCAGTACAGGGAGAATGACAGAAAACACCTCTGTCATCTCCAGGCACAAACATCATCGAGAAACTCCTCACATCCAACACATCGTCCCAGTTCTGCACATGTAAAATTCACTCTCTGATGTTTCCCTGTAATCTGAAGCGGGTTGTTTCCAAAGCAGTGAGTGTGCTGAAAAGGAAAGCTCACATTTAGCATGGCTAAATATAAATGTGGAGGTGGTTTTTTTTGTAATTATTGCAATGGGAAGGTTGTGTAGTAACTATTTTCTCAGTAGCCAACACCTCTCCAGACTGCTTACCCATCATTTCAAAAGGACAAAATGATTCTCTCAGGGCCGCAGGGACCCAGTGCCTGGCACAGAGCTCACAAACTGGGGCAGTGGGTTTGTGTCGGAGCTCAGTTTTGCCCATCTCAAACCTTCCCCTGTCATTATTTGGGTGAAAGCCTGTCCTGATCCCCTGTGGGGCAGCTGTGGGCACACAGATGGAGCAGGCGCCACCCAAGCCTGCCTGTTGTAGATATTATAGACCATAATTTCCTTCCTTCTCAAAGGCGTATGTGAGGCAGGGTAATTAATTTACCTTGTATCACCCTGTTGAGGAATTAGGGACCTTCTTATTACACCTTGATTACGTCTGCAATTATCTGACACCAAATGATGCTTCCACCACCTTTCCACTGCTTCTCTTCTCTTTTTTTCTTCTCTTTTCTGTCTCCGCTTCTCCCCTTTGAGAATTCAAGCAGCACAAATATTGTCAAAGAATAAAAATTGCTGGTACAGGTAAAGATGAGGTCAGAGGAGAAATTGATCATCAAATCAATTACAGGGCTGGAACTTCTTGTGAGGGAAGGCTGAGAGAACTGGGATTGTCGAGGCTGGAAAAGAGATTTCGGGGTGACCTAATTGTGGCTTTGCAGTAAGTGATGGGAACGATGGAGAGAGACACAGGCCTGGGGTGACAGAGAGGTTGGGAATGTGAATATTTGGAGGGAGACTTCACAAAGGCCTGGAGTGACAGGCCGAGGGGGAACAGCTCAGAGCCGGCAGAGAGCAGGGTTAGACTGGATATTAATAAGAAAATCGACCCTGTGAGGGTGGTGAGGCTCGGGCACAGAGAAGCTGGGAAGTGTCTGGAAGTGTTTTTGAGGACGGGGCGGGGAGCACGCTGACATGAGAGGAGCTCGGTGAGGAGGCCAGCAGGTCCTGACAGGCGTCACCAAAGACACCGGCTTTAAACTCGAACCAAGCGACTCTACCACCATTTTTAAATCTTTTTTTTTTTCCTCTTTTCGAAAGCCCATTTCCCGGCGCAGCTCGCCGAACCACCCCGCTGCCGGCGAATCCCCTCACGGGGACACCGCCGCCTCCCCGCTGCCGAGGGCGGCACGGCGGCTGCCGAGGAGCCCCCACCGGCAGCGCCCTCACGTCATGAGGCAGCGCCGGCCAT
>VWZN01003840.1:80676-133349 GCA_013396955.1 Regulus satrapa | reverse complement strand
GTGAGGGGGCTGAGGGTGCCCCTCGTGAGGGGCTGGCCACACTCAGCCCTTTGCTCGCTGTCACCTTGTGAGCCTTGGTCTCGTTGCTGAGTCTTCCTGCTGCACATTTGTGTTTTATTTTATTTTATTTTTTTCCCCCCTTTTGGATCAGATCATCCGGCAGCAAAGCAGGGCACGTCTGGGCCCCTGAAGGATCAACAGCTTTCAAGTGTCTCATCTCGGCCAGGTTCTGTGCAGCTCTGCTGAGCAACATCTCGGATTGTGACGAGACCTTTAACTACTGGGAACCGGTGAGTCCCTTCCTGCCTTGGGCTTGGGAATTTGTACTTGGTCTGTGCAGATATCCATTTATTTAGGGCCTTGTGCTTTCTGTTTCAATCTCCAGTTAGCTTGTGCAAATGCAGATTTATTTAGAACTTTGCACCGATCCCTCTGTTTCAATGAGAATTTTTTTTTTTTGCTCTGGGATTCTGAGGTGGGGAGTGGAAAACTCTGTGCTCTGTGTGCTGCATGTTAATTTGTTTATTTGATCTCTGCTGTAGACACACTACCTCATTTACGGGAAGGGGTTTCAGACATGGGAGTACTCTCCAGCCTACGCCATCCGCTCCTATGCTTACCTGTGGCTCCATGCCTTGCCAGCCTGGTTCCATGCCAGGGTTCTGCAAACCAACAAGGTAAATCCTGCTTTTGTGTGGAGGAAATCTGCCTTTAGTGTATGTGAAACCAGCTGTCCTGTCTGGTGTCGAAATTGACTGCATGTTTATAAAACACTGGTTTATTGACAAACATTGACCTCCCTGTAAGGGTTTCCAAGGGTTTGTGGATTTCCCCTGATGCTTTACAAGCCCATTTTGTGTCCTGTGCCTCATTCAGACTCTGTCTGTGTCTGCTAGGTTCTCATCTTCTATTTCCTGCGATGCTTCCTGGCCTTCCTGAGCTGCATTTGTGAACTCTACTTCTACAAGTGAGTGTCAGAGTCTGTCTGCAGGGGATGTTTGGGAGCAGTGTGGGTGGCATACACAGTTCCTGCCACAGCAAATCGGCTTTGAAGCTCGTGTGTGGATGAGAAAAGACACGTTCTCGTGATAACTCAGTGAGATGTTGGTCAGAATGCCACAATTAGGACAAAATTGAACTCCCAGATCTGCCACCCACACCTCTACTCCGGCATTTTGTTGACTCCACTCGTTTTCTCACTGCTGGCAACCAGCAGGGTGGGAGTGTTGCAGGCTGAGGAGAGTCTGGTGCTGTGTTTGCTTATCACAGTGAATTTGACTGGAACACATTGATTGCTGCTGTCTGTAATTTCCCTCCCAATGCTGTTTACATCCACTAAAACCAGTAGCCCTAACATGCAATTACCTTGTCTAAACTGGATTTTTATTTTTACCTGCTGCCTCTTGACTCCTGATTTTCAAGCCACTACCTCGCATGACTTTTTTGTTTGCCACTCCTCTGGTTTAAGGAGATGAGCTGTGGCTTTTTTTTTTGCATGATTGGGGTGAGGATCGTGGATGGATTGACAGCAGTGCAGCCACAAGCTCCTGAGATTTGCACCAGCACAACTGGGAGAAGCCAGGCCCCATCCAGAGTTGTGGTTCCGCCTGCCTCGGGTGCTGCTGATTTTTTTGCCCCTGAGGCTCTGTGTTTCTCTGCTGCTTCCCCAGGGCTGTGTGCAAGAAATTTGGGCTGCACGTGAGCAGGCTGATGTTGGCCTTCCTAGTGCTCAGCACGGGGATGTTCTGTGCTTCTGCAGGTGAGTTGGCTTGGCACTGACAGCGACTGAAGGTGGGTCCAGACAGATGGAAATCTCATCTCTGGCCTGCTCTTTGTGGTGTTCTCACGACAGAATAAGCGTTCATTCAAAGTTTGTTCTCTGTGTTGCAACTTCCAGGCCTCTCTCTGTTGCTGCCTCCTGCTTTTTAATATTGAAACAAACTCTTGGCCTGCCTTCCTTGGACATTTTTTGTTCTAAGGCTGATACTTGGGCAGTTTGCCTTTGGCGTGCTGTCCCCTCTGACTGGTTGTACCTGTTTTCCCAGCCACTGTAAGACTTGTGTAGCCCATTTGCTGCAGGTGTTGGGGTTGAAGCCGTGCTGACCTTTCACCCCCCTTGCCTTGCAGCTTTCCTGCCCAGCAGTTTCTGCATGTACACCACGGTGGTTGCCATGACAGGCTGGTACATGGACAAGACCTCGGTGGCCGTGCTGGGGGTGGCTGCTGGAGCCCTGCTGGGCTGGCCCTTCAGCGCAGCTCTGGGGTGAGGAGGAGGAGTTCCCTGCCCTTTCTCAGGTGGTTTTCCTGGGCACGGTGTGGGGTGGAGGAGAAAACCAGCAGGGATTGAGCTGCCTGCTGAGTCCAGGATCATTGCTGGCTGGGGAGATTTCCTGGCGTTAATATGAGTAAAACCTGAGCTGGACGATGAATCTGGAGTAGAAGCAGAGGCCGCTGAAGTGGTGCTTCTTTCTCTGCACAGCCTGCAGTAGGGTTCTCAAAGTCACTGGTCTGGTCTCTCTTTCAGGCTTCCTATTGCCTTTGACTTGTTGATCCTGAAGAAGAGGTGGAAAAGTTTCCTGAACTGGTGTGTGGTGTCCTTGATCCTGTTTTTGGTGAGCGCCTGCAACAGCACAAAGAGGGAATGGGTGGCAGTAGAAGGGATGAGCTCCTTTAGGAAAATCAGCTGCTGCCACTTGAACTAAAATCTGCTTTCTTCCAGGTGCCCTTGGTGGTGGTGGACAGCTATTACTATGGGAAGCTGGTGGTGACCCCTCTCAACATCGTTTTGTACAACGTCTTCACCCCCCACGGCCCTGATCTCTACGGTGAGTTTGGGACGTCAGGCCAGGGAGGATTTCTTGGCTTTTCTTGACCTGAAGCAAAAGCAGCCTTGCCAGCTCCAAAGGGCTGCAGCTGCTGCTTCTGGACGCGGGATGGCTCTGTCGAGCTGGCAATGCGCTGCCCGGATCCTCCACGCCGGCAGCTGGGCTGCTTTTGGTCGCTTTCCACTCCCGTACGGCTGCCAGGAGATGGCTCTCTGCGCACAAGCGGCCCGTGTGTGTTTGTCAGCTTGAATCGTGTTCCTGGCTGCTGTTCCTCACACTCAGGCTGCAGAACTCTGGGAAGGTGCGGGATCCATACTTCTTTCTGTCCGTATCCTGCACTTCTCGAGGATATGGCCAGAAACTCGAGGATATGGACACTCTGAGCAGCAGGAAATGAATTTCTAGGAGGGCACAGGATCCCTGCACCGTCTCTGTGCCCTGTTTGAGGAGCTGTTCCAGGAGGGGCTCAGCAGGGGTGAGCAGCAGCAAGGCTTCCTCTGGTGCTGCTGCTTCATCTGAGGGGCTGGTTTGGGTGGTGCTGAGTGGTGATTTGTGGCACAGCAGGACAGCAGCTGCTCTGCCACGGCTCTTGGCCTCTGCAGGAAGGCTCTGAAGTGTGGAGCTGGGAGTTTTCTCTAAGTTAACTCCAGGCTCTGTCTCTGATAGGTTTTGGCAGGGGCTTGTGCCTGACCTTTTCCACACTGGTGCATGAGTTGTTTCCAGAAACCTCCAGGGACCAATCTGTCCTGAAGAGTTTTATTCACAGTGACATTCATACAACATCCTCGGGCTAGTAAAAGAGCCTGCCTGGAATTGCTCTGTAATGCAGTGTGGCCAGGACAACGATGTGTGTTTAGAGAGCTTCAAAACACTGGGGGAAAAATAACACTACCAGGGGACATGAAAGGCTGGCCAATCCCTCTTGGCTTTGGAAGCTGGGATTTCCCAATGTTCACATGATGGGGGCAGAGTCACCCAACCCAGATCTTCTCCAGTACAAGCACAGCAGTATTTTGGAGGCAGGGTTCAATTATTATTTTTTTTTTGTTCTTCTGTCTTTAGCAATACACTCCCTCTACATAAATATTGTCTGTGCAATTAATATTTCCCTAGAGTGGTTAAATTTCTACAGCCAAGGGAAAATGGCTGCTGAGAGTATATCCCTGATTCTGAGGCTTCAGGGTGTTTTTGGTGTACTTATATTCTAAGAAGTCATAATTTGTGACCGAAGTTTTGTCCCATTTGGGGAAGCTTCATTCAGCTTGGAGCTGTTCACGTGTTACCTTTCTCTGTGGAGCCCTGCTTCTTGAACAGAGTGAGAATAAATGAAATGCAGCGAGCAGAGTGTTCATTGTAGCAGCACTGAATCAGAGTGAGGGCTGTGACTCATGACCAAATTATTGCAGCTTAGTTACTGCTTGCCAGCTGCAGTTCCTGCACTCAGGCTCCAGCCCAGGGCGGGGTTCCTCATCTCAAAGCTCTTTTACAACTCCCCTGCCGCGGCCTGAGCTGCCCTCCCCATTCCTGTGGTCAAGGTGCAGCGTGGCTCAATTGGATTCACTCCCCAATTGGAGCTCTGGAGCTGCTCCCGGGGCCTTTCCCAGACCTCGGGGTGCTTTCCCCTCGGCTCTGACAGTGCTTCCAGCTGCTTTTCCCCATGGAACCCCCGTGCAGGAGCTGCCTGGGTCTCCTCCTCCCCCTGCCTTCACCAGTCTGTCTCCTGCATCTCCCACCCGCCCAGCTCTGGGATGTGGATCCTTGCAGGGAGATGCTCTGGAAGCGTATTCCCCTTAACACTGAGCATGGAGAGCTCTGCAGCAGTGTCCCTCCCTGCTTCAAAGATGATGTCCTGGCCTGCAGTGGGGTCGTTCCTTTCTGAGGCTGCAGTTGTGTCTCAGTTCTTGAGCCGTGTGGATAACAGGAATAAAATCCCTTCTGCCCTGGCAGGCTTTGAGCCTGAGTGCCTCTGAATGGCTGCGTCACCAGTGAGCCAGCCTGGTGCTTTTTGCCTGCTGTGCACTGTTCTCTTTTTTCCCCCTTTTTATTTTATTTTTTTTTTTAGCCTCTCACAGAGAAGAAAATCCCTCATTGGAGAAGGAGGGGAGGCTCCAGTGCTTGTTTTTTATGGGCAATTCAGTCACACTGCAAAACAATGTGAGCGAGCAGCCTTTTTTTTTGGTTAAAGCTGTGCTTCAGAGCAGCTGATCTGTTCATTAGCAGCATTATCTGGGCTGTATTTGGATTGTGGAGGAGTTGTGTCTCATAAAGTCTCCTTCACTCCTACCCCCCAGGCTGCCAAATCAGAAAGCAGAGCACAGTTAGGTGAATTCAGGGTGAATTTCCTTTGCTTTCCATCGCAGCCAGAAAGGTGACAGGATGGTCCCTGGAATTACCCTTTGAAGATTTAGAACTGATTCGTGTAATTTCTGTTTGCTTTCAGTGCTGATAACTCGGGGTTTCCTCTACAAACCCAAGCTGCTTGGCCAAGCAGTGACTCCAGTGCCATGTTTGTGACATTCCCAGTGCACCTTCTCCCCTTTTTTTTTCAGCTCGAGGAGCTGCAGAGGTTTCGGGTTTTCCTTGCTGCTATTCAGTTGTCTGATTAATTTCAACACGGACCCAATTTAAGTGGCTCTGATTGCAGGAAATTGCTGTGGCATGTGACACATGTCACAACAGTGCAGTGATTAAAGCCCCCGCGTGTCATTTACTGGCTGATTGAGCTAATCACACGGAGAGAGTGGGAAATGTGTGGAGAGGAACTGGCATTCCTTATTGTGAAGGGCTTTAAGCATCCTGAATTAAGAGTAAATAAATGACAGTTGGACTGGAGTTTCTTTCAGTTTACATCCTCCAGAGCTTGCAGCCAGTTCCCAAGTGTGGAGGCAGAGCTGCCTCGCTCCTGTTTGTGTCAGAACAGGCTGAATTTGGGACTTTTCAATAATGCTGAGTCTAAGGAGGGACCAAAACCAGCATTTGGTGGCAGAGTTTTCATTGGGGTGAAGTGGGAATGCAAACTCCTTTCCTTCTTCATCCTTTCTGGTACATTTTCTGTTCCTGCCAGCCCAGAGTGAACATCCTCACTCCAGAATTAGATGACATTGTGTGGTTTTGTGTTGCTGCTCCTCAGTTAGAAAGAAAGAATGAATCTGGGGTCAAGTTTCTCAGTTTTACCACTGAGTTTTTCAAGTTTCCACCTCTGCTTCCTTGCTGTCTTTCTGAAGGCAGGGGTGGCTCTGTGTCCCAGAGTTCTGCTGGCTCTTGGAGTGGTCTGGGATTCATGAGCAACAGATGAAATATTGACTGGTTTTCACCCCAAATGAAAAAAATAAGGAGAGAAATAATTTCTGAGCAGGAGGACAATGAAGTTTCTTGGGCAGGTGTGGGTGTGAGATACCCTGGTGGGGCTGTGTCAGGCAAGGAAGGACCAGAGCTGCTGTTCCACACATTCATGCTTGTGTTTCAAACCTCTTTTTTCCTCACCCTTTAGGTACAGAACCCTGGTACTTCTATTTCATCAATGGCTTTCTGAATTTCAACGTGGTTTTTGTGCTGGCCCTGCTCGTGCTGCCTCTGACCTCTCTGATGGAGTGTCTGCTGCAGAAATTCCGTGGTGAGTTTGCCTGCCAAAGAGCAGCTTTTCTTTACTGGAAGTCAACCTGGGAGCAGTGAAAGCCTTTGGAGCACCAGGAAAATTCCTGGAGCTCATTAGAGTTCAGGATTGCTCCTTGCCTCCACCCCAAGAGGAAAAATCTGTTAAAAAAAAGAGCAAGCCTGGCAAGGTGTGTGGTTCCTAAGCTTCTTTCTGACATTTAATGCCTCAGGAATGGCCCAGTCAATCATCCTGAAGGGGGAAGAGGCTGTACCTGATGCTGGATAAAATTTTGGGACTGAAGCTGGGACTGTTGTGTGCACTGTGGATTTTTTCAGCCCTGCCTTTTTTCCCCATGCTCTGGCAAGTGTCCTCATGGGTGTGGATATACTGAGAGTTAAATAAAAAAGAGGAACCAGACTATTCCCTACTTCACACCGGACTTTTTCTTGACTAAAACGACATCAGTTTGAGCACATGACACTTGTAAGTGACTCCAGAGGGGAAGTGTAAATTCTTCTCTGCTGTTTTCCTAAGGAAAATTCATCAGGGGTCAGCAGCAGCCTCCAGATTCATCAGTCCAAGTCAGTGCTTTGCTCTCTCTGGTTTGTTTTACTGAACACAACAAACAGTGACACCATCCTCGATGGAAATGTATGTTAAGGGGTGTTTGCTTGTATCTGTTCCTTGGCTGTGAGTGACAAACTCTCAGCAGTAAAAGCTCAGTAGGAGCTCCTGTAAATGCAACATTTCCTGCTGTTCACTTGGTGTTCTTGTACTTAACAGCAGGAGCCACTCTGCCAAGTGCTTTGTTCTTATTGTCTGTGAAATGCCGTTGGCTTAATTGCTTAACTCTGCTGTTGGGAGTAGCAAGGGGGTAGGAAAGGGACTGAAAATTGTCAGGCAGTGTAGAGCCCTGCTCAGTGTGACTGAAATTCAGGGTAATTGTTGTTATTTTTGAATCAGTTATTTCCTCTGTTAAGCAGAAGGCGCCTGAGAGACCTCTCCTGGTGTTATTTTTGTAATGAGGCGAGGAAGATTGGGCAAACTTCAGGCTCTAAACAGCCATTTGGAAGGGGAAGGGGAGATCCTGAGGAGACCCTTGCTGGTCTTCGTGTGTACAATGGCCAGCAGGAAACCCAGCTCTCCTGTCGGCCTCTTCAGACCTGGCAGTTCTTGATGGGTTTTGTTGGATCCTGTGACACTTGTTTTCTGCTTTTGGTCTTCCTGAGGCGGTTGGAATTGTCAGTATTGCAGGAATCTGTAAAAATCCTCTGAGGAGAATGCCCTGCTGGCTCTTTGGGTGTGTTACCTGGGTTTTGGCAACTGGGGTGCTCAGAGCAGGGCGTGTTTTGGGTCTCCAGAGTGGGCTTTGGGTGTGAGAGAGGATTGTGCAAGAGAAGGAATTCTTGCATTGCTCCTTTGCTGAGGTTTTGTTTCTTCCAGTTCAGAATCTGGGCCGTCCCTACTGGCTGACCCTGGCTCCCATGTACATCTGGATCCTGATTTTCTTCAGCCAGCCCCACAAAGAAGAGAGATTTCTCTTCCCCATCTATCCCCTCATCTGTCTCTCTGGTGCTGTGGCTCTCTCTGCTCTTCAGGTAAATTCTAGTGGTTTTTAATAAAGAGCTGAGAATATTTCCCAGCCTTTATTTCCTTTCGGGTTGTTCTCTAATCTCAAGTGGGAATCCCTGGAGTTGGGATGCTGTAGTGCCAGCACCACACAAAATCCAAGGGATTTTCTGAGGGTTCAGTAACCTGCTGATGGAATTGTGCCTCCTTGGCTGCTCAGCTTCGAGGGCAGGAATGTGGGTGTGTAGGAAATGCACTTTGATGTGTTTTAGGAGGAATCTCTCACTTGGATTGAAAAAAAGGCAAAGGGATCTCCTTTAAATGTTGGGAAATTGCATTGAACATTTGGAAGAGCCAAAAACTGGATGTTTAGTAAACATCTCTTGAAACACTTCACAGAGCAAAGCACTGATACAGACTGATATAAACCTTCCCAAAACTCAGAATTATTCATCTCCTGCTGTTAAAAAGGCTCAGGAATGCAGGCAGGAGTCTCTGCTGGAGCCTGTTCCAGCTGTTTGGCCCCATCCTGCTGTTCCTCCTCTGTCCTGCTGTGCAGCACTGCTGGAATTCCTGCCCAGCCCTCAGCCCCTCACCCTTGCCTTGCTCAGATGCTGTTTTCACTCTGGATCTCCATTCATTCCCAGAGTTCCAGTCCTTGCCTCCACACACAGGATCCAGCTCTGCAATGTCACCAATTTTATGGCTCTGAATGGGAGTTCCTCTGTGCTCTCTGAGCAATGTTAATTTATTTTTATTTTAAATATGGCTTTAGGAAAGTTTCGTATGCATTTCTCGCATATTTTACCACTGTTTGATGACATTTTGCCCAGTATGGAATATCCAGCTGAGAATCTGGAACTGGCCACCAGCAGGACAAGCTTGTCACTGTCCCCCTCCAAACCACGTGGATTTGGCTGTTAGGAGAAAAATGCAAACAGGACAAGAGAAACAGAAACCAGCTGAGGGTAGGGAGTGAAGAACCACTCCTGCAGAACAGGAGGGAGGGACCAAGCTAAGGACTGGATGTATTTCCTCCTGGCTATTCCCAGAAAGGATTTTTAATTGGAGAAAAAAAAATAAAACAACCCTAAAAGGGCTTTTCTTTTCTCAATTTTTCTTTTCTCATCTTTTTTTCTTTTATCAGTTTTCCTTTCAGCAGTTTCAGAGTGACTTGTGTTTAAAGCTGGATGCAGAATGTGCTCCGTGCTCTTTTATCCAGTTCAAAGCTGTGGTTTGTGCAGGCAGGGTAAACAACCAGAGGTCACTCTGGAAATCTGGGTCATGGAGCTTGTGTTAGGCAGGAGTTCAGTGCAGCATGGAAAATCAGGTGAGTCTGTGCAGGGAACTTCTGCAGAGCTGTCTGAAAGGGACACTTGCCCCTGGTTCACCTGGGAGCAGCCCTTGAGAGAGCACTTTAGATCCAGAGGCCTTCCTAGGGAAGAGAGCTCACAACTTCTTGAATTGCCTCAAATGATCACTTAAATATGACTAAACCTTACGAGTTCCTGTGCATTTTTATGGCTCTGAATTTAAAAAGCCCAAAGATGTGGTGGGGGGGGACACACTGTTATAAAGCCTTGATGAAAAAAAATGAAAATTTTGCTGAAAAGATCAGAGTTGGAGTAACTTGATATTGTCTCTCTTTCTTTTTAATCTCTTCCCTGAGAAATGTTACCACTTCATCTTCCAGCGCTACCGCCTGGAGCACTACACAGTGTCCTCCAACTGGCTGGCCCTGGGGACTGTCTTCCTCTTTGGCCTTTTGTCACTGTCACGCTCTGTTGCCTTATTCAAAGGTTGGTATTTCAGATTTGCCCTCTGCTCTCCTGCCTCTCGGGCTCAGGGCCTGCAAAAGTTGTGCTGCTTTGCCTGTAAAAATCAGGAACCTCGAGAAGTTTGGGTGTTGTTTTAAGTTCTGATGGTCAGCATTAATTAATTATTAATTATACTTTTCATCCATGTATGGGTGAATGGATCACCGGAATTACATCACTGAAAAATAATCTTCAACTTCCACCAGTACAACTCTACTGATCTAAAACCTGGCTGGTGTTAAAGCAGATACTTCAGCTTGCAAATAGATAATCCCACTTGGAAAAGCATTTACCTGTAAAAAACTTGAATTAAGTGCTTGAGTCCTTAATGGAGATGGGTTGGACATTCCAGGGATCAGAGCCTTCCCACCTCACCAGTAATTGTGGGGGGTTTTGGTGGCCACTGACAGCCAGGACAGGGGAATGTGAATAAAATTGGTAGGGGTAAGAGGGGAAGTTTTGAATCCAGCCACTCCTTTGCACAGACCACTTCATTTATTCAATGAGTTTATGCATGAAGCAATTCTTGTAGGCTCTCATTAAACACCCCCCCCCTCTTACTTTAACCTCAATTATGATTTTGTGCCTTCCACAGGCTACCACGGGCCCTTAGACCTGTACCCAGAATTGCACAGGATTGCCACCGACCCCAGCATCCACACGGTGCCAGAGGGGAGGCCAGTCAACGTCTGTGTGGGCAAGGAGTGGCACAGGTTCCCCAGCAGCTTCCTCCTGCCAGACAAGTGAGTGCTTCCATGGAAAAGTGAGCGGGAAAGGGGCAGAACAGGAGCTGTGGGGAAACCCTGGGATCTCTGCGGTCACCAGCAGTGTCACAAACAGCGGGGAGGTATCCAGAGAAAGCGTTCTGAAGGTTTCTGATCAGCAGAATCCGTGTGCTCACGCCTTGGGTTTGGTGCTCTCCAGACAAAATGTTTTCCCCGTTCTCCGCAGCTGGCAGCTCCAGTTCATCCTGTCAGAATTCCGGGGCCAGCTGCCCAAACCTTTTGCCAAGGGGCCCATGGCCACCAGGATCATTCCCACGGACATGAACGACCAGAACAAGGAGGAGCCATCTCGATACGTGAGGATTTATTCCTGGTTTCTTTGTCTTACCTCGCTGCATTGATTGAAATTCATGCAATGCCTCTGAGTGGATCTCCCCATTTCTGTTTCCCGGGGAGTTCCAAACCAAAAACGGTCCCTCTGCAGCACTTGGAAATCTCCCCATTCTTGTGAGTGGCTTCTGTTTGCCTTTCATCTGCCAGTTTGAAGACATAATGGTAATAAAAGAAGCAGCAGAAGTAAGAACTCTTAATTACTGCAGTTTTGGGTTTAGTGTAGTGTGTTAATGTGATCACAGGAATGAGTAATTTGAAGTCCCCCACAGAAAATATTTGTCACTGAGCAGGAATTGAAATTTTCCTCTTTTATTTCTTTTAGAATATAAAACTATTCATCATATTTTCAACTGAGGAGGAGGAATTTAATTTGGATCTTAATTGCAGTAGTGGGAATTTGCTAAAATAATATATGTTGGTATTACTGATTTATTTCCTGGTTGAACTAAACAAAACCAGTGCACAAATAGGAATGTTTTAAAATCACTAACAGATTAAATCTTGGCAGACTTCTGGGTTAAAGCTCTTATTTTGAGGCTCATTCTGCAGTTACTGGAAATGGGAAGGAGGCGTGTTCCCACCTGAGAGGAGCTGTCTGCTGCAGTGCATTTAATTTATGAAATCTTTAACTGGGGCTTATTTTTAGCACAGACAGCTGGCTGCTCCACAGCCTGTGACTAATAGAGCAAAACACACTTTTGTTTCATGCTTGTTCCTTAATGTCACCCTACAGCTTTGTCATTTCTCATGCAAGCTCAAGGGCCTGGGACTTCAGAAATCAAAAATTGAACAGGGGCCTAAAACTCTTATTTTTGACCTGCTAATTGCACCAAAAAAATCAAGATCTTTCCCCAGATTTAGTGAGTACAAGCACACTCAGATTAAAAAAAAACCAAAAACCCAGAAGAATAATTAGCAAGAACTGGACAGGACTGTGAGAGGGGATAAATCTAAATAGGCTGTTGGTCATTTAAAGGGGAGGAAACAAATGGTTCAGGAGGATTATCTGAGCCATGGATAAAACCCATTAATGGCTGTAGATCTCACTGTTTCAGGTGTAAGTATCTATTACTGCTCTGCTTGGAAATGGGAGAGGGAACCTCGGTGTTCCTGTTGCTATGAGACACTGGGGAAAGAGTGATTGGATCTTGTTTTTGCAATCTCTCTTTCCTTTAATCACATTGAGCAGCACTTACCTTGCACTTGCCCGGCTGGGGAGGTGCATTTGTCTCTGAAAGTGCCAAGGAAGAGATAAGGAATATTATTTCTTACCAAGATACATCCAAGCAGGACCAGCAGATTAGGCCTGAAAGCTGTTATAAGAGCAGCTGCCTTCAGAGGAAGGGGTTTTAAAGCAGTTTTTTCCTCCCTTCCAACACCATCCAGACCCCAGGGCAGCAGCAGATGTGCCCTTAGCTCCAGCTCTGCGCTGCTCCCACTCCTGTCAGTCAGGGTGGGATCCAATTTAGCTCTCCTGCACTTGGCAGAGCAGTGGCATCAAATAAAGAAAGAGTGGGAGGAGGAAAAGGGAAGGGGAACAGAGGAGGAGAGGATGTAATTCAGAAATCTCTCGCAGCTTTGTTCACTGAGGCTCATTCCTTTCTTTCATTTCAAGCTCTGTGCATCAGTAAATCCCCAGATCAATGCAGAGGTGCCCTGTTGGCCCTCAGAGCAGGAGGAATATTATCCTTGGCTTCACTGTAACTTGTGAAAACACAAGGGAAACCTGGCTTGCACCTGGAATTTGATGGAATTTGATCCCAGCCTTTTTTAGGGCAACATTTAGGATGAGACAAGCGAGGGCCTTGAGGCAGCAACTTGTCTTTCTCTGAATGATTCTACATCACTTCCAGAAAAACTTGGTTAGTGGTTTGGGAGTCCTTCTGCTAATGAGCCAGAACCTCTCCCAGGGCCTGGAATGTTCCTCTCACACAGAGCAAGAAGTGGATTCAGCCTCCTCAGCTGCGTTTCCTGTGGTGTAATTTCATTTGCCACTCGCTTGTGATGCCACGGAGCCATCTGCTACCCACCTAATTAAATTGTTTTCAGCCTAAATCGTTACATTAAACCCCAAAGGTGCTTCAGAAAAGGGATCTCAAGCGTGGCCGAGGAAGTTGGCAGTAAAATTTTGTGGGAGAGTGAACTAAATTCCCTCAAGGGCAGGATAAGACATAGGATTCCCAGCAGGGAGGAGGAGGTTTCATAACGTGGTTTCCTGCTGGATTCCACCACAAAGGCTCAAAAACATTCCACTGGTGTTACCTGTGACCTGCACGAAGCATTTCACCTGTGCTAGGACCGTGCTAGGACCCTCTTCCCATCGCTGTGAGGCACCCCAGAGGGCAGGAGATGGACCCCAGCAGTGTCTGTCTCCTGCAGGTTGACATCTCCAAGTGCCACTACCTGGTGGACCTGGACACAGCAGCAGAGACCCCGAGGGAGCCAAGGTACTCCTCCAACAAAGAAGAGTGGGTGACCATTGCCTACAAGCCGTTCCTTGATGCTTCCAGGTAAGATTTGCACTTTGGAGAGGGAGGGAAGGAGGGAGCCTGTGATTGCTGTTTGCTAAAGTGGACAGGGAGGAGAGATCCATGGGTAAATGCCAGCTTGAAATCCAATTTCCAGCAAAGTGGAGCCTTTGTCAAACTCCTGCTTGCAAAATTTATGACCTCAGTTGCTTTAGAGGGTGAAACTCTGTGAGGAGGGTGGTGAGAAGGAGTATTTTTATAAAGAAATAAACAATTTCTTTATAAAGCTTCCTGCTGAAGCAATGTTTTGTGGGGTTGCTTTCCAAAGAAATAGATGTCACCTCCTCCCAGGAGACTTTTCACTCCGTTTTGTCCCAGCCAAATTCAAGACAGGTATAAATCATCAGAGGGGATGAGCTCTGAAAAATTTTATGACAGCTGGCAGAGAGAGGAGTCAGACTGGGAATGCTGTTCCTACATTCCTGCATATGGAGGAGCCCTCAGCTGTACAAGGATCTGATTTTGATGATCAGAGCTCTGGTCATGAAGGTGTCATCCCAGGACAGAGACTGGAAAAAAAACCTCTGTAAAATCGAACACAGAGCTCAGTACCCTCCTGTTTTCCATGAGAGATCTTGATTTCCTCCTGGTGCTTGGGCCCTGCAGGGAATGGGGCTGGGAAGAGCAGGAGGAAGGAGGGATAATGACTGAGCAGCTCCCAGGAGAGCTCTGGTGTTCCTGACTTGCTACACAAACAACTCTCCTTGGCAAGGTCTGCCATGAAGTGTATTTTCCAGGAGAACCTGCTGCTACATTTGGGCAGCACTTTGGGAAGGGAGAAGGAGGTGGCCAGTGAGTTTTATTAATGAGGCAGTTGAGGCACCAAAGGCACGCCTTGTGCAGAGAGGATTTGCCCTTAAATGTGCATTTCTGCTTTATCTTGCTCGCTTTATCTTTGGAGCTGAGTGGAGGTTTCAGAGCAGGGGGTAAACAAAAAAAAAACCAAACAAACAGAAACCAACCAAACCCACCAAGCACCTCCGAAGCTCAGCTCAAAGTGCAGTGTTGAAAATAAATGAAATAAATGAAATAAATGACCCCAGCAGCTGAGTTCAGTCCTGCTGCACTGGAGGCTTCTGGGGCTCGCTGCGAGTCTCCCATTGACGTCAGCAAGTGCAAATGTAAATCTCAGCTGGCTCTGATAAATGGTGCTGCTAATTGAATTAGAGAGCACTCCGAGCCACCAGCTAATTATGCTCCTCAGGAAGCTGCTTTGCCAAGGTCCATTTAATTCTATATTGGCTGAGCGCTCCGAATCTGGCACAGAAAAGGGGAAATATATCACAGGTCCCCTCTGAGGAGCACATATTTTTCCAGCTCTTTAGGGCTGAGCTGTCTGCTTGCTCCAAACACTTGGGTTTTCCATTAAAAAAAAATAAATTCTCAGTGCAACATTAATGATTGGGTCACCTTGCTGGAGCATAGCATCCCCCTGGCTTGATAAGAGGCTGTCTTGTTCCCCTTTAATGGTGTTTTCCTCGAGTTGTTTTCCATATTTTTGTTTCTGAGGTAGCTGAATTACTCCTGAAATGTGTGTGTTGGTACAGAATTGAACCCTCAGAGGAAGTGCAGGGTTTTCAGAGAGCTTTGATCATGAGCTTCTTGTGGCTGGGAGGCACTGGGACCTGCCCAGGTGGCACTGGGACCTGCCCAGGTGACTCTGGGACCTGCCCAGGTGGCTCTGGGACCTGCCCAGGTGGCTCTGGGACCTGCCCAGGTGACTCTGGGACCTGTCCAGGTGGCTCTGGGACCTGCCCAGGTGGCTCTGAGACCTGTCCAGGTGGCTCTGGGACCTGCCCAGGTGGCACTGGGACCTGTCCAGGTGGCACTGGGACCTGCCCAGGTGGCTCTGAGACCTGCCCAGGTGACACTGGGACCTGCCCAGGTGGCTCTGGGACCTGCCCAGGTGGCTCTGAGACCTGCCCAGGTGACTCTGGGACCTGCCCAGGTGGCTCTGGGCCCTGTCCCTGTGGCAGAGTTCTGCTTCCTCCTGCCATTCCCCCTCTTCTCCCTTCTCCTGCCTCTCTCTGAGCTCTGCTGTCACCAAACTCAGGTTCCAAAATGTGCTTTAGGAGGGATCTCTCACCACTGCAGGTATCCAAGTGCTGCCATTCCATGTTAGTCTGGGAATTTGGGAAGCAGGGACTGGAACATCTTCATTTGGCCTTTCCTTCCATCCCACAACAGCTTCCTCTGGCACTACTGGAACAGTTTTTGAGTTGTTTTTTCCTGAAATTCGGGCAGAAACAGCCTTAGCTCCAAGGATCACTGGTGATTCCAGCTCAGGTAACTGGGAGCTGCTCTGTCCTGCAGCAGGGCCTCCTTCAGAACCCAGAAACCTGCAGAAACAGACCCCTGCTCCCCCAGCACAGGGCAATCACAGCTTCACTCCTGCTCTGGGAGCTCAGTGCTGATTAAAGCTCCCCACACTCTGTCTCTGGGGGACAAATTTAGCAGCAAATGCAAATAGAACATTAAATATATTCGCTGTCATCTGTCACCCAGCCCCTTCCGTGTGCCATCTGCTGTCTGAGGTGGCTGAGCTGACAGAGGGAGGTGACAGGAGGTGAAGGTTCCCTCTCTGTGAGCTGGGAGGGTGCAGGATCTGAGCCCAGCTGAGCCCAGCCAGGCTGTGCAGGAGCCTCGGCAGCCCCTGGGGAGATGCAGCTCCCAGTGGCAGTTCCTGCCTTTGTTTTTCAGCTGCGTTTTTGAAACATCTCCAGTGCAAGCAAGAAAAGCACAATTCGTCTTTCTGCTGCCATAAAATTGCTCAAATGGGATGTCCAGAGCAGCAGAGCTGGGAGCTGAAGTGACCAGCAAGTCTGTGCCATCCCTGTCCACTCAACAATCCAAATTTGAGTGCTGCTGCTCCTGCTTTCTGTGGCTGGGGTTACCCTTGTGGCTGGCAAGGGTTGATCTTTTCCCATCCAGTTGATCTTAAAGACATAAAAAGAGAAGCTGCGGTGCTGAGGAAGCAGAACTCTGCCTCAGCCCCGATTTCAATGAGCTGCTCAAAATGTTTGAAGCTTCACAAAAGCTCAGAGCTGCCACTGAAGGACGTTTTATTTGTCCACTTCACATTGAAACCTGGACTGTACTGTTAGTGAGAGAATACTTTCATTCAAAATCCTCTCAGCCAGCACAGCTCCAGCAATTAGCAATCCAATCAAAGGTGCTAATTTCACCCAGACATCATTAAGCCCTCCGTGCTCCACTGGTCCAGTTTTTGAAAGGCTGTGAAATGCCAGCTCACCAGGGCTGGCAGGGCATGGAGTGAGTGTGGGTTTTAGAGCCCTCTGTAATTCAATATTTCCACAGAAGATCGACTCAAGAGCCACACTTCAAAATGCCAGTGCCTGTCAAAGCTGCTTTTGCTTCTCAAAGAGAGGCGTGGGGGGAAAGGCAGCCAGAAAATGGGATAGAAAAGAGGAGATTGCAGGAGGGAAACGCAGCTTTTCACCTTCTCAGTGCCCTGAAGGACAGGGCTGTGCGACCCCCAAGACCCCCTGCTTGCTGCTGTCTGGGATTCCAGTTTCTTTCAACAATTACAGCACCTCCCTGCCCTCTCTCCCCCTCAATCCTGCCTGGGAATGGATGGTGGGCACGAGGTTGCTGCTCTTTCACCGGTGCAGAGAATTTCAGCTTTGAGTGCTGACCCCCAGGAGAACCCTGCACTGAGAAGGCTCCAGAATGGAGGGATGGCTCTGGGATTGTGGGTGGAGTTTGGGTAGAAGGGTGTGAGAGCACAGGGTGGGAAACTCAAGAGTTGGAGGTTTGAGATGCAGTAATAGGTATAAAGGAAGATGGAGGCTTTAGGGTGTTGGCTTTTCCTTCTTTCTCACCTTCTTCTTCTTGGGTTTGGGTGATACTGTGGGATTGGGTGGGAAAGTCCACAATGAAGCCACAGGTGGCTGGTTTTGGATTAAAAGTGAAAATAATTTAGCTGGCATTTCATAACTGGTTAGATGACCCTTAAAAGGCCTTGCAGAGAGAGACCTTGAGCCCCATTTCAGTTAGCCAGCTTGGTGTGCTGAGAACTCATCTTCTGTGGGGCTGTAACATTGCTAAGAACTAACAAACACCTGAGTCCAGTGAGAACAACATCTCTGCCTTTAATCAAGAAGCAGCTAAGCGACAAGAAACCTTCCACAGCAGCAGCCAGCTCTGGTGGCACCATGGAGGAGAGAATTGGGCACTTGAGGGCGATTTGCTTCTCCTTTCTGCTTTTTCCAGGTCCTCCAGGCTGCTGCGGGCCTTCTACATCCCCCTGCTGTCGGAGCAGCACACGCGCTACGCCAACTACACCATCCTGAAATCCCGTAGGAAGCAGGCCAGGAAAAGGATGGGAGGCTAGCAACACCCCCGGGCCAGCCCTAAAAACCACCCAGAGCTTCTGCTGGCGCTCTTGGACAGCTGCCTGAGCCACGTTCAGCTCCCTGCGTGAAGGACGGTGCTGGGAGGATTCCCTGAGGGAATTGAGAGGTTCAGGATCTGAGATTCTGGCAGCCTCTGCTCCTCAGTCAGGCTCTGCTCTGCCTCAAGCCTTTGGGAAATCCAGCAGCCAGCTGTGGATGCGTTATCCCTGCTGCTCCCTGTTCTCTCTTACACCGGAGAAGAGAAAAATGGAAAATGAAACAGGGGTGGCACCACGAAGTTCTGCTCCAGGCTGGGAAAATCCAGCTCAAATTCTCTCTGTCTCTGCCCCATCCGTCCTTCTGCTGTCCTCACCTGCTCAAGCAGTGCTGTCTTTCACCCAGGGAATTTTTTTTTCAGGTAACAAAGCTTAGGAATTTTCCTTTTCCAAGGGGAAAAGGAGGAAAAACACCTGACTGACCGTGAATGGGAATGCCCTGAATCTCAAGGAATGGAACATCGTGCACCACAGAGGAACAGCCAAAGCTGCTCTGTCTAGGAGACATTTCCAGGGATAAACCTGTGCTTTTGGGAAGGAAAAACCCAAACTGAGACAATTATGTGTTTAATGGGATCAGAGTGTTTGTGCTATCTGTGAAGCCAAGTGTTTGTTTGTTATTTGTAATGATTTTTCCAAGATCCTTTGAATTCTAGACTTCAGCATCTTAAAAATTCTGGAATCATCCCGAGAGGAGAAGGATGAATCAAAAATTGCAATTCTGTTTCCCAGAATATCCAGGATGTGTTACGTGGGTCCAACACGCCTCAGAGCAGTGCTGTGCTTGTCACATCTCCATTTTTAAATGTGCGGCGTCGCCAGCTGGATGGAGGGAGCTGGAATTCTGTGGGCATGGGATGGGCCCAGGGGAAGTTCTGCAGCTGCTCCGTGGTGTGACTGTGCTGGGGTTGCTCGGGGAGCAGATTGGGCTGTTTGGGATCCGTGCCTTGGTCCAGCTGGTGGGTGCAGTTCTCAGCAGGGTGGGAAATCCAACCTGACCCCGTTCCAGGAGGAGCTGGATGAGCAGCAAGGCTGGGCTGAACCTCAGCAACACAGGAGGAGGTTCTGAAGGGCAGCACTGGCCGAGGGAGATTCCCACGTCTGTGCTACAAGCAGTGGAGCTGGATGGTCACACCGTGGAGATTCCACTGCCCCCCACTCTCCCTGGAGCAAGCAGCAGCTGGAAGCTGAGGCTCTGCATTCACATTTTGGGTGGTGTCTTTGAAATCGTGCCCTGCTTAGGGAAATGCAACCCTGGAGCTCTGAGGTTTTCCAGGCGTGGTGGCTGGGGAGGGCAGAGCTGCCATCAGGGTTCCGTGTCTGTGTTCAGCATCTCCCCTTCCTCCCTTCAGCCAGCTCTGCCCTCAGCAAAGTTTACACTGGGCTCTCTGGTGCTGCTAAACCCAAACCAAAACTCTTGCCCTGCTTGTTGCCTCTTCCCTTGCTAACCCCTGACCTGAAATCAAATAAAGCCCCAGATGCAGCTGGAGCAGTGATTGCAGCACCCCTGTGGTGCTGCTGCTGTGACTGTCCCCTGTCCCAGCCCTAACCTCATGTTTGGTGTGAGCACAGTGCAGTAAACACCCATTGGAAACCCATGTGGCTGCTCCACCTTTCTTTCCACTTGGATTCCTGGTCTGGAGTGCTGGTTGGGAGATGATAACTCAGCAATGATGAGGAGTTATCCATGTTTTCCAGAGGAATACAGCAGGTGTTTGTTCCTGGGAGCACACACGGGCGCAGTGCTGTCCCTCACTGTCCTGCAGCTCCCTGAATTCTGCTGGGGAGGTGAATTACTGGGTGAGTGTTAAACATGACAGGCTGCAAACACCTTTTCAGACAGGGTGAAGCTTGCCTGTGTCCCACCCAGCTGCTCCGGGCTCTTCTGGTGTCTCACAGTCCTTGTGGCATTGATGGAACCCTTGTCCAGCCTGCAGTGAGTACAGAGGAATTGTGTGTTGAAACGAGCTGGTCGCAAAGGCTCGGAGTGAGGAGCAGGGTGGGGAGCTGATCCCTGAAATTATCCAGAACAGCCTGTCCAGGTGCTGCCCAGCCCAGCCCTGTTCTCTCCCTTGCACAAAGACGAGGCTGTTTTGACCTTTCCTGTTTTTCATCCTCCCCTTGGAGCTGCCTGGGGAAGCTCCAAGACTTTGAGTCAAGAAACAGCTCCAGGGCCTCCGGACGTGGGCTTGGTGCTGGGTCTGGTTTGAGACTTGCCCGGTGCTCAGGGCGTGCCAGAGTTGTTCTTTCACCTTGATTTTGGGGACAGGTGCCTTTTCCACATCGCTGGCATCCTCTGCGGCAGGTGCAGCCCTTCCCTGCCTCTCCCAGAGCCTTGTCCCGGGGGCTCCTGGTGGCCCAGGTGTGGGAATCCTGAGGGTCACAGCCAGGAGTGCAGTTCCCAGGCTGCTCGGCTCTGCCCTGCGCAGCTTCCCGGGAATCTGCTCTCGGGACAGGAGCTTTCCAGCAGCTCTCTGCAGTTCTGGCTGCATCACACCATAGCCAAGCCCAAACCCTATTATTAGACTCTGGAAACTGCTGCCTTAGAGACAGGTTTGCTTATAAAATACCCATGATTTTCTCTCTGGCTTTGCAAAGCTGGCAAGGAAAAGGCATCTCTGCTTGGTCAAAACCCACCTGTCCCGCTGTTGGAGCTTCTCCCCACCTGAGCTCATCCTTCCAGCCCCCGAATTCCAGCTGTGGGCGTGAGACAGCCACCCCAGTGCCAGCAGGGTGGCAGATCCCAGCTGTTTCTGTGGTCCTTCAGCTCTCCGTGCTCCTGCCCAGCCTCCTCTGCAGGCTGGGGTCGGTGGTGGCTCCCTTTGTCCCTCCTTTCCATCCGGCTTTAGCCCCACTCCTGTCCAGGAAAAGCTGCTCCAGCTCTTCCTCGGGCTCCCGGGAGAGGGCACCGTGCTCCAGAGGATCAGGAAGAGCCAGGGCTCGAGGGGTGAAAGTCCTGGGCATGGGGAGGGGAGCTGGGGCTTTTGCTGCAGGTAGCACTTGGGATTTCAGGATGGAAGCTGCAGCCTCCTCCGTGCTGCCCTGAAGGATGTGGTGCTGACCTGTCCTCCCCCCTGCAGCCTCCAGGACCCGTCCCTGCTGCCGTGACAGCACTGGGGGTTCACTTGGAGGGGGTTCAGGTGGTTCTGCAGCAGCCCCTCCGTGGCTGGAGAGGGGGATCTCCCTCCCTTTGTGTCCCTGGGGGAGTCTCCACTGCTGTGGATGGACAGTCCCTGCCTAATTTGGGTTATTTCTGGATCTCGTTTTCTCCAGAGAGCTGACACTTATTGACAGATAATCCATTCTGTATGGAAAACTCATGATTAATTGCTTCCTCTCCGTTGGGCTCCCTGGGCTCTGGCTCGCAGAGTTTGCTGACAAACATTTGAAATCGCTGGCAGTCCAAAAGAGAAAGTGGGGGAGCTGCTGGGAAATCCAGGGCCGTGCTTGTCCTTCCCAGCAATGACAGGCCTGGAGAGGGGAATCATTGAGAGGGACTAGGTGCAATCCATACTCACTTTTTTTGGGTCCAAATAGGTGAGAGGGAACAGTAATTGATGAGAGATGGGTGGTCTGACTTGTCAATTTTGTGAAAATCGGGAGAACAAGGCAGAACAAACCACGGGACCCTTTTATTTTCCTTTTTTAAACCTCATAAAATCTCTGGGATTTTGGCTGCAGTGTGCATATTCCACGGTTTTCAGGCAGGGAGGTGTTTTAAGTGTTTAAACAAAAGGGAAAGAGAAGATTTCAGGGAGCTCACCAACAGTGTCAGGGTTAACGGGGCCACCTCTGAAATGTCACCTGGGCTCTGACGTGCCTCGGGTGTGTGAATGATTTACAGGAACAGAAGCTCTGAGCTGGACCTGGCAGATGATCCAGAGCTGTGCTCCAGCCCCCCAAAATCTGCTTTTCCCCTCAGCTGTCCCCACACAGGGCCCTCCCGTCCCAGCAGGAAAGGGCCGTGCCTGGGAAGGGGCTGAATTTGGGCACTTTGTGCAGCTCGGTGTGACCAGGGAATGGCTGGAGCTGTGCCAGGAGAGGGTTAAGCTGGCTGTCAGGACAGTGCTCTTCCCCCAGAGGGGGAATGCTCTCATTCCCGAGCCTGCCAGAGCTCTGGCAGCGTTTGGACAACACTTTCAGGGACACACAGGGTGGGATTTTGGGGTGTCTGTGCAGGGGCCAGGAGCTGGACTCCGCAATCCCCGTGGGTCCTTTCCATTCAGAATATTCTATGGATCTGTTATTTTTACTGGTGAGTTCACAGAGGCGTTTCTGTGGACTCTGCACCTCCCAGAGGGGTGATGAAAACTGTTGATGTGTTTTTGTGCTCGGTTCTTCACGCCCTAAATAGCTCTGGCCAGTTCTGCCTCAGCTGACTGAAGTGCTGATGGTGCTTGGACAGCAAATTCTGCTGAGGGAAACTGGTGCAGGCAAAAGCTGATTCCTGCAACCCTCTTGAGAGGACTCCTTGATAAAAGAGGGCAGGGAGGGTCCAGCATCTCCCCAGCAGGAGCTGGGCTTGGTTTCCTGCTCTGCTGGTGCTCCCTTCTGCCTCCGGGGCTGTGGAGAGAAGCCCTTTCCCTGCCCTGGGAATTCCCTGGATGTTTTTAGCTCCTCTCTGGGGACTGCAGGCAGCCTCTGGGATTCTTCTGCCTGTGAACAGAGCCATTGTGCAGATCAGTCATCCGGTGCCACCTTCCAGAAGTATTTGCGGAGAGATTTCCTCGTGGTTTGTGCTCTTGCTGCCTTGGGAGGGCTCCTCCTCTGTGCCACCAAAAAGGAGGATGAGCTGGCTTTTCCCCCCTCAACCAGTCAATATTTACTCCCCAGGCAAGCTGTTAAAATGCTGCTGCTCTCTTGGTTTTGGTGTTTGTTCCTCCTGCCTCGCTGGAATCTTGCCCCAGAGTCTCCCACACTGGCAGCTTTTGTTGTGCAGCAGCAGCACGTGGGTGTTTCCTAAAGACAAGGTTGGGGGAGCCTTCCAGGGACTGCCAGGTCATGTTTGCATCTTCTCCTCTCGGAGTGGGGTGTGCTCCAGCCCACCTGCCTCAAGGAAGGCTGGAGCTTGGGAAGGGGAAGCCACGGGATCTCTTACTCCATCCCAAGGTGGAATTTTGAGAGGAAGCCCCGGGATCATTCATTCAGTCCCAAGGTGAAATCCCACTTCCACAAAAATCCAGGAGAAAGCTAACAAGGATGATCCTAATTTCCTTGTTACTGCAATTCCTGTGATCCCCAAGAATTTTTAATTTTTTTTTCCAGAGAGGAATGACATTTGCTGCCCTGCCTTTCAGTGCAGCGTTGCCTTTCTGCTTCTCTAACAAGAGGCTGGAAGATCCTCACTGGCAAAGATCTTCCCTGGCAAACAGTTGGGTTTGTTAAAGTTGTTTGGCTCCAGCAGGAAACTTCTCTCCTGCACTGGTAGGGGAAGGCAGCCTGGTCCTTAATTGCTTTCTGCAGCTTGGCCAAGTGAAATCCATCTCTGTGCCCTCGGAGCTGAAGCCAAAATAATTATCCCCAATGGTCCCTTGTGCTGTGTAATCCTCACTGGGCGAGCCTGTTCCAAGCCTGCCTCCCCTGGGATTTCAAACCTCTGGAGGAGGAAGATTTAAAGCTCTTAGAAGGGCTCCACATTGGTTTTGAAGGGTGATTTGCAGATTTATCTTCCTTTAGTTCTGCCTCGGAAAGGAGAAATCATTGGTAAAAAAAAAGGTGCTTTTGTTTTTCCTTTTGGTGTCAGATGGATTCATCTTTCCTGTTGGGAATTATTCATCAATTTTAGTCTGGTTGGTTTCTGCTCTGCCCTTTGCACTTTCAGCTGTTTTGAGTGGTTGATTCCAAATCTCAGCTCCATCATTTCTTACCCCTGTCAAGTAAGAGGCACACAGGGTGGGGAGTGGGGAGAATAAATCCTGGGAAGGAATGCTGGGGTCTGTGTGGAAAACCATGGAACCTTTTCAGTCACTGTTGAAAGCCTTGCAGGGAGGGAGGGGATAAAGCCCCAAAGCCGGGTCGTTGTATTTTTGCCTTTTCAGTGGGAGTGTTTCCCTAAACCTCTCAGGTTAAAGCAGATTGGACTGAACTGGAATAACGTGATGAGGACCTTTCTAACTGAAAGAGAGGAAATTTGGGTTGGGTATGGCAGAGAAATCCTTCCCTTTGAGGGTGCTCCAACTTCCCTGAAGGCAAATTTTGGGCTGCTTCCACCCCTTTGCCCCATGGTCATTTTCAAAGCTTAAGTGGAATTTTTCAGGTGCTTCCAGCTTGACTTGGGTGTGTGATTAATGAGCAATTACAAGCAGATATAAATAATAGTGGGTTTAAACACGTATAGTTGCTATAATTAATAGCTCTATTACAATATTTATTACTATTTAATGATAGATGTCAAAGGTTGCTCTGTAATTCTGTAGGACTTGACTGATCTTCCTGGGGAGGGAGCAGCTCTTCTGTTTAATTCCAGCAGTGTTTAGGGGGTAAAACCCTGTGGGTCTTGACGTGGGATGTGAGCAGCTGGAGCTGTTCCCTTGCTGCAGGGGCCTGGATTTCACAGTGCTTTCCTTCTGTAGGGACACTTGGGAGTGTTTTCCCAAAAAGAAATGCCCCTAAACAGGGCAGAATGGAGCTTGGACTAAAGCCTTGTCCTCACAGTCTGGTGAGAAAAACCTGGCTTTTCCCAGCTGCATTTTAATCTCACTTGCCTGAAGAGTTTGGATAGTTTTGTTTTGTTTTGTTTGTTATGAAATAGGGATTTCTACATCTTGTTTTGAGAAAGAAAAAAGAAAAATTCTTCACGAGTTCAAAATCACCCCTGACACAAATGTCTTGTGACCAAAACCGAGGGGAGAGGGGCACCCCCAGCTCCAAACCCCGCGTGCTGCAGCTGCCTCTGCTCTTAGGAAATGTTTTGGCCATTTCTGGGTGGATACAGCCCAAAATAAATCCTCACACGCTGCCTTCACCCCAAAAACCACCGGGTGTTCTGTGAAACCCCTGCCCCAGATCCCCAGCACCTGTGGGAAGGCCTTTGCACAGGAGCAGTGCCTGGCAGGGAAACACTTCAGGTTTTTTTAGGTTTTTTTTCTATTTTCTGAACCAGGCACCAATCTGAGGGGATTGTCCCCAAAACCTGGGGCAGGTGGGGATTAAAAAGAGCTTTTTTATCTGCCACCTTGCCTCTTCCCAGAGCTCTCCCTCGTACTTGGGTCCCACCATTCTGCACAGCTTGCACACTGAACCCTGCACAGGTGGGCAGGGGACAGCTCATCCAAGGCGTGGCTGCTGGGGACAAACGGCTCCAATTCCCCAAATTGGCAGCACCTGGGTGCTCCGAGGACACCCCAAGCTGAGTTTGGAGTTGAGGTTCCATCGGGGTTTGCCAGGTAAAGGTGAGTTCCTTTTATTGTGTTCTTTTCTTTTTAGCCTCTGTTTCAGAGGGGAGGTTTGCTCCTTTTGCTTATCAGCTGAAATATTTTTTTTTTTTTCTCTTATTTCTGACTCTTTCTGAGGCTCTTCAGGAAGTGTCTGGGTCTGGAAAGGTTTCGTCCATCCCCCAGTGACCCAGCTGGGAACAATGCAGAGTTCCCAGGAGCTGAGCTTGCCTTCCCTCTGAGTCTCCCCGGGCTTATTTTTAGGCAGTTTACAATTAATTCTTTCGGAGAAAAAAAACCAAAACAATTAAAACTGCCATGGTGGCTTCTAAGAACTGTTGATAGAAAAAAAAAAAAATCAGCCCTTTTAAAGGCTGGTATTCTGGGACAAGTCCCCAGGGAAAGGGAAAAATGTGGCTGTGTCGTGCCAGGGTTCCAGGCAACGTGCTCAAAATAAACCAGAAATTCCGGGGTTTTGCTTCCACTTTGCTCTTCTTACCCAGCCTCCAGTTCTGAGTCAGGGGTGAGACAGGGATGAGCTGCTCCTGAATCCCAGTTTTCCCACTGGTGCTGTGTGTGTGTGTGTTTATCTTGATCAAACTGTGGCATCCGTGCGGGTTGGGATGGAATTATTTGGGTTTCTTGGAGCTCAGGGAGCAGAGTGACTTTCCAGATTTTAGAAAGATTGATTTTCCCCCCCAAAATCCTGTTGGTTTAACTGCTGGAATGAAGTGAATGGCACTCCCAGTATTTGCTTTTCGAGTCCATCTTGCCCTGTGGAATATCAAATGCAGCCAGTTGTTGTCGTTATTGTGTCAATATTCGGGATAAATTTTGTCCAAGAACTGAGAAACAGCTGATCTTCATAAAGCTCTGACCTCTCTTCAAAAATGTGATTATTCCAAATAAACACTGAGAAAAGGTGAAGTGTTTGGGGGCCAGGAGTGTCTTTGGAGCCAGAGGCTAAAGGTTGAAGGCACGTGCTCCCAGAAGGAGGTCAGGGGTTTTTTATTTTTAACAGGAGCTGGTTGGGATCTGTCTCTTGGCCAGGGGTGATTTGGGGATGGAAATGGGGAATTGTGGGGCAGTGAGGGGGTGAGGTCTGGGGCCCTTTTTGCGGGCTTTGGAGCAGGACATGCCCCTCTCGGCCTGCTGGGCTGCCTGGTTTGTACCTCAGGCTTTCGGAACTCCGTTCCTGCTGGACCAGAGCTGTTGGATTTTGAGGGGTTTATGTGTGTTTTTGTTAGGTTTTTGTTGGGGATTTGAGGTTTTTTTTTACCTTCCTGCATCCAGAGCTGGCAGATCCCTCAGCACAGGAAATTTTGGACCCCACCTTCCTTTTCCACCAGCACCTCTGGGAGCCCTGTGCTTCGCTGGGAAGGGTTCAAGCCCTCCAGAACCTTCCTGAGCCGAATTACCTGGAACCTGTGAGGAGCGGGATGGCCCAGCCAGATGTGTTGGCATGGCAACGGCTCCAAGGAAACGCTGCTGCTGCCAAAGGGGAGCTGCAGCCCTGCCCTGCCCGTGCCCCGGCTCCTGCTGGCAGGCCCTGATTAGTGGGAATAATTAATTATCCCTCCACCAGCCCCTCGGTGCAGCGGCGCTGACGCGAGCAGGGCTAACGAGGCCCGGCTGCTAATTTGCTGCCTTGATGTGATGATGTTCTCCCCAGCTCACAGGGAAAGGGGGAATTTAAAGCTGTTTTTCCTGTGGGTTTGTTCCCCTCTTCATCCCCACGCAGGGCTGGGAGCCCCCGGGGAAGGGAATTCCTGAGCTCGGCTGGATCAGCCCCTGCCTTGAGATAGCTCTGAACTGGTTGGGGGGTGCTGGGCTCTCCCAGCTTCAGGAATTGTTCTGAGTGGAGGATTGTGCCTTGATTTATTTCTCTCCATTGGTTCTATTTCGAGTTCCTCACCAGCAGTTTTCCTGGTGTTTTGCTGTGCTGAAGGACAGGACTCGAATCCTGCAGGGTCCTTTGCCATGACAAGGAGCTCTTTGGTGAAGTTGAAGCTCCTGATTCCCCAGGCCAGGAGCTTCCCCAGGTGACCAAGATGTAAATGGTTCATTTTGAACAGAACAGCCTGCCCTGGAATAGGGGAAGGAGCAGCAAAATGTTGGTTTTGCTCCCTTCTGGGAGGTTTTGCTCTATGTAATCTGTATGGCAGCACCTGAGCTGAGCAACGGTGCTTTCAAAGAGATAGAGAAGCTCAAGGTATTTATTTTTGTAAAAATAAGTATTATATACCATTTTTGGGGGGCTGGTGGTCCTGGAGAATGCTCTGATGAGGCGTTTTCCATGGAAACAGCCACCTGTGCCTCCCGGGCTCTGTGCACAGGGAGGGCAGACCCTGGTGATTCAGCCCCTGGTATCATTTCCCCGCCTGGCCTCAGCACTGCTTCCTCTCAGCTCTGCTCTCCAGCAGGGAGTTCTGAACTCCCAAAATGTGCCTGGGCTTGGCAGGGCACTCTCAGCTGGCTGGATATCCATTTGGGGGTATTTTGGGAACAAACCTCCCATTAGCTCCCTGCGTGTGAGTGGTTTTGCTGCTGCTCTGCAAAGCAACCCCACACGGATCCTTATCAAAACACCGTCGCCTTTCTTTGCTGATAAGTCACCCCAGCAGGGGCTGTCACGTAAAACCACATTGTGGCATTTCCCTGGCAGGAAATCACCACGTTTAGGGACCTTTTTGAGCAGAGAGATCTCTCCTGAAAGCCCCATATTGAAACTCGGGGAACACCGAGTGCCAGCTCTGGGGCAAATGGAGCCTTCCCGGGAGGGACAGCGCGTTGGAAACCCTGGGAAAATGGGCAGACAGAGCTTTCAAAATGAGATAAAAGGAGGATAAAACCTTGTAGCCGCATTCCGGAGCAGGGGGTGTGTGCCCAAGTGCTCCTTTGGGATTCCCTGGGATGGGATGGTTCCTTAGGGCGTCCCTGCTGGTGTCCCCATGGTCATCCTGGCCCCCCGATGGGTGTGTGCCCAAGTGCTCCGCTCCGTTTCTCAGCCCTTACCCCCCCTCCCGGGGTTGATTTTGCCCCCAGGGTTAACTGCTCGTCCTTTTTAAGATTTGTGGGGTTTCTAACAGCAGGCACAGATTTTCTCTGGTTATTAAATTGTCAGCACTGGGTGGAATTCTCTGCTGCTGGAGCTGCAGGTATGATTTTTCATCAGGGGCTATTTCTTTTAAATTAGAGGATGTTCCTTGCTTGGTTTCAGGTTCTACTCAATCTTGCAGTTTTACATTCAGATTAACCTCGAATTTCTTTGTTTGCCTGCATGTGTGGGCTCTTCCACAATTTACTTTTTGTTCTGCTAATTTTTAACTACTGAGAATCAGGATAACTTGTCCAAAATCAGATTACTATCAGGTTTAGTCCACACAGAGCCTATTCCTTTAGCCCTGCAGACCTCAGTCAGTGGCACTGAGTTATTCTCTGTACCTCGAGGTGCAAGCAACAAAATCCTCAAAGCACTGGGGGCAGAAACATTTCCCTTATTTCTCCATTCATTTCCCTGATTCTTATCCCTTTGAGGCTTTGCCTCAAATCCACAGCCCATGCCCTGTGGGAGTCACCCAATTAGAAGTTTCTTTTCATCACATTTCAAATGAGCTCTCTGCCATCTGACCTCTCCTCCAATGCCATATTCCCATCAGAAAATCACCTGAATCAGCAAAACCCTCTGGTGGCTGAACTTGCAATTCTTTCCCCACAGTGACCTGCTTGGCCATGTTCCCATCGGGGTCAGGGTTGCAGAATTCGTGCCTCATTTTCCAGTCTTGCACTTTGTCCAGCAGTGGAGGGAGAAAGGGAGGAGAATTAACTGCTGCTGGTGTTTTATATTCAGTCTGACATATTCCTCAATTTCAGGATTGTGCAAGCCAGCTCAGCAGCAGAGCTGTGTACACTGAGCTCAGACATGGTTTTAAGGCTTCCCTTGGATTTCCCCAGCCTGTTCAGCAGCAGGGCTGTGTGCACTGAATTCAAGTACAATTTTAAGGCTCTTTTTTGCATTCCCCAAGCCTGCTCAGCATCAGGGCTGCGTGCACTGAGACCAGACACACTTTTAAGGCTCTTTTTGGATTTCCCCAGCCTGCTCAGCAGCAGGGCAGCTTGCACCGAGTTCAGGCGCTGTTTTAAAGCTCCTGTTGGATTTTACAGGGCCGGCTCCCTCGGCTGTCACCCCGGTGTGACCCGTGCCATGTCGTGCCTCGATCCCTGTGCCACGGACTGCCACCAGCCTGTCAGCCAGGGCACACCGCAGCAAAGCCCTGCTGGAAATTAATATAAAAAAAAGGATTTACAGGCTCTGAGGCAGGGCTGGCCCAGCCAGGGGGAGGGAGGCTTTCTCCTGTCTGCGCTGGGATAAGGATGGCTTAGCCTGGGCCTTTGGGGCAGCAGGAGGAGGGAGCGTCCTGCAGGTCAGCTGAGGTCTCCTGATCCTGAACCTTCTCTGCCAGCAGGGATGGACTGCAGTGTGCCAGGGGGTTCCTGGTGTTTTCCCTCTCCTGTTGTGGGGACATTCACTGTCAGGCTCTGTCTGTGCTGCCCCCTCNTTTCTCCTGTCTGCGCTGGGATAAGGATGGCTTAGCCTGGGCCTTTGGGGCAGCAGGAGGAGGGAGCGTCCTGCAGGTCAGCTGAGGTCTCCTGATCCTGAACCTTCTCTGCCAGCAGGGATGGACTGCAGTGTGCCAGGGGGTTTGTGGTGTTTTCCCTCTCCTGTTGTGGGGACATTCCTGTCAGGCTCTGTCTGTGCTGCCCCACTCACCCTCTGAGGGGGTTCCTGGTGTTTTCCCTCTCCTGTTCTGGGGACATTCGCTGTCACCCTGTGGCCCTGCTGTCCCCTCAGGGCTGGGATGGCTGCCCAGGCCCTCTGAGGAGTTTGGGAGCAGCAGAGGATCAGGAGCAGCCCCAGCAGGGCTGGCACTGGCCCAGGGCAGAGGCTGGAGGCTCCCTGGGGACACGGTAGGTGACAAGGCAGGTGCTCAGAGCTGTCCCACACGTCCTGGTTAAAGAGTTTTGTGTTGCTGAGGGTCACAAGAACCCCTCAGGGGCGGCTGTTTGGGGCTGAGTCACCGCCTAAAAGCAGTTTTGGGGTGAGGGACCCACTCAGCCCTTACCCCCTTCTGCAAACATCCCACCTGGGTATCGGCAGGAAGCATGAGGGTCACAGCAATGTCACTGGTCATGGTAAAACAAGAGCTGCTGAGGATTCCCCCACTGCTTTTTGATCTCACTTTAATTCACTTTGAATGAGCCTTCTATTAATGCAAGTGCAAAGTGCTGTGCCAATCCCGTGGCACCAAGCTCTCGGGAATTTCCAAATTCCTATTTGGCAAAAGTCAGTGGTACCGACAACCCCAAGTGGGTCAGAACCAAAGCAAAACCTCAGTCTAGAAAAATCCAGTGTTTGCAGCAGACATCGACGGTTTTGGTGCCTCAGGGAGAAAATAAGTTAACCCTAATGAAGACAGGAGTGGCAGGCGCTGCTTTAGCTCACTAGAAATTTAAAAAATGAAATGCACATATTCTTTATTTTGTATTAATACACTGTAACTGCTTTACAGAGTCCAGCAGATCAGTTGCATGTAAATACTACGGATGAACTTGCCAAACTGGAGCTCACAAAACTAGTGCATTTATCCCAAAGCAGAGCCTAAACCCTCTAAATCCTTAAAAAAATACATTAAAGAACATACCACACACACACATATTGCACTTTTCTCCGTATGAAATTTGTACCCCATATACATCACACCAAAGTCTCTTCAAAGGAGGCTGTAGTACAAGATAATAAAGCTAATAATTACTCTAACAGTAGTGTACACAGTTCTCTAATGTTAGAACAGAACAGATTGGAACAAAAAAGCCACTTCAAAGGAGTAGGAAGTGGTGCCCAATGGATCCTCTCTGTATGAGAAGGCTTCAGAAGCCTTTTAGTCCTAATTGGCTTAAAGGAAATTACATGAAATGTTAAATATGCTTTTGGCTGAGGGGAAAGAGTCAGTCTAAAACTACATTAAAAAATACTGCAGCTTCCCCCTGCCCAGCACTGCAAAGCTCAAAGGAGCTCAGACTGGTTGGCACATCCTGATAAATGAATCGCAGAACTCCAGAACGGAATTATTTTTGTCTTTTGAGTCCTGAAACGTGCAGGATCCTGGAGCTGGCTGGGGAAGGAAGCGGTTCTTGTTCTGGCAGTCCCCCAGCTGGTGGAGCAGCGCTGGGGCTGTCTCCAGAGGGCTGGCTGTGCTGGCAGCAGCTTTCCCTGCCCAGTTCCAGAAGCTCTGCGTTACGCTGCGCGCTGGGGAAGGAGCAGGGAAAGGACAGGGCTCCCTTTCCTCTCGCTTCCTGCTCTGTTCTGCTGCTGTTTCTGTCGGGTGTCGCTGTGTTTGTGTGTTCCACTGGGTCAGACAGATTTCCTTTTGAAGGGCAGGAAAGCCAGGCTCAAGGAAAGCCTTTCCTCTCAGCCGTTTGAGGCAGAGCTTTCTGGCCACCTTTCTCTCGTGATCCCTCTTCCCTAAACTCCCCTCTGCTGCTGCCTGGAGAATCCCTGTGAGAGCAGAGGCAGAAGCTGAGCACTTTTGGACTGGCCCAGTGTCAGAGCAGGCTCCAGAGAACAGGAGTTGTCTCTACCTGAGCACACAGGGACCGGGTGAGCCCTTCTGCCACCTGTTCCACCCTTTTCCCTTTCACCCACAGTGGCCAAACTCCTCCTAGTCCATGTTTTAATGTGCTCTTATTGCTGTAAACGCTGATTCTCCACCTCCCTCCACCCTGGGGATCTGCAAGATCGAAGACCAAACCTTCCAGCAAGCTCTGGTGGGATCAGCACAGCTCCTCTCGCTCTTTGTGCTTTGATGAAGCTGCAATTGTGCTTAATGTTTGCTCAGGAAAGGGCTGGCCTGGCCACTGGCCACTGGCCACCACACTCCAGGCTCAGAGACAAACCCCAAACTGGAGATCTCGGCTCCCTGCAGCTCCCTGAGCCATCCCCCCTCCTATGACTTGGATTTCAAGACCGGAAAGTTCTGGAGACCCAACTCCTGGTGGAGCTGGAGCGTCCCTTGAAATGGTTGACACATCAACAGTTTGATGCTGAAATATTGCTGTGATACTTTCAGTGTCCTATATACAGGAGCCATTCCAACACGAAGAAAGTTAAAACATGTCCCACATGGTGGGACGTGTGCTCTGAAGGGACTTTGGCCACAGCAGGGATATAAATGGGGTATTGTCTACTTTCTTCAGAAAAAAGCATATAGGCTGATAAAGAACTGAAAAAGGCACAGCACTATCACTTCACAGGGGTGGTTTTTTTTGACTTTTTATAAGCTCATTGTTTTTTATCCTTAAAGTCCTAAAACCCTAAATAATTGTCCAAATATACAAAACTCAAGAAACCACCAGCAACACATACTGCAAATTCAGAACACAGTTTTGTTTGCTTTTGTTTTTTGTTTTTTTGTTTTTTTTTGTAAAATGCAACCCAGGGACAGGTGGATCCTTTCCAGAGAGCAGAACTTCTCCAGGACAGAGCCCTCCTGCAAAAGGGGGTGATTTGAAAAGCCACCCAGGTGGATGTTACTGGTTTTAAATGCCATTTCCTGCAGCTCTTGCTCTCTCTCATGACTCTCTTACCTTCTGTCTCTGTTGGCACCTCCTTGATCCTCCAGAATTCCGATCCCCACCCAGAGGTCTCTGCACACAATCCCAGGTTTCTTTTGACAAAGTCAAGGTGTCCCTTGCTCCAGATTCCTTCAGCAGACAGTGAAGAGCTCCTTGGCAGGCTGGGGAGATCCCGTTCAGGTGCCAGCAGGAGGAAGTGGAGGCTGCCCGAGACGCTCAGGGCTGGCCACGGAGTAGTTCCAAACCAGGAGCTCAAACAAAAGTGCAACTTCCCTTGACTTCCACCTCGAGCTCCTGTTCTCCAGAGGATTTCAGATGCCACCAGCGCAGACTCAAATCCACCCTGAATTTGAATGAAAACTATTGCTTTTATTGCCAAGAAGTATGATAGGTGTGCACTCACTCTCCTCTCTCCAAGTGGATGTTGGATGAATGCTGACAAACTCCTCAAATTGTTTTAGAAGGAGCTATTTCCTTCCTCTGAAATTCACCTTTTTTGCCTCCTTCTATGCAGACTTTGTGGGATGAAGCTGCACTCCCCGTTCTCCAGCCCTGGCCACTGGGGTCAAAACACCTCCTATTATTTTTTTTTTTAATTTTCTTTTGTTTTTTTTTTTTCTTCCAGCCAGGTGGATTTTTAGCTCCCCTGCCAATTCAAGGGTCGAAAAACTACCATGAATTCCAGAGGGGTAGGAACAAAAAGAAAAAAAACCAAAAACAAACCAACCTAAAAAAAAAAAAACCAACCAAAAATTCACATGCTTCTCCATTTGTCCTTCCACTCTGCCCTGGGAGAGTGGAATTCTTGCTAATTGACCAGGACGTAACCGCCGTGCTGGGGATCCACAGCCTCCATCATCTCGCAATCGAAGAGTCCGGGCAGTTCGGAGAGGGGCAGGGAATCGTAGCCGGGCTGTGCCTCTGCAGAGCTGCTCTGGCTCTCGGGCATTGCCCCGCTGCCCTGGGGCACGTGGCACTGCTCGGCACAGGGCACCCCGGGCAGCTCACGAGTCTGGAAGGGGAATTGGAGGGGCTGTGCTGGCTGCCCCTGGCCCGGGGGGCTCAGCCGCGACGGGCTGGGGGGCAGCGGCTCCAGCTGCACCTTGGGGTACTGCCTGAGGAAGGGCTCAAAGTGCATCGAGGAGGGCTCCAGCACGGGGCTCAGGGGCTGCTGCAGGCTGAACTGGGCTGGCTGCTGCTGCTGCTGCTGCTGCTGGGGCTGGGGCTGCTGCTGCTGCTGCTGCTGGGGCTGCAGCTCCTCCGGGCAGGGCAGGGGCAGCGGGCTGGCCCGAGGGTAGGAGCTCTCGGCGATCTGCATCTGGTTAAAGTAGGCCTGCAGCTGGGACTGCTTCTGCAGGAACAGCCTCTTCTGGTGCAGCCTGCAGCCGGGACAGAAAACCAATTATTTATTGCTGCCCATCCGGACCATTGAATCCCCAGGCAGTCCTGCTCGTTCACTGCTGCTGCAGCACGTCCAAGTAAACACCTTTCAGTGTTATCAGAGCTCCTTTGGGAACTTTATCAACTTTTTAAGCTAACCCCATGCACTGTTTAATTCAGCTTGTTAAGAATGAGATGCGCCGTGTTTGTGTTTTAAAGCCTGCTGTTCACTGCCCCGGGGAATTTGGGAGCTGGAGATCAGGCAGAGAAATTTGTAAACACGTGGCAGGATTTGTTCTTGCTTTTAAAAGAAGTTTTGAAGTGAAGCTTTCCTTTTTCAGGTAATTTCTAAATGAACAAAGAGAGTTCCAGTTCTTTTATTACTGTTGAGAGCAATTTTTCTGCATCATTTGGGGGGATTCTCACCTGTGCTCCTGGAGCTGCTGTTCCAGACTGCGGGGCAGCTCTTTGCAGTAGAGCTGGCAAGTGTTCTGAGCTTTGGAGAGCAGAGTGGGCTTCTGCAAGGAAAGCAGAGCTGGTTTAAATGGCACTGGATTTAAGGAATTTGTCCAGAAAGCAAAAGGAAGATTTTCTACCCCTGTAATTGCCCAACTGTCCACAGAACCACTCTCTAAACCCCTAATGCTGCCCACTGCCTTCTATCCTTAGACAATATTTTTGCAGGATTGTGTCATAAAAATCCAGTGAAAGCTTTCCTTCCAACTGGGAGAAGCTGCAAGCTGGAAAACTGTGGAAAACCCATTTTTTATAAACTAAAGGTGTATGAAAATAATTTTGAAATAAAGGGGGTGTGGAAGAGGAAGGCCCAGGGGGTTGAGACGTGGCTCCTCAAGTGCTGATGCAGAACCTTTCTGGGATGTCACAGCACTGATCTGTACTCAGCAGCAGCTATTAAACGCTGCCAAGCTGAGGGGAAAACCAGCAAGAATTCACTTTTTCCATAATTAGGGTCAGTGCCTGGCACAAAAAAAAACCACGGTGCAATTCCCAGCTGAGCTGTTCTCTGCTCCCTTATCCTCAGAGAGCTTTTCCTGGGTGCCAGGAGCCCAGAGGAGCTGGGCAGGGCAGGGCAGGGGTACCTGCAGCCGGTGTTTCAGGTACTGAGTCTCCAAGCTCTGCCTCCGTGACAGCAGCGGGGGCTGAGCACTGCTGGGGAAAGCAGCTGGGGCCTCCTCCTGCTGCTGCTGCTGCTGCTGTTGCTGCTGGGAGCCTTCCTCCTGCAAGAAAAAAAGGCTCTCTCAACCCTTTCTTGAAGGATTTTCCCTACCAGAGGTTCCGTGGCTCGCTGGGAGCTCTTTAACGTCTCGCTCTGCCAGTCAGGCTGTGACAGTTCTTGGGACTGGACCTCCACCAGGGAAAGGAGATCCTGGCCTTTGCTAAAGCCAAAGCAGCCTTCAGACTGAAAGCAATGATTGCTGGCTTTGGAAAGCTTTGGAAAGCTGGCAGAGCCACTCACTGACACCACGAGGATGGGCAAAGGCTGCAAATCCTCCAGTCAGAAAGGGGAATAAGGGAATTTATCTCTAGCTTAGCTCTTCGCAGGTCTCCACACCACCTCATCCTCTCCTGATCTGTCCCAAAGCATCAAGACAGAGCTGGATTTCTGCTTGAAGTACCTGTGCAGGGCTGTTAATGAGGTCCTGCAGCTGGGTGGCAGCTGATGTCAGAGAAGGCTCTTCCTCTGATCCCATTTGTTCATACAGCAGCTGGACTTTGTTCAGCTCCAGGATTCCTTTGGTTCGTGCCAGGTTCTGGAGGTGCTGCCTAAATGCTACAATTCCTGGAGAGGAAATGAGCAAAAAAAAAACCAAACCAAAAACCCCTTGTCAGAACAATCTGATTTTCTGACTAGCACGGGAGATAATCCGGCTGCCGACCGAGCCTCAGCGTGGCTGCTGAGCACGGAGGGCAGACCCTGCTCTGCCTGGCTGTCATCATCATCCAACCAGGTGACTGAAAAAACCCATTCTTGCCCCCAACTCCACGGGTTCTTGGCGCAGAGGAGTTACCTTGGGTGAGGGAGGTGTCGGAGGCCCTGCGGCCCTCGCGGAAGCTGACGGGGGAGCGGTTGTGAGCCTCTCGTTTTTGGGAGCTCAGCATGGCCTGCATGGCCGGGTTGGCAGGCCTGAGCCCCAGGAAAGGGGACGTCACCCGTGGGGCCTGCTGGCTGCTCAGCACCATCTCCTTCAAGGAAGGGGCCTCCCCCAGGAATTTGAGATCCCTCTGGATGGAGCCCATGTCGTACTCGGAGTCGATGCTGCCCAGGGAGGAGTTCTCGTCCAAGGAATAGACTTTTCCTGGGACAGAATAAGCAAAAAAACAGGATAAAAGAGGGAACCAGTGCCATTGACTTGAGCTACTCCTGCCAGCAGTGGCTATCTTAGAGCAAACAGCCAAAAAACGAATCCATTTTAGCAAAGGAATTGTCAAGTAAGACTTGCAGTGCAATAATGGGGATTTGCTGCTGGTTTTTGCAGTATATCTTGCAGCACTCTGATGTTCACTGGCTTGTCTGGAAAGTGTTTCGTTTGGGGGTTTTTTTGCCCACAGACAATCCTGACAGAACTGTAGCCTGAAAGGTTTGGTCACCTCGCTGGTGCTGGAGTCCAGAGGGTTTTATTTCCCCACTGTTCTCTGCCAGCTCATCCTTAGCAGATGAATGATTTGGGGACACCCTGTGGAAAAAGCACCCAATTTTGCCAGATTGCTGTTGGTGCTGTACGTGAGTTTCACCACCTGTAAATTTGCTGCTCTGATTTTATACTGCTGTTTCCACAGCAGATTTTGAGGTAATTTTGTGAGGTTTTTTTTTCCCCTTTATCCTTTCTAGCAAACACAAACTCTCTTGTACTCCTTACCCACGAACCCTCGTGTCTTCCATCCCTCGGGCCGAGCGCTGAGGGGGGAAAACGAGCTTGGAGCTGAGCTCTGTACCTGTGCCTGGCACCATCACCAGCTGGTTGGTGACCTCAGCCAGGGTGTGCCTCCTCTTCCCCCCTCGAGCTGCCTTCAGGGCAGCGAAGGCCTGCGCAGGGTCCTCCTCGGCCTCTCCTTCCGTCTCGATTCCTTCGTCGATCGAGGTTTCCATCATGCTGGAGCCGGGCAGGGATTGGCATCCTTTCCTCATCACCACGGCGGGCACGGGGTCCAGCAGGCAGCCGTTCACCTGGGGGGCACGGGGGACAGCTTTGTTCTGTGCCCAGCTTTGTGCTGTGCCCGAAGGATCGTCCCCAGAGAAGCAGGAAAGCCCTGCCCTGAGGGTGAGTGGGACCTTCAACTCCGCTGAGTTAAGAGTTGACACGTACAGTTCTTCATTTCCTCAATTCCCTAGAATTAAATATCCCCACAGTTCTGTGCTCTCCAGGGTTGGGTTTTGGGGTGGGGTTTTTTTTTTTTTTTTGATTTTTGGTTTTTTTATAAGTTATTAAAAACTTTGCCAGCTTAGTTGCAAGTATAAAATATTTATGGAATGTGCAATACTGCAGTTCCCCCCCTCCCTATACCTACTCTGCTCATTTATCATGCTCAGATAAACACCAGGAAAAAAAAACCCCAGCCTTGTATTTCATCCTTGCAGGGCTGTGTTCAGGAATAACTCCATAAATGCACCTTTTTCCAGCACAAGTCCACTTGATTAATGTTGTTCCCCTGCAAACCCAGGTTGCCTGGAGAAGCTGTGGAATCTCCCTCCTTGGATTTACCCAGCCCGATAAAGCCCTGAGCAGCCTCCCACAGCTTTGAATCTGACCTTTAGGGGCACCTCCCTGACCTAAACTGCTCCTAGATTTTAAATTCTGGTTTTATTCTCCAAGCCAGTTTGCCATGGATCCTCCTGTACCTTAACTGATCCTTTGCCGTATGAAATTATGTGGGTTTTAGGCAAAAATATTATATATTAGTATTTCATTATAATCAATCAGGATTATATCTATTTCTATTAATAATTTTTTTTAATTTTTAATCTATAAATATTCCCGTGTCCTGCAGCTTTTGGAGGCTCTGCCCTGTAATTACTGTCCTGCTGCACAAATAGGATCATACTGGGTAAAATATGGATGGAAACAACACAGTCCTTCACCACAAACCCTGGCGCTGCTGCAGCTGACTTTATGTAAATCCATTTTATACGAGCCATTCCCAACTTCTCCTCCAAGTTCTTTGGTATTTTGAAAAGGAGGAGTGCTTGGAAAAGAGGTTTCACTGCACGGACAGCAACTCTTAAGGCAGAACTACATGGCAGGAAAGTATCAAGAAACAGCTATAAATAGTTTAAACAGCAGGAAAATGATGATTCCTGCACAGGAAAACTCTGCCTCTGCTGTCTCTGTTCTGACTGAGTGGATTTTACCTCTAAATTTAATTTCCTGCACACCTTCCTTGCACTTTGGGACCTCTCCACTGCTGGCACTGAGCTGGCAGAAAAGGAAGAGCAGAGCCAATCCCACTTTGGCTCCCTGCAGTTTTTCCAGGGATCAGAGCCTGGAAGTCTTTACTGGTCCTGTCCTACAAAAATTAAGAATATTCCCAAGTGAGTTCAGCCCTGACACCTCACTGCTGTCACCAGCTGCTGACCCACCCCGGCCAAACTGCAGCTAGAAAGCAAAAGGGGGAGGCAAAATAAAGCTTGAAATGTTAATTTTTGAAGCGCCTTTGAACTGGTTTGGGCTTTCCAGCTGCCAGAGACCACACAAGGAGTCAGTGCTGAGAACCAGGGCCACACTCTTGGTGTTGGGAGCAATAAACTCTTCAAACTGGCAGGCAGGAAATCAAACCCCAGCTGGCACAAGCAGGAGAAATATGCAGAAATTCAAGTTGTAGTGTGGTGCAACGTGAGAGAAAACAACAGAAGTTTTATGAGAGTCACATACTTCATAAATGTAATTATTTTAAGCTATTTCCTCTTCTAATTGCTGACTCCAGATCAGGCTGGAGCTCCTTTTGGATATTTCAGCTGCATCCATGACCCCTTCGTGTAAGAAGGAGGAGTCTTCAGAGCTCTTGAAAATATTATTTTAGAAGAACAAAAGATAGAAACCAAATTTTAGGGGTTTTTTTCCCCCCCTTTTCCAAAAGCAGTGTGGTGAGAATGGAACGTAAGCAAAGGACAGGAGGCAGAGGAATGAGGAGAAAAGACACAGCACACCTACAACTCTCGATGCCTAAATACCTAAATGTCAGGAAGCACTGCTGTGCTTTTAAAAGGCAACACTTATATATATAATTTTTTTTAGCTGGAACGATTTCTGGGAAAAAAAAAAAACAAAATAAATAACAGGGGGGATTTTGAGCTTTACCTTTGGTGTCTCGACCCTTTCCTCCTCCATAAAAGCCGCCTCTCCCTGGCAGCTGGAGGCAGGGAAGGAGAAGGTTTCTGCTCCTGAGGCTGAGGGCAGCCCCGGAGACTGCAGCAGCCTGGGATTTTGGGAACGCAGGCTCACCGAGGGGACCACAGCTTGTGCCTAAAAACCAGAAAAACGGGCAGAGATTTAGGTAGGGAGCAACGTCCAAACCAATGTGCAGCCCAGGGCCAGAGCAGAAGGGCAAGATTTATGTCTTGGTTCGGGATGAAGAACATTCTTAGCCTTTAAATCCCAACATTACCACCCCCAAAACACCCGGGCCAACCCAAAATGTCATTAAGCTCAGGACTTATTGAAGCTGACTTATTCCCAGCAGCACAGGCAGAGTTTGNATTTAGGTAGGGAGCAACGTCCAAACCAATGTGCAGCCCAGGGCCAGAGCAGAAGGGCAAGATTTATGTCTTGGTTCGGGATGAAGAACATTCTTAGCCTTTAAATCCCAACATTACCACCCCCAAAACACCCGGGCCAACCCGAAATGTCATTAAGCTCAGAACTTACTGAAGATTCCCAGCAGCACAGGCAGAGTTTGGGGCTTCCCAGGGCTCTAAAATTCCTTTTAATATTCAGTACAAACCCCCTGACTGCTACCAGGAGGCTTGGGAATGGTTTTGGTGACTTTTTTAGGAAATTTCCTAAAATTTAGGGAAATGGGGATTATTTTTCCCTGGTTTTGAACCTTTGTTTCCTGGAGTGCTGTACCCACACCACAGGCCAAAAGGAAACAACTGGCCTCAGCCAGGAGCTGTGGTGCCACCAAGTGTGAAAACAAATCCTCCTTGGGATAACTGGGAGGTCGTAACTGAAGAAAAAAAGGGGGAAAGTGGCTCTAAAATGCAGGAATTCAGCACAAGGAACCCCCTCCCAGAGGTGTTTTACTCCTCCTGCTTTTAATACATCATAAAATGGATAATTTTCTCTGCAGTACTTTGACTTCCTATCACTAGAACCAAGTTTAAACCTGGGTTTAATCTTTGTCACGCTGTTCCTGGCCCCGTGTTTTCACAACTCAAGCTTGAGTTTCACCTCAGCAGAATCCAAATATCCCAGAGAGCATCTTGCTGCCTGAAGCAAGGAAAGGGGGGGAAAAAAAAAAAAGGAGCAGCTTGGTTGTGATTTCTCTTGGAAGTGGAGGTGGAATTTGGGCAGAGAGCAGCACACAGCACCCAGGAGGTTGGGATTTGAGGGAATATTTACTCAAGACCAGGAGAAATCTGAGTCATCTCAGGCCAAGCCTCTCATGCTTCCAGTGATGCACGAATAGAAATCAAAAAGCTGCAACAGTGGTTGGGTGTCTTGATGAAACAAGAGGAAATGATTTTAAAAAATAATAATAAAAATCTCAGAATTCTTGGAATAAGACAGGATAAACTGCTCCTGGCTTTTCCTTGTGGAGAAAATGAGTCGGGAAAAGCTGAGCAGCCTCAGAGGCTGCGCTGGATCAATCAGGGTAATTAGGGGATTTTAATTTCCATGCCATGGAAGGGATGGAAAGAGCACCCAGAACTGCTCTTGTTAAAACCAACCTGGCACCCTGAGGACTCAGATCAATTAATCACCCCACTGGCTGTGTGCACACAGAGGTTCTGCAGGAAACTGGGGCGTGGGAGGGGAAAAGGGGTGCACATCTTAAAAGAAATGACATCAATTAGGAACAAAGCCCTGAGACTTCAGCCATGAAGTGGATCAAGATAATGACATTTTTATCAGCCACTCCAGATACTGCAATGAATTGCATCTTGACCTGGTAAAATGATCAAAAAATGGGTTTTTTTGGGGCACTTCTTTCCTATTCTCTGCTATTTCACAGGGAACAGCAGGGGATAAAGCCATTTTATTTCCCACAGTCCCTAAAGAGTGCCTGGTTTACACCACCAAGCAGAGCCTGGAAGATTTTACCCTCCATAAACTCAGCAGCTCCTTTGGTGATCCCATTAAAGACACTCCCAAAACTGCTGTTTCTCAAACTTTTTCACCAACAAAATGCTTCAAACTCTCAAAAACAAGAGTTCCAGTTAGGAGCAGCACAGGACTTTCAATGGGAGATGAGCTGGGAGCTGAGCTTAAAAATGGAGATTCCCACTAAAGCCAACCCCAAATTCTTCCAGTTAGAAGAAGCACAGGACTTTAAATGGGAGAGGAGCTGGGAATTGAGGTCAAAAATGGAGATTCCAGTTATGAACACAAGCATAGGACTTTCCATGGGAGAGGAGCTGGGAATTGAGGTCAAAAATGGGAGCCAAACCCTAATTTTTCTAGTTAGGAGCACAAGCACTGGACTTTCAATGGGAGAGGAGCTGGGAACTGAGGTAAAAAATTGAGATTCCAGTCAGGAGCACAAGCACAGGATTTCAACGGGAGAGGAGCTGGGAATTAAGGTCAAGAATGGAGATTCCAGTTAGGAACACAAGCATAGAACTTTCAATGGGAGATAAGCTGGGAACTGAGGTCAAAAAGGGAAGCCAAACCCCAATTCTTCCAGTTAGGAGCACAAGCACAGGACCCTCAACGGGAGAGGAGCCGGGAACTGAGGTTAAAAATTATCTCCTCACTAAAGCCAAACCTCTTCTTTATGTTTAATCTTCAGAATAAAACGACCCTGGAGGAGCTGCAGGTGGAAAGGACGGAGGTGGGAAGGGAAGGAGGCTCTGAGGAGTGCAGCAGGGAGCTGACCTTGGCCACGGTCTGCTCGGCGATGGTGCTGGGCCGGCGCTGCCGCGCGTCCACGCGCTGCTCCACGGGGAAGCTGCTCCGGTGAGACTTCAGCCTCTCCACCAGCAGGTAATAGATGGCAGCAAAGTGGTTGTAGCTCTTGTTCTGCAGGGACTGAGGAGGGAGAACGTGGTGTTTGAAAAAGGGTTCAAAATCAAGAGGGGCAGGGAGAGGGAAATATCAATGGGAGGGTGGTGGGGAGCTCCCAGAGAGATGGGGCACCCCGAGATCCTGTTCTCAACCTGCTCAAGGCACCGAGATCCCTTCCCAGAGGAAAATTCCACAGGGAATCCTGGCATTTATGGCCAGGATGGTGCATCTGCACCAGCTGCTCTCTGCCTTCCTGCTCCTTCTGGGCTCTCTTTTACCACCACCCTCTTAAAAGTTCAGGATTTACTTTGATTCTCATTTGCCACCCTCTTAAAAACTCAAAACCAATTTACTTCCTAACTCCCCCTCGTCCCTCTCCAGCTGCCAAGTGAATGATTTACCCAACCCCACTCCGAAGTGTATTTTACCCATATTTGAGATGTTTTACCTCCATTTCAGTGTTTTATCTCCATTTCAGTATTTTACCCCCTATATGAGGTGTTTTACCCCCATTTCAGTGTGTTTTACCNCACCAGCTGCTCTCTGCCTTCCTGCTCCTTCTGGGCTCTCTTTTACCACCACCCTCTTAAAAGTTCAGGATTTACTTTGATTCTCATTTGCCACCCTCTTAAAAACTCAAAACCAATTTACTTGCTAACTGCCCCTCATCCCTCTCCAGCTGCCAAGTGAATGATTTACCCAACCCCACTCTGAAGTGTATTTTACCCATATTTGAGATGCTTTACTTTAATCTCAGTGTTTTATGTCCATTTCAGTGTTTTACCCCCTATTTGAGGTGTTTTACCCCCATTTCAGTGTGTTTTACACCCATTTCAGTGTGTTTTACCCATATTTGAAGTGTTTTACCCCATTTCAGTGTGTTCTACCCCCATTTCAGAGTGTTTTGNTTACCCCATTTCAGTGTTTTACCCCCATTTCAGAGTGTTTTACCCCATTTCAGAGTGTTTTACCCCCATTTCAGTGTGTTTTACACCCATTTCAGTGTGTTTTACCCATATTTGAAGTGTTTTACCCCATTTCAGAGTGTTTTACCCCCATTTCAGCATGTTTTTACCCCCCTCTGAGATGTTTTACCTCCACAGTTTTCTGCTGGTCTATGCCCAGGCTGTGCATCAGCCTCAGCACCTGCTCGTTGTACTCGCCCAGGGAGGGCTCGTTCTCCTCTCCTGCTGGGTACAGGATTGGCCTCTGGGCAGGAACTTCCACCAGCATCCACTTGTGCTCCTTGATCTGAGCAATGCTCAAACGTTTGGATGGGTCCAGGACCAACATTCTCCTGATCAGATGCTCACACTCTGTTGGCAGTGGGGGAAAAAATAAGAATTATAAACTTGCTCGGTATCCTACCAGCCCAGAGCTGCATCACTGCTGCTAAAAATCTCTCAAAACTGACTCTCAAAGATTAAAAATCACATTAAAGTGGGGAAAAAGCCCAAATTCTTCACGGCCAACAGTGCCATTCCCCCCTGCCCACCTCCTGGTTCATCCCAGAATTTATTCAAATCCCACAAATGAGTAAAACCATGCCACTGTTACCTTCTGACATGAAATAAGGGATCCTGAACCTTCCCTCCAACACTCGCTGCCTCAGGATGGGCAGGGTGGGTCCATCGAAGGGCAGTGCTCCACACACCAGGACATAAAGCACCACCCCCATGCTCTGTGGAGGAAAAAAAAAAGGAATTTTCAGCTCAGTTCCAAGCTCCCAGCAGTGTCTCGTGAGGGTGCAAGCCAAGCCCTGCCACAAAAAGAATTCTCTGCTGCAGAAAAAAGAGAATTTGGATGAGAAGGAGGGAGCTGCACACAGGTGAGCGAGTGGTACCTGAGAAGTGAACCCCAATTCAGCTGAGAATTTGGGATATTTTTATTCATCTCAGCCTTGCCCAAAGAAAACAACCCTCAGAGAGCAGCCACTCCAAGTAAAAAAAAAAAAAAAGAAAGTAATATTTTCCATTTACAGCCTGTGGGGGAGGAGTATCTATGAACAGTGAGTTTAGGGGATTATTGAATGTGAGCAAAAGGGGAAATTATGGGCAAGAGCTCTGCTCCAATTGCTTATTCCTGGAGGGATGCAGTGAATTGGCACTGCCAGTGAGAATTTTCCTGCCAAAAAAATAACAGTGTCACCCTCCTTGAGTGAATCATCCCAGCCTGGGTCTCTCAGGGGGGGAAAAAACAGGTGTTGACCCCAAAACTCTGTAAGAACACAAGAGATTTTACAATGAAATACGGATTTAATTTTTTTTTTTAAAGAAAATCCTGCCAAGAACTGAGCTGAGCAACTTCACAATCCTTAACTCAGAAGTGAAGATGATTTTCTTTTAAATACCAACACCTTTTTCTGTGGGCAGACAGATGCTGTTAATGATTTAGGACCTTTCACATTTAAGGAATATTTGCCAAAGTTCAGGGATTCCCTTCTGCCCAGGGTGACACCTGGCTGACGTCTGCTCTGTGTTTACCAACTCCCAAAGCCCCAGGAAGGCTGGAGCCTTTTTAAAACCAGGATTTATTAGGTGCTTATGTACACAGAACCGGCACACGGCCAGATAAATGCAGGGCAAAGCACATGAAAACAATTTATTTCATTAAAAACCTCACCAAGGTTTTATTTGTGAAGGAGATTTGGATTCATTTAAGTGAACTGAGCAGCCCAAAGGTGGATTTTCATGAGCTGCCCTGGCCAAAAAGTCAGTGCCAGGGTGGTGCTGTGTGCAGTGTTCTCCCTGCAAACCTGAGGCTGCCAAATCATCCTCGAGATGAGAACCAAAAAATTCCAATAAAACCGGGAAATTCAAATAAAACCCCCCCAAAAAGCCCCAAATCAGGAGTGAAAAGCACAGGATTCCTGCAGCTCTTTTTAGTCCCTTTGCCACTGCAGGAATCAGAGCAGGGGTTTGCCCTCTCTCCCGTGGAGACACCGACTCCAAGGCTGCTCCTGGAGGATTTGGGGGCACAAAGGAGCTCATTTCCAGCTCCAGGATCAAAGCAGAGCACTCCCCTCCCTCCTGCATTTCTGTGCTCCAGAGCCCCTTTAACCTCATCAAGGTTCCATTCCCACTTAGCCCAGAAAACACTCAAAGGCACTGAAAAAAAAGCAAATTTCACTCATCCAGCCAGGGAGCTTTTGGAGGAGGTTGCTCCCCTCTGGGATCCACCTGCTGTGCACATTTAGCAGCCACCTGGACAGGTAACCCCAACTCCATGCAGTGCTAAAATGGCACTCAAGAAATAAACCTGAAGAGGAACAACTTGTCTGCAGCTTAAAAGAAAATCAAAAGATTCCAAATCTGCAGGTTAAAAAAAAATAATAAAATCAAACAGTTCAGCTCTGCAGCTTCAGAACAATCAAAGATCCCAGATCTGCAGCTTCAGAACAATCCAAAATGTGTTCCAGCTCCCCAAAAGCTGGCAGGAATGCAGCTGAAATGAAGGATAATGGTACCCAAATGTCCAGCTGGGGTCCCTCGTACTGCTGCCCTTCAAAGACTTCTGGGGCTGCATAGGGGGGGCTCCCACACCACGTTGTCAGAGGTTCCCCGCTCTTATAGAAATTCCCAAAGCCAAAATCTGTGGAAAAAAAACGAAGGGAAAAGTCACTCCAAGCTTCCACTGCACCTCAAAGATCATTAATTACACGTGTGCCCCACTGTGATTCCATCCCAAATCCTTTTGTGGGGACTTCCACTGAAAATATTGGGATGCTGGGTGTCCCTCCTCATTGCCATTATTATAATAATAATATATATTCCACAATAATTCATGTGGAATTATTAAAACACTGCATATAATATACATATATATAAACAGTGTTATTAAAACACTGTAAAACCTTTGCAACCCGGAGCAGCTTTGAGCAAACTTGGAAACAGCCATCATTAAAATTCAACAAGCTGGCAGTCACAGCAGATCAATGAGATTACTGACTTGCCAAGAGACAATCAGAGATTTCCTGGGTTTTCCTTAGGTGCTTTCTACCTCGAATACAAAAGAAATTCTGGCAAGCTTTGGAGCTGGGAGGAAGGAGCTGTGCCAAGAGCAACAGGCATAGGGAAACCAGGGGGACTTTTGGTGGGAAGGCCACTGCTCCTGGCACTGCCTGCAGCCTTTGGAATTAGCAGATAAAAAATTCCCAAGTGTTCCTTTTTATGGCTCCATATACAGGACCAGCTGTGGTTTGACATTAATCAGAATTTTTATGATTCAGGGGTGAGAAGCAAAAGCAACATGAGACAGAGGCTGGTGCTTCTCCCCTGGTGCTGCTGTGACAGAGGTGACAGTCAGAGCTCAGGCTGTTCACCCAGCTCTGAATGCTCCCAGGGAGGCTGTGAGGTGACAGTCAGAGCTCAGGCTGTTGGTTCAGCTCTCAATGCTCCCAGGGATGCTGTGACAGAGGTGACAGTCAGGGCTCAGGCTGTTCACCCAGCTCTCAATGCTCCCCGGGATGCTGTGAGGTGACAGTCAGAGCTCAGGCTGTTGGTTCAGCTCTCAATGCTCCCAGGGATGCTGTGACAGAGGTGACAGTCAGGGCTCAGGCTGTTCACCCAGCTCTCAATGCTCCCAGGGATGCTGTGACAGAGGTGACAGTCAGAGCTCAGGCTGTTAACCCAGCTCTCAATGCTCCCAGGACACCAGGAATGCTGACCAGCAGATAGCAGAGCTGATAAGAGCTGTGGTTACCACAGGCTCTGCTGAACCGCCCCATTCACCCCAGTTGTGTTGCCTGTGCTGCTCAGAGGAGCCAGAAAGCCACAGGATCAGAGAACCAGAGAGAGATTTAACAAAGACTCGGGGAGAAGTGGCCCTGAGCCCGTTCAGAGAGGAGCTGAAGCCGCCTGCTGACACGGAGCTCTGTGAGAAAGGAACGGGGGGTGCTCTCCTAGCAGGGAGCCCCAGCAGCCCTTTAATGCAATTCCACCTGCAAGACCACTCAAAAATGAAACGGCTCTGGGAACACCAGGAGTTTTTAGAGCCGAGAACCAAGATCTCCCCCTCCCCTAAAGGCCTGGTACGTGCGGAGCCCCAGATGTCCTGCAGGGGCCGGGGGCCAGCAGAGCCCTGCAGGGTGAACTCCTGGGAGCTGCAGCATCAAAGGGAGCCCCGCTGGCTGCTCCCGGCCAGGCCGGCTGCCAGGGCTGCTCTCAAGGTCAGGGACGGTTACGCCAGCAGCGCCCAGGGACGTCACCGAGCCCGGGCACGTCACCGAGCCCAGGGCTGCCCGTGGCCAAGGCCGCCTCAGATTCCAAACTTCTCCAGGAACCCCGGGGCAGGCAGCACAGAGCAGTCCTGTGCCTTTCCTCTCTCATCCTCCTGCAGTTCTGCAGCACCTTCAGCTGGAAAAACACAGCGGGGACAACAGAACCTACCCCAAATCCCTCTGCGTCACCTCTTCCCCTTTTTCCCTCCTTTCCCCCTTTCTCTTTTTTCCCCTATCACAGCCAGACTGCCGTTGTGGGTTTTGTTTATTTTTAATCACCATTATTCTCTTTGAGAAGACTTTTCTTTGCACAAAATCGGCCTGGCAGCCGTGACAATGCTTCGGGACACACGGAGCCATTTCTCCTGTGCACAGAAGCATTTTGCCACTCCGTGTAGGTGTCGTTAAATCTGATTTCTCCCCTCGCTTATCTAGGATTTGTCAGGTTTTCAACATCCTCGTAGTGCTGCAGATAAACATTGGGTTTTTATCTCTGAACTGCAGCTCTCACTCGGGTGCCACCCTCATAAATCTTCGTATCAGATTCACAAGTACAAGAACATTTATTTGTAAGCACAGCTGAAGAAAGCGTGACCTGCTTGGGAGCACAGGGATTTCAAATCCTAAAAAAAGTGAAACTCTTTGCCTGCCCAGACTGGGATTTAAAGTTACCTCTTTGAAGAAATCACCACAAAGAAACATGAAGAAATCTGAGCAGCAAAAAAAAACAGAGCCGATGTAAGAGAAGCATCACGTTGATGTTATTATTATCCTCAGATGATCAGAAAATGGTTTTATTTCTGGTCACCTAAAGGACCTGAGGAGCAAGGACATCCTGGAGCTGCTCCTGGCCTCTGCTCCCTCTCTGAGCTGCAGAACTTGCAGTGCTTAACTGGGTGGAAGAGCAGCTCTTGGCCGGCTCAGCTGTCTTGTGACAGCACAGACGATTGAGCTTTATTAGGCAAATTCATGAATGAGAGGGCTGTGAATTGCTACCAGAAGGAGCAGCCAGGGAGGCTCAGGAACCCCTTGCCTGGGCTGGGAGTGCTGTCCTCTACACCTGGACGATGATTTCGCTCCTCTGCCTCAGACCTGCGCTTGTCAAACTTCAATTTCTTCCCTTTTAATGACCAGTGAAACACCAGAATTCTCAATTTCAGCATGCACTGACAGCACAAAGCGCTGCCAGACACCTCCTGAATGGCACTGGGCTTTTTCATGTCATACAGGAATTAAAACCAGCGCTCTATATGTCAGCAACTGGCTCTTAGCTTTAAAAAAAATCCTATTCTGTTCTGTTGTTGGACAAAGTAATTCCCTGGGTGGGGAAGATCAGCATTATTTGTTAGGGTACACAACTTCTTGTGGTCACCCCTTTTTGTTTCCATTATTCTTCCCACACAAACGGCTGGGAAACAATTTGTAAGCACTCCAGCATGGACAGCATCCATGAAAACCCTTTCAAATAAAAAAAACCAAAACAACCAGAATATAGTCGGGATCCTGGATGCTTGGTCCATGGGGCTTCCTCAATTTTTAATTACTGCACTGTCAGTTGAGCTGTCCCACTTTTTGGAGCGGCCAGGATTCAGTTAAGTACAAAAGAATCCTGAGTATCTCATTCTCCTCCTTCCACCTTGCTCCTCTCTTCTGCCATTGCTGATCTGCCACAACCATTCTGGATCCCAAGTGGTCGCTTTTAACCCAAAAATGTCTCATTCCAGAGGATGCATCACTGATTTTCGAGAGAAAAGTGTGCCAGCCCTCTAAAAAAAAAACCCCAAAACAAACATATGCCAGCCACAGAATTCTAAAAGGACTGAAATTGGGCTCATTACCAGAGAACTGAGATTATATAATGGAGTGATCTTAACATTTCCCTGAATCTGCACGTTAAAAAAAAAAACCAACAACAAAAAAACCAACAAAAAAAACCCCCTAAAAAAAGGCCATCATTTGCAGCATTGTGTTCAGTTGAATAAACTCTGTGTTTGTGCAATCTGCAAATATTGGCTCTCCACAGTGGCAGTATTTGGTTTCTCAATCTCATTACCCCCTTCAGAATAATCTTGAATTTCGAAGGTATAATTTTTTTTTTTTCTTTTTTTGAGTGCACATCACGGCAATGGAATCTGTTTTTTCCCCCCCCCCGTTAAAAATGGAAACAGCCTGAGATTTCAGCCCCATTTTGCAATCTGAGAAATGGCAGCTCCCTGCCAGAGCTGCTGCAACTTCTGCTGAGCATCCAGCAGGACGGCAGAGCCTCTCATTTGCACCTCCAGAAGCCTCCACCGAGGAGCTCCAGAGCTATAATTAATCCACTCTCCTAACATTACGAGCAGAACTCAATCTGCCCGGCTCGAAGAGAGCCACAGGGAGCTTTTGTTGGAGGAGAAATGTGAGCCTGGGAGATAATGGGCACAGAGGTGCTGATAAAGGCAAGGTATGAGCGTGGCAGCAACAAACCTGACCCACTTCAGGGGCTGAGTGCTGAGCAGCCTCTCCTGACGTCAATGCACATTTCCCTGTCCAGCAGCAGCTCCAGCCTCCTTCAAAATAACAGTCTCTGCCTACCTGGGCTGCTGCAAGCACCAGGATTTGCTGCAGGCACCCCAAGCTGGGTCTGCAAGGACAGGAAGAAGAGCTGCTCCCAACTCCGGGCTGGATTTGGGGGTTGTGTTCCCTGAGAGGCTGAAATGCCCTCAAATTATGCCCTCAAAAAGCAGGAAACCCCCCCGTGACACACGACCAGCCCAGCTGCTCACCTTTGGGGAGAACCAGGCAGGTTTGCCTTGCTAGCATTAAGCACAAATTCCACGTTAAACCTGGCGTGGAATTCCTCACCTTCCCCCTTCTCTGCGGACATTTTATCTCATTAACACCTTCAGCTCTGCTACTTACACTAAAATTTGAGGGCTTTGCTCCCAGCCGCCTCAAATCTTCTAGAAAACAAACCCATCAAAGCTCTCACCTCAAGTTCTTTACTCGTCCTCTCTGTCTGTTGTCCAGTTAGTGAGAGAGAAAAGATCCTTTGAATTCTGCCTGTCCCCGTCCTTCTAGAGCAACATTAACACAGAACTGCTGGATTTCAGTCCAGCCTCCAGCATCAAAGGTGGCAATCTTATGAACCCACAGGTTTGGCAACATTTTTGAATGCTAGTTTATTCTCCTGGTGGCTGAAATACAGAGGTAACTTTGTGCATGTTTCAGTATCTGACTAAAAACTGTGGTGCTCCCCAAGAGTAAAAAGCTCCATTAAAAGTCTTGGAAGCAGCAGAATGAACCCCACTGGAAGTTAAGAAGAGCTTTATCAAATTAATTCATCAGTTATTGCGTCGGGTTTTTCTTTGAATTCCTCCAGGAGCTGAAATCAGAGGCACATCTCAACTATCAGAGCTGGGATCCTGCCTGCCCTCTGTCCTTCCCCAGCCCAAAAAATGAGCCGTGGAGAGGATGAACGACTGGCAGAGGCCATTCCCAGGGATCTGCACAGCACCAGATAACTCCAAAAACCCCAGACAAAAGCTGAGCACCTCGTCAGCCATCTCCTTTACACTGAAAAATCCAACAACTGACTCGGCACAAATCACCACAAAGTCTCCAGCAGTCTGAACTTTCCTCCAGCTCCTTTATCAGCCAGGCTGGACACGGGCAGCTCCAATCAACCTGATAAAGCCTGAGCTCCACGGAAGAACCAATTAATGGGCTCATCTGCATGCAGCCCACCTGTAATTAACTCTGTGCACTGCAGAAGTGGAGCAGGAGAGCAGCTGGGGCAGGGCAGAGCTGATGGAATCTCCTCTCTCCCATTTTCAGCGCTTTCCTCGGAGTCCCTGGAGAGCTCCAGCACCGAAACTCCCGGCGCCAGAAGAGTTCATGGCTCTCCTGAGATGCTTTTGGGAGCTTCTCCCGGGGGATTTGCATCCCTGCAGGGCAGGAAAACCTCTGGAAGCAGGAGCTGAGAGCCCTGAGGAGCTCTGGAAAACCCTGCCAGGCTGGACACGTGGAGAGGGCAGAAATGAGGCAGTGAAAAGCAGAGAAATTCCCTTCTTCCGTTCTCCTGGCAGCAAGGGGTGACTGGAGACTGTATTTAGGATTTATTGACTAGAACCTGGCCTGGTGAATAAATGATCTCTCATTCTGCAGGGGCTCTGACTGCCAGGAGCTGCTGGAGGTGAACCCAAGTGTGAAATCAGAAATGAGGAGAGGAGAATCCTCCCCAAAGGTGAGGAGCTCCATAACCCCGTCAGCAGGGCAGAAACGCCAGGAGGGAAACGGAATGGGCAAAAGAACCCAGGCAGGGTCAGAAATGTTGGAACGTTTCACCTTTCTCAGCCTGAGAAAGGGAAATTCCTTCTCCTTCCTTCCCTTCCTGCTCCCCTGTCACTGACGTTCAGCAATTCTCCAAATTAAGATATTCTCCATTTTCCCCATTTCCCCAAATTAAGATGGTATTCTCTATTTTCCCCATTTCCAGCCTCTCTGGGCTCAAGTCAGCCCAGCCCGATCCGTGGAATTGTAATGAAAATGATTTCTCTTGCTAACAACATCTGCTGTGTCTAAATTTATAATTAAAGTGAAATCATGCATGCAAAAAGGGAAAGAAAAAAAATCAATAAGCTTCCATTTTGAGTTTTTTTGGGGTTTTTTTTAATAAAGTGTGGAAAGAAATTATTTGATTAACTCTGTTTTAACCTGAACATCTGGAAGCTTTAAAGACACCCACAAGAAATGTCTATAACCCTAATAGACATATAATATAATCTCTATATATAATAATAGAGTAATATAACATAGTAGTATAATACCGTAATATAATATAGTATCAGAATATAGTAGTATCATATAGTGATATAATATCATAATATAATACAGTAGTGTAATATTGTAATATAATATAGTACTATAATATAGTAGTATAATTTTGTAATATAATATAGTAGTATAATATTTTAATATAACATAGTAGTATAATATTGTAATATAATATTATAAAGTAACATAATAATGAAATAAAATAAAAA